>CM069906.1:137076215-137479400 GCA_036172215.1 Camellia granthamiana | reverse complement strand
GAGGCAAGCATATATATGTGAAAATACATTGCCATGCCCCTTTCTTGCTCTCTGTTGCAGCAAATCAGAAACCGACAGTCTTTTGGAGCTTCGTGCAATATTCCGTGCTTAATTATAAACAGAGGCTAATTGGGGCATCGCAATGGATTTTCGTGCAAGGCAACTCAAGCACGCATCATTCATCATTCGAAACAGAGCTGAGGCGGTCCATAGATTTGCGTGCTAGTTTACTGCTTTCCTAGTTAAATTTGTTAATTAATTAGGGTTTTGTATTTATTCGGACTGTACTATTTATTCGGACTGTATATTATTTATTCAGACCCTCCAAGCGAGGGCAATGTTGTAATAAGTGTGTGTGCGTGTGATGTATGTCTTCCAACCCCACGTCTTTCTCCCTTCTATTTACCAGCTTATGATGGTTAGATTAGGGCGTGTTTCAATTAGCATACAGTATGATAGCATGCTTGCATTCATTCATCTGTTTTACATGCACCGGGCTCGGCGCATCATACTCACTACATTGTATTTCAATTCCGAGTTGAATACATGTTAGCTATAGCATTTCATATGCCATGTTTAGAATAGCCGAGCCTATCTTAGTTACATTTTGCATGTGTTGCATTAGACATTTCTGTATAGTTAGGATCATGCATGGATTTCTAACATAGCTTTTGTTTTGGTTTGGAGTACTCGGTAAGTTTTATGCTTTAGCATCCTTGCATGCGTGTGAGTGACTGCCATGATAGCATGCTTACCATGAGGCTATGTGCTTATGTGATATAACTGCCTGAATGCATGTGGGTGAAGGTTGGGTTATTTGGATTGGAACAATTCATTCACTGTGAGTTTTAAGCCCACTAGATAGTGGCAAAACCATGTTTTCTAAGCCCACCCAAGGGTGGCAAAATCCGCATTTTAAGCCTACTTGCGAGTAGCAAACCACTTTCAAAAATAAATATGAAATGTTTTGTTCCAATTCAGGCGATCCAGTCTATACTTGTATGTTGTGCGCATCACATAGTAAATCTAGGCTAATAACCGGAATAAGAGCACACAATGTTTTCAAAACTTGATATCATGGTTAGTAGAGGCCGATCTTTGATCGGGCGAGCGCGGGTGCTCACGAAGTGACCTTTCCCAATCGTACCCAAGTTCCCGAGCCGAGACAACTTTGGTGATGACGGACACGTGGCCTTAGGCAACGAGTCAGGGTTTCCTAAATTTCCCAAAATAAATATTTAGGTGGCGACTCTGTATCTGGCAAAGCAGTCCATGTTTGGCACTTCTTTCAAAAAAAAAATCTGTTTTCAAAAAAACGATTTGCCGGATTTGGACTCTTTGGTGATCTATCAATCTTGCATTGCACATTGCAAGATCAGATTAAGAACCGACACAAATCGAGTCCGAACTGTAGTGAGGCCCAAGGGCGCATCTACAGTGACATATTAGTTAGACGCAAAACTAAAACTTAATCAATGTATATAGCTAATGGGAAATATGAATATAATCTTTATTATGAGGAAAACAAAAATTTACTAGTAGAAAGTGTTGAAAAAATAAAAAACACAATGCTACCAACAATCTCCTAGTATAATAAAAAATCCCAAACTGCAAGTTAGTATAACAATAGTAACACAACGAAAACACACAATGCAACTACATCAGGAAATAGAAAATTCTGGGTCCACCAAGCGATCTTCAATCTCCTGCACCACCAAAAGACTCTTCTGTCGATTGAGAGGGAAATGAGGGGTCTTTTCTCTGTCTCTCTCTTCGTTCTACGTTGTTTTTGTTTTTTCGGACTTAATCAAAACGACATCATTTTGATTTCTCTTAATTTCAACCATTGGATCAAACGGTAGAGAGATCACTCTAGAGAAGGAACTCTAGAGAATCTGAACTCCTATATGAGAGGTATATGACCACTTTGTTGGAGAAACGAGACAACATGATCATGGATTCATGTGGAAAATGGGTATACACATAGTCACGTTGTGTATTAGTATATTTGATAATTTTACGAGAAATTGCAATTCAGTTCATGTTTTCAAAAAGAAAATTAAACCAATGATAAATTTTATCAAGTTTAATAATTAAAATGATATATTTTCATGAATTGTAAATATTCTATGAAGGCACCATTGATTTATAATTTTCCATAATTTTTTCCCCTCTTTCTAACTAATTCCAAAAACTTCCTACAAACGAACCAAATCATTCATAAATAGCTCGTGGTCGGTTCATCCTACTAATGGTAGTTCTAAGGGTTGTCAGTAAGATGCACACAAAATTAAAATATTTATAATCTTAAGAACAAATTACACCAATAGTTCTTATATTTTTGCCCTTGTGTCATTTTAATTTTTATAATTTCAATTGACTCGATTTTGACATTGAATTTATAATTTTGTCTCAATTTAATCTAATTTATTATAATTGTTAGTGTTTTTTGAAAGAAAATGTGCACATAAGCGACATGTATTATGATTTTATAGACAAAATTATAAACTTGTTCAACTCAATGAGTTAATCTCAACCAACTTGATGACTATTTTTCTTAAAAATCCTAATTGACGTTATTAATTTGACTAAATTGACACAATTTAAAATTAAAGGTCAAAATCGAGCTAATTGAAATTATAAGAACCAAATAATATAATGGGCAAATTGCAAGAACTACCGTTGTAATTTACTCTAATCTTAATACATTGTTCATGTGTGAGTGATTTTCCGACCACACTGCCCACCTTAGTAATTCAGCTGTAGAACACAGGCAGAATAGATGGCACCCTGCTGTCCTGCACAGAAAGAGAAGGCTCCGGCGGTGGTTCTTCCACCCGGGGGCACTCCGACGATCAAGTCAGTATATCTCTCAAAGATAATCAAGTACTCAACTTACTACTCAAAATATAAAATTGTGTACCTTAGACCCACGGGGGTGCCTCTCTTTTATAGTTTACTCAATCCTAGTCCTACTAGAAGCCTGACTTCTATGGACTCCAATTTAGTGCTTACTTTGGATTTCTCAAGAGATAAGGATAAACCCCCTAAGAGTGTTATCTTTATCCATCCTGAAGTCTTTCTTCATCCTTGGACTCTTGTCCCTTATCCGCTTATCTCGGATTCCGATATCTTCGGAGATAACCTCGGCAACTCCGAGATCACCTCGGCATAACTACCACGACACGTGGCACCTCGGCTGACATGTCGGCGTCACCATGCTACGTGTTGGTACTCAGAAAATATATCCCCACAACTGCCCCCTAGGTTCTGTTACCTCGGCATCCTGAGGTGATGGAACCTATATCGGTACTTTCTTTCTGTACATCGGCTATGAACTCCTCAGCCGAGATCATTCACTTTAGGCCAACATGTCTTCTTTCAAGAACAAGAATTCAAATGAACTCTCCCACGTGCATGAGTTGTCATGCATCACTTCTCAACCGTTCCACTTACGTGTTTCGTCTTTATTGGCTCGTGCCTGTGACGCGCTTGTAAGCCGTCTTTCATCTGTCTGCGCCGTCTGACGTGTGCGTTGCTCCAGGCGCATTAAATGCCCTGCTTTGCCGCTGTTTCAAGTTTTTGACAAAACTCTTGCCTTTTTCCTCCGTTTCTTCACTTTTGCATTCGTTTCTACTTGCTCCTTCTCTCTCTAAACTCTTCTTCTTGAATCTGCCATTGTTCAAGCTCCAGGCTCTGTAACTGATCTCTTTCTTCCATTCCAGCGAAGCTTTCGCCACTCCATCTTGTCGGTGACCCTCATTTCGGCTTTAATCTTTCTGGTAAGCCACTATTCTTTTCGTTTTCAGTTCATTGATGCTCTTCTTTTTTCTTGTTGTTACTGTCTTTTTCAAACATCTATCTTACGAACCATATATCTGAATGCTTTGATTCTGCTTTTGCCCATGTTTTGAACACTTGCACTATTTCACCATTTTTCTGCCACTGTTCTTGACCCTATATCTCCTGTATTCTTTTTGCTTTTGAGAACCCTACCTCTGTTCCCGATTCTGAAACTTCGTTCTTTGTTTATTGTTTTCTGTGTTTTCTTCCAGATTTGTGCCCCCAATCAGTATTTTCGTAGATTTTAGGTTTGGGATTTGTCTATAGAACCTACCAATTCTTAGGAAAAAACTGAAACAATCCTTTCCAGCATTCACCTAGGTTAGAGCCGAGGTCCCAAAAACCCTTTAAGAACATCCTCTTTCTGAAGTCGAATACCTCTACGCCGATATTATGGGTATGTGGAGACATTGGGTAAATATCCCAACCAAACTTGAGTACTTTAGGCAAGAGTTCGAAATTCCTGCCGACGTCCATCTGAGACTGGCTGGGGACGACGACTCTATTATGCCCACAGACGATACGATGCCCTTTCCCATTGTCGCCTTTACTGAATGTGGACTTCGGCTTCCACTCAATCCCCTTTTTCGTGAAGTTTTTCATTACTATAAGTTGAACCCCATGCAACTCACCATTAACTCTTATCGAGTGATTAACGGTATTATAGCCTTAGCTAGGCAAGAGAATGTTAGGATCACCCTTGCCAACATCCAATATTGTTACACCATGTGTGCCCTTAACTTGAAACAAAAAGGTTTTGTCTATTACCTTAAGCCGAGGTCCACCGAATTCAAAATCGTAGCCGACCTCCCAGACTCCAACAAGGGGGCTGGAGATGACTACTTCATTACCTCTGGAAATTGGGAGTTTGCCCCAGACGAGGATGCCTATCTTTACCCTCTTCCTCGAATAGTTAAAGAGGGCAAGGGTAAGAACCCAGTATCAATACTTAGTTGTTTCTTTTCAAGTCTTCAATATTTTATCTGTTTCTAATGTCTGTTTTCTTCTTGCAGATGTTCGCAAGCCATCGAAAAACTTTCGCCAATCTTACGTTCCCAGCAAGGACCTGAAAAAACTCCTAGACTTGCCAGTTCACAAAAGAAAAGCGCCTCTTCTCCTCAATTTTATTCTAACATACAAATCGATTTTGCCCGACGTCCCCAAAAGAAACAAGAAAAGCATTTCTCCTCCTACCGCCACAACTCAAACCGCTTCTACATCTCGAACAGATTGGGGATCAACATCTGACCCAACCAATCAGCCATCTACCTCGGCCCTATACTTGATCCCTGTACAAGAACGAAAACGTCGGCGAAGACTTGTCCTTACATCCGAAATGGGTCGTGCAAAGCCTGTTGCCCAGGCTCTTCTGGCCGACCTCCCTACCGATGTTGACGCTCAACCATCGCAAACCATGCCCCCACCGAAGCCGAAAAGAACCAGGAAAGCTCAGTCAAAGGCAAAAGTACCTCAGGTTGAATCTGAGGATATTGTGCCTATTTCTAAGCTGGTTGAGGGCAACAAATCTCAACCTTCCGCTGGGAAGAGGCGCTCTAAGTCTGAGCCATCAGAATCCCAAAAAACAAAAAAGCCGAGGTCATCATCTGCAACCACCTCGGGGTCAAAAAAACCCAATGTCCCCTGGGCCCCTGAAATAACTTTAGAGGATAAGCCTGTAATGTCTAGTGATAGCACTGACGATATAAATGTCGGCGTTGCACTTAGTACTGCACTGTTTCTCCCCGACGACTTGGAACGAAACGCCGGGTTCAGTGAATATGAAAACTATGCTTTGATGCTGCAACACTCTGTTCAAGTAAGTGTTTTTGTCTGGTACTTCTTTCTTTCTCTTTATTTTACACTTAGAATATTTTTCTAATACTTCTGTTTCCTTCCAGGCCATCCAGCATGCCCACTCTTTTTCCATGCAATCTTTTCAGAACCGTGAAAAGTTAGCCGAGAAAAAGAAGGAAGTTACCACGCTTCAGAAAACAAATAAGGGCCTGCAGTCAAAAATGAAAGTGCTGGAGGACCAGGCGGAGGTCGCCATTAAGGAGAGAGATGATGCCGAAGAAAAAGCCGGTGCTGCTGAGGCAGTAAATAAAGTTCTTCAAGCCCAGCTAAAAGAGGCTGAGGATAAGGTGGCCCAGGCTCAGAAGGAGCTTGAAGATGCCTTGGCCACTAAAAACGCCGAAATCAAGGAGGCCGACGAGAAGGCTTACGCTCAGGGTATGGCCGACGTCACTGAGGAATATAAACTACAAGTTAGGCAGGCATGCAACAGGGGCTTCTCCCTTGGTTGGATGTCCCTGATAAAAAAACTTGATCTCCCTACAGATTCACCCTTTCGTAACGCCGATGCTATCCCTCTTCCATTCCCTCCACCTCCACCTCCAAGTCAAGCTGAAGATGAATCTGAGTCTGAATCTGAGGATGAGGATAAGGATGATGATGAGGCTTTAGTAAGGAAGCCTAAAGACGCCAATGAGACCAAGTCTCCTCTTCAGGATGATCAAGTTTTAGACTTGACTCATGAGGAGGAGGATGAGGAGGTTGTCAACGAGGCTACTCTTGAGCAAGCATCATCTGACGTTCCTTTAATCGATAAAAGTCTTGATCAAACACTTGCCGAAATTGTTGCCGAGATCGTGGCAGAAAAGGCGGCCGAGGCATCGACCCAACAATCATCTGAACCTCAGACTCAACCAACTGTCAATGTTGAGGAATCCTAGCTTTAAGTTTATCTTCTTCTGAAAATAGTATGAGTTCTCTTCATGGCCGATGTACCTTCTTTGTAACTTCTGAACAATTACTTTTGGTAGGCCGTAGTGCCTTCATTTGTACACAACTGCAACTGCTTTTCTATGGATGCTTTAATCTTTTAATTTCTCTTGATTGCTTCTGCATGGTTCTATACTTAGAATTTTTTTTTTTTTTTTTTTTTTTTTGCATGCCTTTCATACTTTGCCTCCTTTGTGCAATCTTCTCGGGGTTACATACCTCGAGTATAATAACTACAAGCTTTACTTCGGCAAGATACTAACCTGCAAACCTTTCATAAATTTCAACAAGCGTAAAACACATACTGTTTTAATTTCAACCTATAAACTTTCCTAAAGTTATAACAAGTGCTAAACAATGATCTACTTGTAAATTGCTACAAATTTCAACAAGTGTAGAGAAACAGTAATCTCGGCTTAACTTCAACTTGTAAATTGCTACAAATTTCAACAAGTGAAGATAAGGAGTAATCTCGGCTTAACTTCAACTTGTAAATTGCTACAAATTTCAACAAGTGAAGATAAGGAATCAGCTTAACTTCAACTTGTAAATTGCCACAAATTTCAACAAGTGAAGATAAGGAATCATCTCGGCTTAACTTCAACTTATAAATTGCTACAAATTTCAACAAGTGAAAATAAGGAATCAGCTTAACTTCAACTTGTAAATTACTACAAATTTCAACAAGTGAAGATAAGGAATAATTTCGGCTTAACTTTAACTTGTAAATTGCTACAAATTTCAACAAGTAAAGATAAGGAATCAGCTTAACTTCAATTTGTAAATCGCTACAAATTTCAACAAGTGAAGATAAGGAATAATCTCAACTTAATTTCAACTTGTAAATTGCTACAAATTTCAACAAGTGAAGATAAGGAATCAGCTTAACTTCAACTTGTAAATTGCTACAAATTTCAACAAGTGAAGATAAGGAATAATCTCGGCTTAACTTTAACTTGTAAATTGCTACAAATGTCAACAAGTAAAGATAAGGAATCAGCTTAACTTCAACTTGTAAATCGCTACAAATTTCAACAAGTGAAGATAAGGAATAATCTCGACTTAACTTCAACTTGTAAATTGCTACAAATTTCAACAAATGAAGATAAGGAATCAGCTTAACTTCAACTTGTAAATTGTTACAAATTTCAATAAGTGAAGATAAGGAATAATCTCGGCTTAACTTTAACTTGTAAATTGCTACAAATTTCAACAAGTAAAGATAAGGAATAATCTCGACTTAACTTCAACTTGTAAATTGCTACGAATTTCAACAAGTGTTAAGTATATTCTTCTTCTCTTTGCGCCCAATGTGAACCTGAGTTCCACTTGGGTTCTCATTATTCAAAAATAATATTGCGCATCTTTTATCAGTGTAGAGGAATTCTGCTATAATTTTATTGATGACATTGAAAAAATAACAAGGAATATCTAATGATAGAAAAATTTCAGATTACAAGTGTTCCATGGTCTAGGCAATGCTTTGCCCTCATTATCTTCAAGTCGATAGGCTCCATTGCCTAATACCGAAGTGATTCTGTAGGGTCCTTCCCAGTTTGGGCCAAGCTTGCCCTCTTTGGGATCCTTCTTGTTGCCGACGACTTTTCTCAGGACTAGGTCACCGACTTGAAAATCCCTTGGATTGACCTTCTTGTTGTAAGCTCTGGCAAGCTGTTGCTGGTATGCTGCGAGCTGAATTGTAGCTTTCTCTCTTCGTTCTTCCAAAAGATCCAGATCTCGAGCTAAGAGTATGTCATTAGTCCCATTCTCAACTCCTTGGGTTCGGATCCCTGAGATGCCGACTTCCAGCGGAATGACTGCTTCTGTGCCATAAGCCATGGCAAAGGGGGATTCCCCTGTTGATCTTCTCGGCGTAGTCCGATATGCCCAAAGCACGTTGGGTAATTCGTCTACTCACTTTCCTTTTGCTGCGTGCAGCCTCTTCTTTATTCCACCCAGAATTACTTTGTTGGATGCTTCTGCTTGACCATTACTTTGGGGAAAACTTGGTGTTGAAAAGTAATTCTTGATTTTGAATTTCACACAAAAGTTCTTGATGAGTTTGCTGTCAAATTGCGTTCCGTTATCGGCAACTATTGCTCTTGGAATCCCAAATCTGGTGATGATGTTTCTCCATATAAAGTTCTTGACATCCACATCTCGGATTTTGGCAAGAGGCTCTGCCTCTATCCACTTCGTGAAGTAATCTTGTCACGACCCCAAACTGCCTCTAGTAGAATGGTGCCGTGATGGCCAGTAATCCGAGATTACCAAAGGCCAACTTACAAAGATCACGCACAATCAGAGTATAATCTATGGGGCTAACAAGAGCGGAAGCAATAGCTTAAAATACAAGTGGTCCATAAGAGCTGTGCATAAGTCAAATGAAATGACATACATCATTACATAACTTTACAACTTATAGAATATACATTACATCTTGACAAAAGGGGCTTCTCAAGCCGACATAAACAAAACACAATATATACAAGTCAAGAAACATCATCCACAGAACTGCCGACGTCATTACAAGATTGCCGACCTAAACACAAAATGCCGGCATAAATATAATACAGGAAGTACAAGGTTAAAAACATAATCTTCACAGTTGCTGACATCCTTGATGCCGACCTAACATGCATACAAAACATCGGCACAAAACACACATCTCGGCGTAGCCGACTTCTAGCTTGGAACCTACATATATACATAGAGAGGGTGAGCTTGGATACTCAGTGAATGGTACAAGTAATAAAGGGGTTAAATGAATGATTCCCGAGGTTTTGTCAAAACATTACATATATCATAGCTTCTTCAAAACATGTACATATAACATAACTTGTTCAAAGCATATACTTAGCATAACTTGTATCAAAACATGTACTCGGCTTAACTTGTAACAAAACATACCCACCCGTTCATAGACCGTCGGTGGCAAAACAAGGGTGCTACTTAGGCTTAAAGTCCCCTAGCACGTACGGACTTGTGCCACCTATGCTTAAAGTCCCCTGGCACGTACGGACTTGTGCCACTTATGCTTAAAGTCCCCTGGCACGTACGGACTTGTGCCACCTATGCTTAAAGTCCCCTGGCACGTACGGACTTCCAAACTTGTGCTGCATAATCTTAGAGTCCTCCAGCACGTAAGGACTTCCCGAGGATGTTAACCGAAACCGAACTTATACTTAGCAATCAAAACTTATTCTTGATACATAAAAATATGAGTAATCATTCATGCTTAACAAATACTTTTCAAAACAAGTAAAGCAAAGCTTTAACAAAACGTTATAACATAGCTTTATTAAAAATACCACTCACTTAGTTCTTGGGACGTCGGGCTCAAGGCAAGGTCCAAGTCCTACAAACACATGGCAAGGTCCACTGAAAACACATCTCAAAACAAGTCTTACATACACGCAAATGATCTCGGAAAAACATGCTGGAAGTCAAAACACTGTTTTTCATGTCAGGAAGACATGCTGGGTACCAACCAGGTCTAAGCCGAGGTCCCACACCTCCTGGCCGAGGTGTGGTTACCAAGGCTTCGGCGTGCAGCCGCATGCCGAGGTGTTCATGCAAGACAGACTAAAGGTGCAAGTGATCATGCAAGGTAGGCCAAGGTGAGATACGATGCTTGGCCTAAGTGTGAGGTCTAGGTAAGAATGATCTCGGCGACTACACTTCGGGAAGTGAAGTCTGGAAATCTGGGTTTCCACCCGTGAAGAACATGAAGAACATGAACATGAAGAACATGAGCATGATGAATGCCAAAATCATAACTTGCTTATACAAAATCTGGGTTTTCATGCCATGAGTTTGAAAACATGGACCTGGGCACCCATACTTGAAGATCATGGGAAAACAAACATGAAAACGTGCATCTTAGCATGAGCTTTCGGATCAAAACATGACTTTTCTTGAAGAACACTTGAACACCATTTTCTCTTTCTGAAAACCGAACTTCAAAACGATGCATGGCTTACAAATCGTGTTCAATCATGCAATGCAATAACATAAACATAAAGAGCTACATAAGCAAATCAAGAATCTAACCTTAGAACACGAATCTAACGGTTTGATCTCTAGGAATCAAGCTTGGAAGTCTACTCTCTCTCCAAGAACTCCTTCTCCCTCTTCTAGAGCTTCTCTCTCCTCCTTAGAACAAAATACAACAAATGATAGGTTTCTCTCTCTGCCGGCTGACTTAACACTCAGCTCGGACACGTGGCGTTACCGGGTTGGTTCTCTTCAAAAAGGTGATAGATTGACAAGACAGGTGTAAGGCAAAGCGTATTCAACAAGCTTGGTGGCAAGGGCACCTCGGCAAGTGATGACATCGGCCAAAAGACAAGACATCGGCAAACAAAGGACAATGACTTCGGCTAAGGACAAAACTTCAGGAACTAAGGTAACAATGATCTCGGCTAGGAAGGACAACACTTTGGCCTAGCTGTGCCACACCTCGGCCTAGATGTGCCACACCTCGGTCTAGGTCATACCAATCCAGGAACAAGATCACTTGGGTTCAGGGACGACATCTCGGCCTAGATAATACACATCTCGGCCTTGGTGATACACACCTCGGCCTAGATGATAATCATCTCGGCCAATATGCCCGGATGGAAATGAAGGTCAATCAAAGTGGTTCTAAGATGGCCCTAGGCTTAAAATGACCTCGGCTTGGATCAACCTAGGCTTCACATGACCTAGGCTTGGCATGACTTACTCTTAACATAACTTAAACTTATCATAACAGGGGAGGAACAAAGCATACATATACACTTAGGCAAATCAAATACGTACAAAACAAGACAAGATTCATAAATGTTAACTTAACAAGGCAAAAGTATATGAATGCACATGAACATGACTAAGCCATAAATGTGGGTCCTTACAAATCTGTTGCTACCAGCAAGTACTTTCTCTGCCCAGTGGCCTGGGGAAGTTGGCCAACAAGATCCATGCCCCACTGGGCAAACGGCCAAGGGCTGGATACTGGATTCAGGTCAGCAGCTGGCTGGTGTATCAAAGGTGCAAACCTTTGGCATTGTTCGCACTTCTTCACGTATGCTTTTGCATCTTTTTGCATGTAGGGCCACCAATACCCCTGGGTAATGGCCCTGTGAGCTAGTGATCTGCCCCCAGCGTGGCTTCCACAAACTCCTTCATGAATTTCATATAAAAAATCTTCAACTTGCAAAGGGTGTACGCACCTTAAAAGGGGTCCAGTGAAGGACCTTCTATAGAGATGTCCGTCTGCTGTCAGGCTGAATCTTGCCGACTTCAATCTGACTTTGTGTGCTTCCTTGCAGTCTTCTGGCAGCTTTCCTTCTTTCAGGAATGCAACTATTGCATCCATCCAGCTTGGTCCCATGTCCACACACATTGCTTCCTGCTCTGTGTTCCGTGGTTCTATGCTCGGGCCCGACATATAATCAATCATTATTGTCCTTGTTTTGCCAGTCTGTATTGAACTTGCCAGGTTGGCCAACGCGTCGGCGTGGCTGTTATCATCTCGGCTTACTTGGAGTAGTCGGCAATTCTGAAATAAGGCTGCCAATCTGATGACCTCTTTTGCATATGCCGACATCCTTTCGTCTCTAGCTGCAAATTCTCCTGTTGACTGGTTAACAATAAGCTGTGAGTCACAAAAAACTATTACCTCATCTGCTTCTGCTGCTACTGCCAGCTTCAGCCCTGCAATTAGTGCTTCGTATTCTGCTTCGTTGTTTGAGGCCTTGAACCCCAAACGGATGGATTGTTCTACTATCTCTCTATCTGGAGATATCAATACTACTCCTGCTCCTGCTCCCTGCTGGTTTAAGCTCTCATCAACGAAAAGTCGAAAGGAGTCGCCGATGTAAATGCTGTAGGGTCTGAGTTTTTTCTTCCTTGGTTCTTTTGCCTTTGGCTGGGCTTCCCCTTCCTTGTTTGGACATCGTTCATCTTGGCTCGCCGGAGCCTGATGTTTGATAGATTCTGGCGTGAACTCGGCCACGAAGTTGGCCAAAACTTGGCCCTTAATTGCTGTTCTCGGCCTGAACTCCAGGTCATACTGGCCCAAGGCCACTGCCCATCTTGCTATCCTTCCTGTTAAGTCTCCTTGTTGTAACAAGGATTTCAGCGGGTGCTCTGTTAGCACCACAATCTTGTGAGCCTGAAAGTAATGGCTCAGCTTCTTTGAAGCCATTACTAAGGCCAGCATCAATTTCTCCAGTGGTAAATACCTTGTTTCTGCGTCGGCCAAGGTTTTACTTACATAGTAAACAGCCTTTTGTTCTCCTTTCTCTTCTCGGATTACCACTGCACTTACGGCATGTTCTGAAACTGCTAAGTACAAAAACAGTTCCTCTCCAGGTTCAGACGTTGAGAGGACTGGAGCCGTGGTTAGATATTTCTTCAGATTGGTCAAAGCGGTTTCACATTCTTCAGTCCATAAAAAGTCCGTGGCCTTCTTCACCAGATTGAAAAAAGGTTTACATTTGTCTGAGCTTCGGCTTATAAACCTGTTTAGGGCTACGGCCCTTCCGGTAAGCATTTGAACCTGTTTTGCCGACGTCGGACTCTGTAACTCCAGGATGGCCTTGATCTGATCTGGGCTGGCCTCAATGCCCCTTCTCGTCACTAGGTACCCCAAGAACTTACCGGATCCGACTCCAAACGCGCACTTCGATGCGTTGAGTCGGAGTCGATATGTTTTGAGTATTTCAAAGACTTCTTCTAGGTCGGCAAGATGACCCTTTGGTTCCTTGGTCTTCACGACCATGTCATCGATGTAGACTTCTACTGTTCGGCCAATCAAGTGTTTAAACATCTTGGTTACCAGCCTTTGGTAAGTTGCTCCTGCGTTTTTCAACCCAAAAGGCATTACTCTGTAGCAGTACAGGCCTTTTAGGGTGATGAATGTTGTCTTCTCCTCATCCGGGGGGTACATAGCTATCTGGTGGTACCCCCGGTAAGCATCCAGGAAACTCATCCTTCCATGTCTAGATGTGGCGTCTACCAACTGGTCAATCTTGGGTAGAGGAAAGCTGTCTTTGGGACAGACTTTGTTCAGGCTTGTGAAGTCTACACAGACCCTCCACTTACCGTTCTTCTTTTTTACTACGACAGTGTTTGATAGCCATGTCGGATAATTGACTTCTCTTATGGCCCTGGCCTCCAGAAGTCTGTCTACTTCCTCCTCCACTGCTTCGACGTGTACCAACGTCGGTCTTCTGGCTCGCTGTATTACAGGCTTGGCCGACCTGTCGACGTTCAGTTTGTGGCATGTGACCTCGGGGTCAATGCCAGGCATGTGACCTCGGGGTCAATGCCAGGCATCTCATAGGGTGTCCAAGCGAACACCTCAATGTTTGTCCTCAGAAAAGCTTCCAGCTCTCTTTCCTCTTCTTCGGCTAAGCCCGAGCCGAGAAGAAAGAAGCGTTCTTCATCGCCCTCCTGGACGAGGATCTTCTTCAGTGCTTCTTCACTTTTCTCGGTTGGCTCCTTGCCGACATCATCTAGGACCTTCATGTCCTCTTCTTCAATTTCTGCTTTCTCTAGTTCTCGGATGTTGCAGGTTGATTTCATTGCTGCCATGGAGCAAGTTTTTGCCTGCAGTTGATCTCCTCTGATTTCTTCAATTCCAAGTTTTGTTGGGAAACGCAATAGTTGATGCAACGTTGAGGGAACTGCCCCCATTGCATGCAACCATGGCCTTCCCAAGATGATGTTGTATGGTGAGGGCGTGTCAATCACAATGAATTCCGTCTTGATTTTCTTTGTGCTGGCTTGTACTTCCAAGCTTGTTGCGCCTAGTGGCTATGTCGGCGTTCCATTGAAGCCGACCATCGGGCCATTGGATCCTTCCATGTCATCTGGGTGAAGGCCCAGCTCCTTGTAACATCTAACGTACATGATGTCGCAAGAGCTACCTTGATCAATTAAGATGCGCTTCACTTGGCACTCCCCAACCTGGAGGGATACTACCAAGGCATCATTATGCGGGTGTTGGACCATCTCTAGGTCGGCTTCAGTAAAAGCTATCATCGGTCCTTGGCACTCCTCTGGCCGATGTCTCTTTTCCCCGACTTGGTAGACATGCTGTAAATGCCTTACCCTCTGGGTCTCTCCTCTGACTTCGTTCTCGTTGACCCTTGAGTGAATCACATTAACCACCTGTGGTCCCCCTGCTTGTGGTTGCTGTGCTGGGGGAGGCGGGGCCACTGGTGCTTGAGGCAATCTTGCATGTTCCTCTCTTGTCCTGGCTTCATCGACAAGGTCTCTCAGATGGCCTTGTCTCACTAAGTCCTCTAAGTGTGCTCTTAGGGCTCTGCAGCCCTGGGTTGGGTGCCCTTCTTCATTGTGGTAAGCACAACGCCTACCAACGTTCCTTCCCATGTATTCTCCTGGGGCCTTTGTCGGTGCTCTGAAATAGGGTTGGTTTCGAATTTGATCCAGGACTTTGTGGACCGGGATTCGAAACACAGTCGTCACTGCCTGTTTGGCCCTCAATTCCGTTTCTTGTTTGTTGAACCCGTTGTTACCTCGGCCTCGCTTCGGCGAGTCGTTGGTTCTTTTTTGTTTTATTTCTTTATTCCGCGATGTATCTTCCTCGGCTCTGGCGTACTTCTCTATTCTTGCCATGAGCTCCTCCATGCTTTTCAGCAATGTCTTTGCCAAGGACTTCCGTAATGGATAATCATCTTTCAGGCCATTCTTGAAAGACACGACTGCCACCTCCTGGTTTCATTCGGGTATACGGTTAAACACCTCATAATACCTTTTTGTATATGCCCTAAGGCCTTCATCCTTGCTGATCTTTAGAGCCATCAATGCGTCCACCCTCAATGGCTGCAACTTGTTTGTCACGAATCTGGCCACAAACATCTCGGCCAGGCTTTCCCAAGTCTTCACACTTCCCTTTGGGAGCTTATGGAACCAATTTGATGCAATCTCCCCGAAGGATGAGGGGAACACTTTGCAAAGCAACGGCTCGTTTCCGCTATATAATGCCATTGAGTTCAAGTATAATCCAACATGAAAGTTAGGGTCTGACTTACCATCGTATATTTGAAACCTCGGCATACTAAATCTCTTTGGTGCCTAGAACTTGTCCAATTCTACCGAGAATGGTGTCCTTGGCTTGTCGGGTGAGGTTACCTCGGCTTCTCCGTTCTGTTGCTTCCTCTTGAGGTAGTTTCTCAAGTCTTCTTTGCTCCGTCCAGGAGCTCGGCTATCGGCTGACTTCAGTTTTTTCAGCATATTGCTCTCGGCCTCGTGGTGGGCCCTTTTTGATCTCTCCCCATGAGTTGTGTCAAAGCATAACGCTTGCCCTTGAATATGCCGATATTTCTTGGGTTCTGCGTCCTTTGTGTGATACGTCTTTTAGGACTCTTCTTTTCTCGGCTCCTCTCGTCCGACTTCCCTGGAAGGCCGGTGAGAGTGCCTCTCACTCCTAGTGTGCTGAGGGGCTCCAGGAATTATTTTCTGCCCTTGCTTCTAGGCATTGGCTGCTGGTACTGGTGTGTCGTGCAGCGGGTATGGCGGCTGCATGACGTTGTTTTGCATCATGAAGTTGACGACCGATTGTAGGTCTGCCAACTTGTCTGCCATCTCTTTTACCTCTTCATCCCTTCGTAGGCACCTGTCCCTCCATACTTGGAGGTTGTCTTCGTTGTAGTATCTGCTCTGATCCGTCTTCTTTGAAGTGTCGCCCTCCTGGCCGACGTCTTTCGCTCCGTGATGAGTCTCTGTGTTGTGGTTGTCTCCTTCAACATCGAGGTCAATGGGTCTTTCGCTCCCAGCGGGAGTGCCGTCCCCAATCTTTTCTTTCTGCGCGTTACTGGCCATCTATTCGTCTTTCTTTCCCACAGACGGCGCCAAATTGTGTGAGTGATTTTCCGACCACACTGCCCACCTTAGTAATTCAGCTGTAGAACACAGACAGAATAGATGGCACCCTGCTGCCCTGCACAGAAAGAGAAGGCTCCGGCGGTGGTTCTTCCACCCGGGGGCACTCCGACGATCAAGTCAGTATATCTCTCAAAGATAATCAAGTACTCAACTTACTACTCAAAGTATAAAATTGCGTACCTTAGACCCACGGGGGTGCCTCTCTTTTATAGTTTACTCAATCCTAGTCCTACTAGACGCCTGACTTCTATGGGCTCCAATTCAGTGCTTACTTTGGATTTCTCAAGAGATAAGGATAAACCCCCTAAGAGTGTTATCTTTATCTATCCTGAAGTCTTTCTTCATCCTTAGACTCTTGTCCCTTATCCGCTTATCTCGGATTCCGATATCTTCGGAGATAACCTCGGCAACTCCGAGATCACCTCGGCATAACTACCACGGCACGTGGCACTTCGGCTGACACGTTGGCATCACCATGCCACGTGTTGGTACTCAGAAAATATATCCCCACAGTTCACATATCTCAAAAGATTTTTCACATATTTCAATATAGTTTTTATATATATTTTCTACAATAACAACCCTTACACTCCGTTTGACTAGGATGATTTTGTGAAAAATGATAAGAAATGTGAGAAAGATAATTCATTTCTCGTGATTGGTTTATAAGTTAGAAAATTCTATTCATACATAAAATTTGTATAAAAAAATTCTACAAAAATGATGTGGTAATGTCATTATTGTAAATAAATTCATCTTCAATGGTGTTTTATTTTGAAGTAAAATGTTCACAATGAACCACATCCTTATGTATGAAAATTATGTATAATTTTTTTATTTGTTTAGCATGATTATTGACTCAAAGATGAATATCGGAAGTAATATCTTCTCTATAAAGAGTGTGAGTGAATGAGTGACATGAAATGGATGAAAGTTAAGAAAAAGACGACAAGATGGCAGGGGCGGAGGGAAAGAGGGACGAGGGGGGTCACATGCCCCCACCTTCAGTTTTGAGAAATTTTTTTTTTTGGTCTTGTTGTCATATATAAAATATATTTTTTTTTCTTAACATGTTTTTTTATTAAGAATTTATTATATTGTTCACAACAAGTAATTATTTGATACTTTGAGAGTATTATGTGATATTATTTATGTAATAGTTTAAAGCAATATTATAGTGAAAAATCTTATAAATTGAATATAATTGAACTCATTATTTTCAAGCAATTGACAGACTGCTTAGTGTGATTTGTGATTTCTCATGTTTTGAGCATGACGTAGGCAATGTTATATGGTATTCTAAGACTGTTTAATAATTTTCATTCAAAACAGATTATTTATAAATAATGTCATCTCTTTAATATTTTTCTATCAAATAAAAATTAAATAGATTTTATAATAATTTGTACTATAAACGATATGTTTTTATTTTCTAAAATTAAAAATTTTGATTCATAATTTTTTGTGTTAAAATTACAAACTTACATCACCATTCCCGCACCGAGCTATTCTACACTATTATAGAATTTTAATTTGTTCCTATTAATAATGAATATGTAATTTTTTATGCTTAAATCTAGCTCATAAAATTATTATTATTTTAATGTTCATCACGATTTTTTTTTTAAATAAAAAATTATAATTAATAGTGCCCCCTCTAACTCAATTTTCTGGCTCCGCCACTGCAAGATGGTATATTGGTCAATTTAAAATTTTTTAAAAAAAAACAAAGAAAAAAAAAAAAAACTATTTTTTGATAATTAATTTTGTATCCTCCATTGCGATTGTTATTTCATAGAACTTATTCCACTTTTTCATGGGTTAGAGTCCAGGAAGCCAATGCCAAATTTCAAAGACAACGAGGTAAATATGATAATATGTAATAATTTAGGGTCTATTTTTTTTTATTATAAGTATGTGATAATTTAGAGTATATGTTACCTGAATGGGAAATTCTAACATGCATACCTTTGAAAGGAGGGTACCATATACACCCCTAATTATGTCATTTTTTTTTTTTAATAATGACTATTTTTTTAATTATTATTATAATAGATTAAAAGTTGATTTTGAAAATTTTTTGAATTTTTTTTTAAAAAAACTGTGTGAAAAAGTAAAGAAATGATATGATCCAAAAAAATAAAAAAATGAATAAACTGACACTTAACGTAATTATGTTTCCTAAAAATAAATAAATATACCTTCTTTTTTTTGAGAACATGGACACTGCTGTCCCACAGGCACAACAATTATAACTACTCCATTTTTTTTTTAAAACATGGGAAATATTATATTAATTAAAGACAATAACAATACATAATCATGACCCCAAAGGGTCATCCCAACCAAACAACAACCAAAAACAAACAATAAAAAAATAAATCCGCCAAAAAAATAGCTACACCGATTTACTCAAAGATGTAGTCTGAAAAGCAAGATCTTTTTGAAAGCGTGCCGTCACATTGACGTCATCCCCGTTACTGTTGCCCAACTCCGCCACCACTACCGCCGGAAAAGGAAAGACACTCACAATGGTATAGAAGAAGGGTTGAGAGAGGAGGGAACCATGGTGGGTGTTAAAAATCTAAAAATTTATGTCAAAATTGAAAGAGAAAACTCTCAAAACTCCTATTTTGAACATAAAACGTTCAAATTTACACTATAAAATTGAAAATCTATACTCTAAAAATGTAGATCTACAATTTAAAAATATAAAAAAGTCACCAAAATATCGCTGAAGAACCGCTGGAGCATGGCCGAAAATTACTTAGGGAAAGAGGCTCTGCTCTCTCTCTCTCTCTCTCTCTGGAACTTATAGCTGCCCCATTAAACGTTCACGTTTTGACCAAGGCTTTTGCCCTTTTGTCTGGCTGCCTTTTTGCAATTTTTAATATCAGTCTTCACATAATATATAATATCTTTAATTATTAACTTTTGATGGTATCTCAAATATTTGCACCCAAAAAATATATATATAATAATTATGTACAAAATGTTTAACTAAAAAACGTTTAATTTTTTTTTGGGGGGAAAATTCTTATAACAAAAAAAAAAAAAAAAAAACTTCAACATTTGCCTTTTATAACAAAATAACTCATAATTTTTTTAATTTTGTAAATTTAAAATTTTAATTCTTAATTTATTTTCAATCCAAACCATTTACTTATTTTCGTTAACTAAAATTGTCAACAAAAAAAAAAAATAGTTATTAAACTCAACTTAGGGGTATATAAAATGTATAAACATTATTTTTTCACTAAGTTCAATAAATAAAATATTGTTTTTTAGTTGATTTTGCTTAATGAAAATGTATAAATAGTTTCGATTGAAACCAAATTAAAAGTTTAATATTTAAATTAATAAAATTTAAAACTCATGATTCTTTTATTTTTTATTTTTTTATTTTTATAAAGGTCAAATTCTGAGAGTTTTTTTTTTTTTTTTGGGTAATTTTTTATATTTTTAAATATATTATAAAAAGTTGTTCCAAACAAATCAACAACTTATAAGAGGCCAAATGAATATATATTGTAGGAAGACACAACAGAGACGGATCTAGGATTGTCACCTGGGAGAGCGAAAGTATGTTTAGGGGTACAAATCATTATAATTTTAATTATTTTAAAATTTTTAATAATTTGATATTTTTCAAATTTTTGGGGTGTGGTCCTGCCTTGTAACGTCTCAAAAATAAAAATGACAAACCCATCTCGTTTGCGGAAATAGAATTGAAACAACATATTTTCACTCATCAGAGTTAATATACAAAAAGTAACACATGCGATATATATTCATAAATGTCATATCCTAAATCTACAACATGTGTCACTAGTAATCAAAAGATGAAAGTTGAACAGATAATTAAATGCCCTAACAACTCACATCTTTCCAAGTCATTAATTCCTTGGTTACAACAAAATGAGTCTAGCTCAATACAGTTAAAGTCATTGGCTATACAAATTAAACACAAAAAAAATGAGCCCTTGCTTCAAGTCTCTCCAAGTTATTGTCATGGCGGAAGCATGTCACTAGCACTTGAAAATGGTTTTTCCCAATAGAGTGAGCCAAAACCCAGTAGAAATAATCTGACACAATATATGAATATTAACAAAGATGTAAGTATGATGCACATGTTCAATGCCCAAATGACAAATCTTTTAAAACCTTTTTCCAAAACTATATTATGTCAAACTTACATCTCAATCCATTAGTTATACCTATTTCATCTAGTCAACCAAACAGAGGATACACCTCATAAGTCTCCAACCAATATAATTATCATACAAAATATCATCTCTTGATTATTATGATGGTTATGAGATCGCAAAAGGAGATCAAATTGAACTCAATGAAAAAGAAGAAATAAAAGATGAGGTAATAAAGTTGACATGTGCACCAAAGAAGTTGATTAAGGATGCAATTAATGTTCTAGGGATGATAATAGAATGTCCAACTAAATCTAAGACAGAGCAAAGTCTAGGGAGTATCCAACATCAACATAAAATACACTTTGTTGATTTTCTTGATGTGGAGCAATTTAATTTGATTTTCAATGCTTGTCCAATTAATATTGTCAACCAATTGAAGCATATATAGAAGAACTTTCATAAAGAAAACTTTTCTACATAAAACTTTTAGAAGAGGGGCAAGCTACTGAAATATTCAAAATATCTCTTTATTTGGCATGGAAGATGGCAGATCTCTAATATGAACTCGAGGACGAGTTCTTTCAAAGAAGAGGAGCCTGATGTAGGACAAGATTTTAAAATTTTTTACATTTTTAGTTTTAATATTTTTGATATATTATTTCTTAATTTTATTATTTTGGAATTAGATTTTGACTAGAATTTTAAATAGTTTAGAATTTTAGTTTCCTATTCTCTTAGGTTTCCCAATTTGTATTGATTTAAGTTTCCTAATTTATTTTAGAATTACTTTTCCTATAAGTATTAGGTTTAGTTTATTATAAATAAGCCTGCAAGCATATGTAATGAAAGTCATTCAATCAATAACATTAAGTTATTTTCTCCTCCTTGTGGATTCAAGGTTCTATTTTTCTCGTGGATTTGAGAGCCCCTTTCGTCTAGGAGAACGATATCTAGTCCCCGTGTATTCCGCTACGTCAATTTGTTAGGACAAGATCTCAACATTGTGAATTCCTATTGTTACACTTTCATGAGTGACAAGCAAAAGGGCCTAATTGATGCAGTGGCTGAGCTGTTTCCAAATGCCTCAGACTGGTTCTGTGTAAGGCATTTGTACAATAATTTCAAGGGTGAACATAAGGGCAGGGTATTGCAAGATTTGTTATTAAAGGCTGCTAGGGCAAGCACTGTTGTTGCATTCACCAAAGTCATGCAAGAAGTCAAAGGAGTTGATTGTGCAGCATACAATTGGTTGGTTGAAAGATCACCAATCCATTAGAGTAGGAGTCATTTCAGCAGTTTCCCCAAGTGTGACATTTTGTTGAATAATTTGTGTGAATGTTTCAATTCAAGCATATTGCAAGCTAGGGATAAACCTATGGTCACCTTGTTGGAGAAGATAAGAGTTTTGTTGATGGAAACAGTTCAAAAGAGAAATAAAGCAACGAAGAGGTACGACAAAGGCCCTATATATCCTAAGATTCAACGTATTTTGGAGAAGGTAAAGAAGACTGCAGCTGGTTGGATTCCAAGATAGAATGGGGGTTTTCAATTTGAAGTTGTTGGTCCATATAGTGAGCAATATAAGGTGGACCTAAAAGAGTGGACTTGTGAATGTAGGAAATAGGATCTGTCAAGAATTCCTTGTACCATGTTGTTGCTGCTACTGTTGCAAACTATATGGGTGAAGAACCAAAAGTTTATGCATCAGTACTACAAAGTGGAAACTCACTTGAGAATATATGAGAACCTGTTGAGTCCAATCAATGGTAGACAAATATGGCCAACAACTGAATATGCTAAAGTGCTGCCACCTGATGTAAAGAAAAGAGCTGGGAGGCCAAAACTGAATAAGAGGAAGGACACTAATATACCAATTGATGCAATTGATTCAACTAAGCTGCGAATGAGGGCAAATCAGATTACAGGCAAGAATTGTGGTAAGTTGGGACACAATAGGAGGACATGCAAAGTAAAAGGCCAATTCACATACTTGAAAGATCTTATGAGTTGCATTCAACTAATTCATTTTTTTTTTATACATTTTGTTAACTTCACCATTGTTAACTTTTATTTTTAATTTTTGTAGACCCAATGTGAAGGAAGCCAAGCTCAGACCTAGCCTCAAGGAAGCCAACGAAGAGATGAGCTTGACACATGTAGATTTGCAAAGATGAACATAGTCGGCGTCACCCAACTGGGGTTGCTGACCGGAGACACTCCGATGATAAAGTTAACAACTTGAATCAAAGAAAGATGAAGAAATGAAAGGTGTTGTGTGTGATGTGTTCCAGAGATTAGAGAGAGACCCCTACCTTCTATGTCTTCCTTTCCTTTTATAGAGGTGTAATATTTGCTTGATAGATATTTGTTTGGTGGGCTTGCTTGTTGGTCTTGGCCCACTCTTAAGCCTAAGTGAGTTAATTTTTTTTTCTGGGCTCCCACAATATGTATATGCATATCAATGCATAATATAACCAGAAACACCATGATCTAGATTTGGATATCGTGGTTGGCGGAGAAAGGTGTCGTCAATGCCAGATTTGGAGTGTTTGGTGACTAGAATTGAAGAGAGAAAGAGTGTGTGAGAGAGAGAGAGAGAGTGAGAGAGAGAGAGAGCTTGATCTCGACTAGATCTTGACTTTTCGGCCAGATCTCGACGCCGCCAAACAGTGGGTTGAGAGAGAGAGAGAGAGAGAGACATTGATGAAGACGAGCCCTCCTTCCAAGCCCATTGCTAATTTTGTACGGCCACCACCACTGCCACAGCCACCACCAACGAAGCAAAGGGGCTCCGCGGCTGGAGTGAAGAACCCTAGCTCACTGATAAAGAATAGAGAAGGGAGAGAGGGAATGAGAGAGAGTGTGTGTGTTTAGTTTGTTTCAATTCAACTGTATACCATATATCTATATATATATATAGGGTTACTCTGGTCATTTTATAAGAGCTTATCCTTATAGACAAAATATTTTAGAGCGTGGATCTTTAGGCAAAAGAAAATTTAAAATTAGATTTATAAATCAAGTGCCCTATTATTAATATGTCATCGTAACTGATATTTGAGTATTATTAATATGTCATTGGGACAGTTACATGAAATTTGATCAAAACCTTGATTCAAATGTTCGTTACTTGTATCATCTTTATTCTTTTGACTCATTCTCTCCCCACATTTTAAATTTTGATGTGAAAATAGAATCATTGGATAACTTCTTGTTGGGACTTCATTTCAGACTCTTGATTTGCCCAAAACGGAATTCAGACGACAGAGTTATGTTCGTTTGTAGTTAGAACATCTAGGTTGTCAACACAGTTCGCTCTAGCTTGGGTTTAGTCACTCGAGCGGTCTTTAGGCCATTGCATTTCTGAGTTTCTAAAACTTGAGATACTGCAAGACTTCATTCACCATTCTAGCACAAGTTTGGTTGCTCTAGCAGTCTGTTTAAATTCAGCGCATGAAAACTACCCTTATAGTCAGATTTGTGGGCCCAAATATACACTCTCTCCTCACTTTTCACACACTCATTTTCTCTCTTCTCTCTCTCGTTCTTCGGTTTCTCTCATCTCTCTCTAAATCATTGTCCGAACTCCACAAAACCCTCAATCTACACTAGTTCAGAGCATTTCCTCGACTCATTTCTTTGAGTTGGATTGTAGAGCGTGTCTAAGGCTTCAATCTAGTCGGAGCGGATCGTCTTTACATCACGATTGATTTTGGGACTTTCTTCTCCTCTTCTGTAATTGAGGTATGGATTTTCTTATCCATGTTTATGTGATATTATGTTAAATCTAATTTTGTGGAAATTTAGGTATTTCGATATATATATATATATGTAATACAAAACTAGGGCTTCAAAAGTGTGTAGGATGGTGGGTATATCATGGTAAATTTATCATGTCATTATACAGTATCATCTGACAATGGAGGTCATTGTGATTTCGGTGAACAGAGAGGTGATAGTGTGATTTTAAAGGTATTGAGAGGGTGGTAGTGTAATTTACCCAAAATTCTTTGCCTTGTGTGAGACTAAAAATGGCTCGTTGAGTGATCTAAAAATGTTTGGGCTTATTACGGGCTGGTCCCCCTTTTGGAACTTATTATCCATTAGGTCTTCACTCAAAATCTTATGCACACATAAGTCCTGACCCATCTATTGTTTTTCCTCTTTACCCTTGAGTGTTTAGTGTTGCCCTAAATAATCTTTGTTCTCTCTCTCTCTCTCTCACACACTCACACATAGAGAAAACTCTTCTCTCTCTTGCTACCATTTCTCTAAAGAGTTTCATACCACTGCTACTACCATCGCCAGACCACCAACGTTGCCATGATTGTTCACCTGCTACGGCTACCATCATTGACCACCGCTACCTTCGCTGACCACTGCCACCACCATTGTTCACCAACCATCTCCATTATTTTCCTATGTTGCCGTCAACGTCACCACAACCACCATCACAGTCGTCGTTGTCATCCAACCATCACCACCACTGCCACCGTCATCAATCTATACTGCACCATCACGAATCCACCACCATCATTCACCAACCACATCAACCATCATCGATCTACACTTACATCTTCAATCTCCACTCTATCATCGCCGATCCATCGATTTAGTTTTAGATGTACATTGATCTAGTTGTTTCAATGGTGAAATCAACTCCAAATGACTCCAAACAACAATATTCCTCTCTCTCTCTCTCTCTCTCTCTCTCTCTCTCTATTTTCAAAAACAAATCTACTGTAAATTTATTTTTCAGTGATAAATTTATCAGTTTCTAATTGTGTGTATGTATGTAGGATGAAAGAGTTTTGTGAGTAAGTGAATAGAAGTATGAATGAGAATAACTGAATGTAGTTTTTTTTTTTTTCCCACAAATCACTCAGTGATAAATTTATCACTGAATGCATTTTTTTTTTTTCTCAGTGATAAATTTATCAGTCTCTATTGTTTCCTATATTTGTGGAGAGGATGGTGAATTCTTGTAAGTGAGTGAACATGAGTAAGCGAGTGAATCAAATTTATTTGTAATTTTTTTAAAAATCGATCAACGATAAATTTATCATTGAATATGTTTCTAATAAATATATTAGATTAGTCTGTGTTATATATGTCTATGTGGTTGCATTTTTTAGAGTAAACAACTATACAAATAAATGACAGTGAGTGTATGTGTGTAAATATGTGTGCAAATATGAATGAGTGGTAGAGGTGGTGACCGTAGTAATGTAGTGGTGATAGATATTATTGTTGTTGAAACAATTCAACAAGATATCGTCATAAATTATTGCCAGAGGTGGTCACCGGTGCTTGAGGTGACCACCAGTGACTAGAGGTGGTTGTTGACGGAAGAGAAGAGAGTCATAATAGTGTTGATAATAGAGATGAAGAAGGTAAATGAATGGTATTTTAAAGACATTGATAAGTCAGAAAAAGAGTAGAATTTATAGGTAAATAAATCTTCTCAATAGGACTGGTCGTAAATCTTCCAATTTTTTTTTGTCTTCCATCAATAAAATAGCCTGTCCAGTAGCCAAAAAATGTTTTGCCTTCCATGACATTAAGATGGGCCCACCCAATGGTCGAAAAATACATTACCTGTTATGCATAAACAAAAGCTCACTTGGCCCACCAAGTGAGATTAGTATACTATTTTTCAAAAATTTCAAGTCAGTGATGTGGCCAACTAATAGTAAAGATTTAATAATTATATAAAATCAAAAATAAAAAAACTACAGAAGAATGACAATGCATTATTTGATGCGCACACGGCCATGTGATATTCTTGATCCATATGAGACAATGCACTATTTGATGCGCACATGGCTACGTGATATTCCTGACCCATATACCAACAAGTGACTTATTGCGTGCTTAAAATTCGAAGTTTCTAAAAGCTCAAGTTAAAGCCTTTCAAGAACATTTAAAATAACTGAGATCAAGCCAAAATTTTTTAGAAAATATCAAGTTAGTGATATTTTTAAAAAAATAATTACAAAAAATAATAAATTTTGTGATCATTAATAATTAAAATATTAAAATTTTTCATGAACACGTAGTTATTTTTTGAAAGTTTCACCAGGGTATCGCCCCTCAAATTTTTATCAAATGAGGAGGATCCCCTCTAGTCCGAACTGGAGGATGTTGTTTGGGTCCGTAAGACTCACCATGGATCCCGTTTCGATGATCTGAACCATTCATTTTGTCAGGCACTCCGTGTATTTCATCCACACAAAACATTAGATTGATCTGATAACTGTAACTTATTCAATTTATTGCATTTGTTACTAAAAAAAATATGATTTATTTTTAAAAACACAATTGTTGTCTATTTTTAAGTGAAAAATTGAACAAGTTACAAATACCAGATCGACTTAATTTTTTATATAGATGAAATACACGAAACATCCAACAAAATGAACGGTTTAGATTGTTGAAACGGGACCTGTAGTGAGCTCTACGGACCTAAACAACAAATTTGAATTGGAGGGGATCCTCCTCCTTTACGAAATTAATCTTTTCATTGGAAATTTAGCTTTTCTTAAAGCTATGGACAAATTTAAATTGATTTTTAAATTTGTTAAAAAAAAGAAATCAAACCAAATCAAACCTAATTTGAAATTGAAAACTACGGTTGACTTGATTCTGATCAAATTTGTTTTCAGTTCCATTTGAACTTGCCAACTTGGATACATAGACAACCCATTGTATTGGGTACAATACAACCATTCGGATATGTTGACACCGATATGCAGATAACCCATTCTATTGAATGCACTCATATAATTTTATAATTTGATTTAAATTTTACTTTAATTCTTATTATTTTAATGGGCGATTTACACTAACAGTCCCTATAGTTTGGGACTCGTGTCACTTTGATCTCTGATTTTTCAATTGTGACACATTTGATCCTGAATTTTGAATCTTTTTTTCTAAATAAGGACAATTGAAGATACTATTGCTCAATTTTAAAGGCAAAATCGTCAATTTGAAAAAATATAAAATAATTTGATAAAAATAAATGTCAAAAAAATATTTTTAAATTTTTAAAAATAATTTCTACCCACCAAAGATAAAATTATGTAAAATTGATAATCTTTTAGACATTTATTTATTTTACTAAATTAATTTTAATTATGTGTTTGGATAATGATCATATAATGGGTGATTGTTAGGCTTTTAATTTACAATCGATATATTTAATATATGAAATGTTTTAAGTTTGAAATTTTTTGATTTAATAAATTAGTTTAATAATGATATCAAAATTGTTACCATATTTGACTTTTGAAAAAAATAAAAACTAATTTAATGAAAATAAAAACAATTACCCACTACATGATCATCATCCAATCACATAATAAAATTTAATTTGGTAAAATAAATAAATAAATAAATGTGTAAAAGATTTATTAATTTTACATAATTTTATCTTTAGTGGGTAAAAATTATTTTTGAAAGTTCAAAAATATTTTTTTGACATTTATTTTTGTCAAATTAGTTTATATTTTATCAAATTGACGACTTTACCCTTGAAATTGAGCAATGGTATCTTCAATTGTCCTTATTTAAAACAAGATTCAAAATTCATAGTCAAATGTGTCGTAATTGATAAGTCAGGGACCAAATTGACACAAGGCCCAAACTATAGGGACCGTTAGTGTAATTCACCCTATTTTAATTTAAATAACTTGGTCTTTATACTTCTGATTCATTTTCAATTTGGCCAATCTTCGACTTAAAAATAGGGAAACTTACATGTGAATCCTACTAACTTATTGTCTAATAAATCCTATAATAATTAATGACATTTTTCATCATACTATTTAAAAATGTCACTAATTATTAATTTTCAGCAATAGTTTAAAAATTCTGTCAAAAAAAATATCATTAATTATAAATTTTTGTGACAGCTTAAAAAAAATCATCACAAAAAAAGTTAATAATTTTTAACTTTCAGCGATAGTTTGAAAAATTCGTCACAAAAAAGTCACTAATTGTAAATTTTAAAGACAATTCATAAAAATCAGGAAAAAAAAAAGTCACTAATTGTCAATTTTTATGCAAAACATCATAAAAAAAAATATTTTTAGCAATGATTGTCCAATAGATCATGTGATAATTATGACATTTTTCATCATACACTATTAAAAAACATCACTAATTATTAATTTTCAGCAACAGTTTGAAAATTGTCACAAAAAATGTCATTAGTTTTAAATTTTAGTAACAGTCTAAAAAAATCATCACAAAAAAATTTACTAATTTTCAACTTTCAGCGACAGTTTGAAAATTCGTCACAAAAAAATCACTAATTGTAAGTTTTAACGACAATTTATAAAAAACAGTGACCCAAAAGAAAAAGTTACTGATTGTCTATTTTTATGCAAAACGTCACAAAAAATTATTTTTCGCAACGATTATATTAAGATTTACTTTCAACAGGACTTAATGGGAATTAAATATAACTATTAGGACCTGTTGGTAGTTTATCCTTAAAAGTATCGTGATATCAATTATATGGATGGACCTATCTAAAAAATAATAATAATAAGGATGGACAAAAATTTATAAGAATGAAACAGATGTACAATGAGAAACCCACCTTCTTAAATACCTTAATGTTCCAATGTTTTGATTTCCAACTCTTGAAATCAAATTCAGATATGACCCGTAGCGGTTGTCTAGACCACCGTCCTTCTGCGTGATTGGTTGCTTTTGATCCACATCACCTGTTTGTGCCACCTAGACATCCACATCAGCTTCATCTTCTTCCTTTTAGGTGACTTCCTCTTCTTCCATGCTCCCACTTGTTCCACCACATGAAGTGTTTAGTATTGATTCAAACTCATTAATATTGTTATACAAATTAACAAAATATATATATATATATTTTACACACCTATGTGGCACCTATTATGTTAGGGTAATACTATATTAAAAAAAAATAATAAATAAATAAAAAATCAGTACATAATAATTTATCTTATTTATATCTATCTTTATTAAAAGTATTAAAAGTCAAAATAGCCATTATTATGATATATAATTACAACAATGCCGTGTTATTTTGGCCTTAACAAGTAATGGTAAATAATGTTCTCAAAAAAAGTAATGGTAAATAAAAAAATTATACAAAATGATGAATAGAGCATTACCACATCATTCTTGTGATGTGTTATACTTTATATGAAAGATTTTTCCCTTCAATTTTTGTATATAATGTACAGATATCATTATTGAAGTAGGTCTTATTTTTTCAAAACTTTATTATTACATAACATATCAGTAAAATTTGTATATAAAATTTGTTAGTATGCACTATATATATATATTATTTTTTTAACAGGATGTTACCTCTGTTAGGTTGGGTAAGCCTGGGCCTTTTGACATTGAGACAGTCCTCTTCCTGAAAGTCGCCACTTCCACTAGGTCTTCTCTTTAATGGAGCATTATTAGCATTTTCAACTCCTTGGGACACAACAATCAAATTGTCATCTTGGGATGCTTGATGATCATTCCTTTCAAAATCTCCTTTGTAAACCAAACGAACCCCACATTTTTTAACCTCAATTTCCTTACAATCCCATTCAACTTTAAATTCTTCACCCTCATTTAAATTCTCCACCATTGAATCTAATAATTCATTTCGGAGTGTCAAGTAGATCACTCCCACATTTTCAGATTGAATAGAAGGGCATTTTGTCGTCCATGATGTAACAAGTACGGTCTTATGCCTCATATTAAAACAAAGATGATTGAATACATCCTCTTCTCCGATTGTCGTCCATGATGGTTGAACCACTTCGGGATGTCACTTCCAGGAAATATAATTCTAAATTTGTATATCTCACGCGAAATACTTCCCTGTACAACGAAGATCGGTCACAATGTATTGTGCTTAAACCACGGAGAGAGAGAGAGAGAGAGAGAGAACCTGAAATAGACTTGAAATGAATTCATCTGTTAGGATATTGCTTTCCTTATTTTCAACCAATTTGAAGCAATTCAAAAAATCAAATCTTTCAATGTCTTTGTATAAGAATGGACTCGCTATTTTTCTTAATGATTTGCAATGATGTGCCTCTATAACACTAATGCCTGAAGAAAGCTCTGGCAATTCTTGAAGCTTTTTGCAATTGGACAAATATATCTCATCCAGCAATTTAAGTTGGTTCATGCTTGAAGGTAAACTTTCAAAATCGTTTCCCTTTAGATCTAATACTGTCAAATAGCAGAGCCGGCAAATTGAAGACGGGAGTTGTGTAATTCTTGTATAGTCTGCAGTAAGTGAACCGAGAGAGCATTAAACTTTTAAGAGCTTTTAACTGACTGATGTTGTTTGGAATACTTGTCAAGTTTTTACAACGTCCCAGATCCAAGCTTTTAAGATTGGTAAGATGTCCAACTGGTAACAGCAGTTCAGATATACTGGACGCGACTAATGCAAGCCTTCGTAAACATTTTGTATGTTCAAAGCTTCCCAAAATGTTTAGCTTTAAACATCCACATGCATAAATAGTCTTAAGAGACTCCAATTGAGTGCCACTTGGAAGACCCTCAAGATTTACGCAGCCACTCAACTCCATGCGAACAAGCCTCCTGAGAGATCCAATAGATGGATGAAGATTGACCAAATTTGTACAACCTTCAAGATATAGGCTTTCAAGATTTGGGAACTTTTCGAAGTTTGGGCTCGTGGTTAGAGATTCTGAGTAACTGAGATTCATGGTCCTTAAGTTGTATAGAACCTGTTGAGGAAATAAGTAAATAAAAAACAAATAAATATATATATATATATGTTGTTATGGAATTCACATCTTATTTGGAGTAAACAAAATGCAAAATTATACCTCTGTTCCCATCCATAGTTGTTCAATGTCTCTATTAGTTATGTGAAGTTCAACAAGACGCATTGGTTGAAATTCTGAAGGCAAACATCTCAAAGGGTATCCATGCCAATCAAGATACCTTAAATTGTTAGGAAGATATTTGAGGTCTTCAGAAAGGAGAAAACAACGAATTATGAGAATTCTTAGGCTCCTCATCTTTGCAAAAGCTTTACCACTCAACTTCAACTCTTCTGGAAACCCAAAATCCTTCGGATCACGATTTCCTAGGTCAGGATACTTCATAACTATGCCTTCCAGCTTTTCTGTTCCCTAATAACCACAAGTAAATAACAAGGCACAAAATTAAAGGATAACAAAATTATGCAGATCTTTTCTTAAATATGTTTAAAATGTTCATGCTTTTCTATAAAATGTCTTGCCGTATCATTCATCAGTACATGTTTTATATCTTCATAAAGCCACAACCTACTGCGTTGTCCAGGCTTTTTAGGTGATTCTTGGCGAACAATATTTCTCCCCATTTCTTGTATCAAATCATGCATAAACAGCCTACCGTGTGAAATAATTATCAGTGACTTTTCAACTAGAAGCTGTATTGCAATAGTGGGTTGGAAGCCAAAACTTTCTAAGATTTTTGTTACATCTTTTATGTATTTCTGTTTGAAAAAAAATGCAATATCTAGGAATAATTCCTTATCTTTCCAGTCCAATGCATCGTAACTTATTTTGAGTACTTCTTCAACTTCTGGAAGAGAACTTTGTTCTAATCTTTTTAAAGCACTTTCCCAGTAAATTTCTTTTCGATCATGAAGAAAACAACCCAAAACTTTGAGAGCTAAAGGAACTCCTTTACAGTACTCCACCGCACGATCTAGGAGGTTTCCATAACCTCCCATTTCCTTGTCTTTTCTAAAGGCTTTTGATATAAGGAGTTTAACAGCTTCATCTTTTTTTAATTCATGAACCTTGTATGTATGTGTTGCACCACATGTCTTTAACACATGCAAATCTCTAGTTGTTATAATGATTTTACTTCCAGAACTGAACCAATCATGCTCTCCAAGCAGGTTTTCCAAGTCTATCGATTCATCCACATCATCAAGAACAATGAGAACCATTTTATGACTTGCAATTCTCTTTATCATACTTTTTCCACTACTGATGCTGCTTACTTTTCGATCTTTCTCAATCAAGATTTTAGAAACGAGTTGTTCTTGAAGAAACATTATACCACATTCTTTTGAAACAGCTCTAACATTCTCAATGAAGCAGCAACCATCGAATTGCCAAGAGATACGGTCATAAACAACTTGAGCAATAGTTGTCTTACCTATTCCACCCATTCCCCATATCCCAACGATATGAACATCATCATTCCCTAAACCTAGCAATCTTATCACTTCCTCCATATGAGAATCCATTCCAACTAGGCCTTCATCAACACTTGAATACACATTTAAATAATCAAAAATTTTCCCAACAATTTCTTCGATAAGCTTTGATTCAGACCTGTTGATTGAGAAGAAAAACAAAAGAAAATTCATGAATCAAAACTCAAACAAGCTTAACAAAGAAAAGTGAGTTAATTTTGCTATTTCATTTCAAATATTTTGGATGGAAATCATATTCTAAGAAAAGGATCTAGGATAGGTAGTGTGGACAATTTTCTTATAACAAAAACTTGGTCTTGGGAATGTGTTTGAATTGGGCTTAGCAAATTAGATAAAGTGCTGAAAATGTTCAAGTTGAATAATCAAATCAACAATTGCTGACATTGCTCCATTACCCTCACAAGTATATTTTCATTTCCTATACAATAATACTAGCCTATCACCCGTGCTATGCACGGGATAATTATAGATATTTATATTTGTTTTAATTTTTTTTAATATATAAATTAAGTACATGGGGTTTGACCGAGGAGTTTGAAAGAATTTAATAAGTGTTTATTTATTTATTTTTCAAAAAACAAAACAAAAAAATTAAGAGGGAAAAAAATTAAGAGCCATTTACACAATAATTACATGGGTCTCTTGGGGATGCAAAAAGTAAGGAAATTAGGATTTCATTTATTGCATTATTCAATAGTGTAATTATTATAATCTGGGGATGCAAAAAGTAAGGAAATTAGGATTTCATTTATTGCGTTATTCAATAGTGTAATTATTATAATCTTTGAATCAATCACCAAGTCAATTTTTTTTTTTAAAAAAAAATAAAAAATTAGAAAATTAGGATTGGCATGTTGGAGCTTCCACAAGCCTTGGGGGTTAAAAGACCCTTTTGCTTAATATATAGTATAGATTTATGACACTTATGTTTTCATAGGCAGCGCATTCACGAGTTCAGTCCAACTTTTGAACTTTCAAAATTTCCCAATTTTCCACTACTAGAATGAAGTATTTCTAAACCTATCCTACGAATCCTTGGCATGCGTGACACCGGCCCTTCTAAATTAACAAAACCCGAACTATGTATGGACCTAATTCCAACCGTAGATATGTAGGCACCCAGCAGGCTAGGTTCAACTTTCAATTACCATCTGCAGATTTGGACAGGAATGTTTTATAAACCTATGTAATTGCAAACCGAATTTACTGCAATTCAAAAACATAATAACAACAATAACAGAATTAATATGTTGGGATTAAAATTGATCCACGGAACTAAAAGGTTATTGAGAGAATTTAAGTATCGAAAGGTGCAGTAAGGTGCCTAACACCGCCCATACTCGTAACCGTAAACTCCTGATCCTGACTCTTGTTTCGTAACCGTAAACTCCTGATCCTCACTCTTGTTTCTCATACCAAAATTTGGAATCATAAATTTTGAGTAAGTGTTTTCACAAAAAAGGATAGTAAATCCAGAACCTTAGAAAATTATTATATTTTCATTTTTCACTAAAAAATTTCATTTTTCTTAAATTTGGGACTTTTTCAACTGGATAAATTCTTCCACTTTGATCCAAATTCTAATGAAAATTATGCCTTTATAACAAAAATAGTGTAAATTACACTTTGTCCCCCAAAGTATGGTCATTTTCCCACTTTGGTCTTTAAAGAAAAAGGATTTCCCACTTTGATCCCCAACCCCCAAAAAATTGTCTAACTTAAATAAATAAAATAAATAGTTTCTCCCAGTTACAACCTATTACATCATCCACCTTTGGCCTAGTCTTCAAAATGCTTTGGGTACTAAATTGAGATTCAGTATAGTTTTTCACCCCCAAACTGACGAACAATCAGAAAGGACAATCCAAACTTTAGAAGACATGTTAAGAGCCTGTGTCCTACATTTTCGAGGTAATTGGGATGAACACATTCATAGAATTTCCATATAATAATAGTTATCAATCAAGTATTGGAATGACTCCATACACAGTTTTGAAAAACAGTTGCGGTCGTCGTAATGGTGGTATAAAAGCCGTAGCGTAACGGTTGCGGTAACCAGAATCGTAATTTTCTTTTTTTTTTCGCACAATTTGAAGAAAAATTACCGATACGCATATATATTTTTTTTCTTTTCAAAATCACATTTATTGAGGTCTAACATAGATTTTTGTTAATTTTTAAGTATGATCCAATATACATATTTTCAAATCACTATAGAAGGAGTTTTTTACATTTTATTTCACCCGTTTGCTGTTTTTAGGCTTTGAGCCGTCCAGATTTTCAAAGAAGAAGAATAAACAAAGTGTTTTAATATTGGAGGGCAGTGTTGTTAAAGGCTCAAGGCGCACTAAGGCGCCAAAGGTCTCTCGGGGCCTAGGCGCAAGGCACAAGGCGCGGGCTTTATTGAAGTAAGGCGCACAGTTTTAGTTAAAAATAGAAAAATTAACATAGACTAATTATTCATAGTACTAAGACAATTTTTTTTTAAATAAAAAATAATCAAGATTCAAGACAAAATATAGGATAATTTTCAAAGTCATGAAAGTGCATATTACATAACATTTCAATTTTCAAACATAAAATAATCCACATTCAATAAAATAAAAATAAAAATAAGAAAAGACAGAATTTAATAAATAAAATAAAGACAGAATTTAAAAAATAAAATAATCCACATTTAATACAGAATTTATTAAATACAGAATTTATTTTTTTCCCCTAACAGATAAATATAGAATTTAATAAATACAGATAAATACATAATTTATTAAATACTGATAACTACAGAATTTAATAAATACAGAATTTATTTTTTTCCCCTAACAAATAAATACAGAATTTATTAAATACAGATAAATACAGAATTTATTTTTTTGCCCCTAACAGATAAAGGGGAAAAAAAGACCAGTAGCATTGTATTTATTTATTTATTATTTTGTATTTGTATTTATATTTATTTATTTATTTATTTTGTATTTGTATTTATTTATTTATTTTTTTTCCTAACATAATTGAAAAAAAATAATAAAAAATAAAAATAAATAAATAAAACAGAATCGAATGGAAGCCATAAGAAGAAGAAGAAGAAGAAGAAGGGAGAGAGAGAGAGAGAGTGAGATCAGAAGAAGACCAGAAGAGGTCGAAAAAAAAAAAAAAAAAAAAAAAAAAACGAAGTCGAATCGAGGAGACCAGAAGAGGTCGAAGAGGAATCGAGGTCCACAGTCGAAGTCGAATCGAAGCATACCTGTGCGAAGTTGAATCGAGGTCCACAGTCGAAGTCGCTGCGAAGTCGAAGTCGAATCGAGGTATCGAGGAATCGAAGTCGAATCGAGGAATCGAGGTCCACAGTCGAAGTCGTTAGATTAGATCAAGCTGCTAATACATCAAGCATGCCTAGTCGTGCGCCTTGCGCCTCTGTTGCCTGGCTCAAGTCGCGGCTAAGGCGCTCGCCTGGCTCAAGTCGCCTCGCCTGGGACCTGTACAGGCGCAAAGGGTACGCCTCGCCTCGCCTGGCGCCTAGGCGCGCGGGCCTAGGCGCGCTTTTCACAACGCTGTTGGAGGGTGCTTTATGAGTGTTTCCTTGATGATTTAAGAGTGATCAATGGATTCATGAACTTCATATCAACATCATCAAAGGTTTGTTTATTTTCTTTTATTCACAAAAAAGAGAGTGTTGTTCTTCAGTGGATTTCGGAAAACTTGGGCCTGAAGCTTTGGTGGATTCCGGAGTGGCTTATCGTCGTGGATTCGACATCAACGTTGTGGATTCAACGTTGGACAAGACAATTCTAAGGTGAAGACGGTAGTGGGAAAGGCACATTGGGGTCGCTTCAATTCAAGAGTGGATTCGCTAGGTAATTGAGAGTACACTTGTGTAATTCATTTTTGTCTTCTTAGTGGATTTTTTTATGAATTTTACCCATGATTTTTTTTTATCACAATTGGATTCCAATTGTGATTTTTCCACGTTAAATTGTTGTGTCGATTTGTCTTTGATTGTTTGATTGGGATTGTTATTTGTTGTTTAAAATTGAAACATAATCACTAATCAATATCTCGGGAATTTTAGATTTTTCAGAGTTCTTTAGGCTTTAGCTCTTATTCCATAGCATATCTTACTTAGGTTCAACTTCGTAGATGCTGCAATTTTCCTTGAAAGCATTTCCCTAATTTTAGATCTTATTTACTAATTGTAAGGATTGAAGGAAGGCATCTTTACACCTCTTGGGAATTAACTCCTAGAGTTTCAATTTACAATTTTTGCTATTTTGGAGGTGAGTATACGTTACCATGGAAATTCACATTACCTCTATTTGAAAAACAAGGTTTGAGATTATTTTCAATTAAAGAAAATGAATGAACTAAGTTACATGTTTTATCATGTTATTAGTACGTACTAAAAACCTATAAATTTATTTGGGGTGAAAAGTTAAAGTTTAAATAAATTATTTTTGTGTATAAAGAAGCAACAAGTTTTTCAAGAGAATGTATTCAAGTTGAGTCTTTCAAATTTTATAATGATGATATTGGAATGACAATGTTACATTATGCAAAAATATTTCTTTTCATTGATCATAAGACTGAATATAGCCTATGCGGCCACAAAGGCAGAAATGCTTTGGGGTCGTAGGAACCGAAATGTTTTAAGGAGCATATGGGTCGTTGTACATAAGGGGTCTTGGGGACCGAAATATTGAAATGAGAATTGAAATGCTATGATGACATGAGTTATGTTTCCTATGGATATATTTTGGGTAACAGTACCGTCACCACCTAAGTCGCAAGGTAACTTAATATGTGGTGAATTGTATGATGGACACAAGATTTTAATGTATTGAAAAATTATATTTTTATTTTAATCTCCTTGTTTCAAATGTTTTTTACCGCATTTTGATATTCTTTGAAAAATCTCGATAATGGTTTATGCAAATTTTCACTATGTATTAATTTCATTCCAATCAGGCTCTTATTTTTATTATTCTTATTATTGACCCCAATTGGAAGGAAAAAGTTTTTATAACTCCATGGGATTGGTATACTCATTGAGCTCTCGCTCATTCTTCAAAATTAAATCTTTTTCAAATTCCTAGATTATAGCATGGCTCGCCTGAACGTGGAAGCTTAGATTTTCTAGAGGATCAAAGGTGGGCATTTTGTAGTTGAGGTTTTGCATAGGGTTACTCGAGGATGTAGTTTTATCTTTTGTATTTATGAAGGAAGTTGATTCTAAATATTTTTATTATGAAGTTTGATCTAAAAATGGATTCGTGTTAGTGTTTTTGGAAATTGGTGCAGGGGAACTAACTTAGTGGCATGATGATATTTTCGTATTTGAGTGCATTAATTAGCATATAATGGCTAATTGAAAGGTTTTACGCACCATTGGTGATGTAAATATATGGATTGTACAACAGATTATTGTGAATAGGTGTTATAGTGTTTGAGGTTTGTTTCCTCTATCCACCTTTCCCACCCCACTCCCATAACCAACCACCTCTGCTCTTTTACCCCACCCTCACAATTGACCACCTTTCCTTTCCAACCCACCACATAATCTCCTCCACTAGCTTCCATATTTCGATTTGTAGCCTCTTCACTTGTCGAATAATGCAAACCTATTGCTAATTTATTTATTTATTTATTTTGAGCTTAGGTTTATGTTTGGGTTTATGGTCCGAATTGGGAAATTTTCAAAATCGAGAAAACAATTTTTTAGTGACCAAATTGAAAACTTTAATTTTTAAAATTTCTAAAGTGTCCCTTCACCTTAAGGCTGTGTTTGATATATGGATTTGGGTAAAGGGAAAAGGAAAAAATGTGTGAAATATGTGAAACAAGGTTTTAAAAAGCAGCGGCAACCATTACGTAACAGTTGTGTTACGTAACGGTTACAGTGGTTACCGCCACCCGTTACGACCGCTATAGCGGTGTGACGGAAGTTCACATGTAACGGCCGTTTCGGTGTTACATAATGGCCGTAGCAGTACTGTAACGGTCATAACGGTCCGTTAGACATCGTTACACCATTTTACAATATTTTGAGGAGACTTTGATAATTGAGTGGAAATGTAAAATAATTTGTGAACTAAAGTGAGAGAATATTTTCTTAAGAACAAAATAGTAAGAAATAAGAGTTATTTACACGAAGACCCCTAAACTATAAAAACACACAAATAGACCAACCATAAAAGACTACAAATAAACTCCATAACTATTGGTGTGTTTCATTTTGACCTTAGTTGCAGGAATCGTCCTAACAGGTGACGAATCTTCGTAAGAAACGCGATTCCGCGTTTCTTAGAAAGAAACGTGTAGGAATCGCATTTCTGTGGAGAGAGAAACGTGATCCTGGCCAAGATGGGATCGTTGGTGAAGAAGAACAAAAACCCTAGCTTGTTAGTGTCAGATACGGCGAGGAAAGAGAGACAGAGGAGAGAGAGTGTGAAGGAAGAGAGTGAGAAGACAAACCTTCGACTCCAGTCGTCGTCGTCGTCGAATATCCAGTTGGCTCGATGTATTGATCGAACCTTCGTCGTCGTCGTCGTCGAACATCCAGTTGACTCGAAGCATCGATCGATCCTTCGACTCCAGTCGTCTTCGTCGTCGAACATCCAGTTGAGAAGACAAACCTTCGACTCGTCTTCTCTCTCTCTCTCTCTCTCGCTCGCATCTGTCTCGCGTCTGTCTCTCCCTCTCGCTCTGTCTCTCTCTCTTGGCTGGCTCTGTCCAGCTTTCTTTCTTATCTCTTATATTATATATATATATAAGTATATATCTAAGATAATATATATAAAATCATATTAATATTAATCATATTAATAAAACATATAAAATATAAAATCTTTAACTAAGGCTTGGTTTGGGATAATCTAAAAAAATCAAAAAGTCAAAAAGTCACTATCCTATTTAAGTCACATCATCTTATTTAAGTCACATCACCTCTCTACCACATCACTTCAAACCCAACTCATACCCAACACATATTTCATAAAAAGTTAAAAAGTGCACTTATTTAGTTTATCCCAAACAACCCCTAAATATAATATATATATATATAAAACATATAAAATCTTTAAATAAATATATATATTTAAAAAATAAAAAAATAAAAAACATTAACACATTATTATTTAATATATATCATATATATACTTATAAATATATAATAAAAAAATAAAAATATTAATATATATAAAAATATAATAAACAAATAAAATAATTAATGTGTATTAAAATAAAAGTATTTATAAAAAAACTTCTAATGTGTATTAAAATATATATATATATTACCGCTTCCCGAGGCGCTCCCAACCTAAGAAACTTCTATTGGCTCACACTTCCTCGCTCCCGCCCCCGCTCCCGCTTCGTGCAACTAAGATTTTGACCCCTTCCATTAGGGGGTCCAATTTGTACAAGGGTCTATTTGTACGATTTTATAGTTTAGGACATAAAATGATATTTCTCAATAATTTAAGGGTCCATTTATACGATTTTATAATTTAAAAATTCAAAATGATATTTATCAATAATTTAAGGATACTCCATGTAAATAGTCCTTAAGAAATAACTCATACTTAAAAGAGTGAAAGTATAATTTACCCAATAAACAATAAAAAATGGAAATAAATCAAAGAAGCATATGTTAAAAGCGTAATGCTATAGATCTAAAAGATTTATCAAAATTTCTAGGGCAAATTACACTCACACTAAGCTTTGAGTTTAATACATATTACCTTGACGTTTGGAAAATTGCACTATCTATTATTTAGAAAGAATGAAAATATTGAGCTCATACACTATACATGATGTCAGTGTCACATGCAGATATGACACATTTGCTAAAAATTTCAGTAAATCATTTGACATGTCGAAATTTTCCGTGTTAAAAAAGTAGGAGTAATTTATTACCCAATTGCTGGATTTGGGAAAGTGAAACTTGCTAAATTGCCTACTTCCTTCAATGCTTTCTTCCAACTTTGAACCTTCTCCATCTTCATCTCTATCTCCATCTCAAGCTTCGAAACCAAATCATCAAATCGTTTCCCAAAATTTCCCTTTTGTTTTCGCACTTCCGATGGATCCACACGGGAAAAAACTGGATAAACTATTTGCCCCCTCGCATCATTGCATTGATGTATCCTCACAAGTTCATCCAAGCACCAACTTGACGAAGCATAGTTTTCCGATATGATGACAATCGAAAACATTGATTCGTCAATAGCTTTGAGGAGTTCTGGCGAAATTTTTTTCCCTCTTTGGAGCTCTTTATCGTCTATGAAGGTGTTGATTCCCTTTCGACTCAACTCTTTATAGAGATGACTGAGGAAATTGTCACGAGTGTCTTCGCCTCTGAAGCTCAAAAACACATCGTATGTCCATTCAAGAGGATGAGAAGACGAAGATAACGATGATGATGATGATCGAATAGAGGAATTGGATCTTTGGAAAGGCACCAAAGCCATTGTGAACTTGAGAGTGAAAACTTGTAGTGTGAATTGGAAATTTTTTTAGATGATCGGGATGACTGTTTTCTCGTGTTTTATATTAGGAATATTTGCGTTATTTATAAGGGTCTGTTTGGTAACGTTTACGTTTTCAGTTTATATTTACAAAAATTTTATAAACTGATTTTTGTTTATTTCTTGTTTATTTTTAAAAAAAACATAAACTACAAACGCGTTTGGTAATTGACAAAATGTTTTAAAAAAATTAAAAAATTAAAAAATGAAAAAGAGTGAGAAATGGCAAGTGGTGGCGGAAGACGGTGGTGGAAAGTGGTGACGGTGGGTGGTGGGTAACGGGTGGCGGGTGGTGGGTGGTGGCGAGTGGGTGGTGGTGGTGGTGGTGGTGGAAAGTGGTGACGGTGGGTGGTGGGTAACGGGTGGCGGGTGGTGGCGAGTGGGTGGTGGTGGCAAGGGGGCGGCGAATAGCATGTGTTGGTGGGTGGTGGTGGTGGGTGGGTGGGTGACGGTGGCTGGTAGTGGGTGGTAGCAAGTGGGTGGTGGTGGTGGCGGGTGGTGATGGCAGATGGGTGGCGGATGGCGGATGGTGATGGGTGGTGGCGGGTGGGTGGTGGTGACAGGTAGGTAGCGGTTGGTGATGGTGGGTGGGTGGGTGGCGGTGGCGGGTGGTGGGTGGTAACGAATGGGTGGTGGTGGTGGTGGTGGCGGATGGCTGGTGGTGGCGGGTGGTGGTGGTGGTGGGTGGATGGGTGACGGTGGCGGGTGGTTGGTGGTGGTGGCAAGTGGGTGGCGGGTGGGTGGTGGGTGGTGGTGGCGGGTGGGTGGCAGGTGGCTGGTGGGTGGTGGCGGGAGGTGGATAGTGGTGGATGGTGGTGGCGGGTGGGTGGTGGTGGATGGTGGTGGCGGACGGTGGATAGTAGTGGCGAGTGGTGGCAGGTGGATAGCAGGTGGGTGGTAGGTGGTGGTGGTAGTGGTAGTGGCGAGGGGTGGGTGGTAGTGGCAAGTGAGTGGCAGGTGGGTGGTGGGTGGTGGTGGCGGGTGGTGGGTGGTGAGTGGTGGTGGCAGGTGGTGGTGCGTGGTGGGTGGTGGTGGTAGAAGACGGTGGTAGAAAATGGTGGCGGGTGGTGGCTAGTGTTAGGTGGTAAAAAAAAAAAAAACTGACAACTCAAAACGGAAACACATTTTTTGAGTTTATATTTTTTGGCCAAATTTATAAACTGAGACCACTGATTTATAAATCAAACATTTACCAAACAAGTTTTTATTTGAGTTTTTTAAATTTTTGTAAATATAAACTGAAAACTGAAAACGAAAAACGTAAGTGTTACCAAACGACACCTAAGCATTTTGGTCGTTTTCATAACTTCCACGAACTTTCGTTGTGGGGGTTTTTTAAGAGTAATTACAAGGATAGATTCTCCCTGGTGCATGTAGTAGACTGAATCGCTTTTCGGGCTCATTGGATTTGCCACGATTTTTGTTTTGATAATTTAAATTATTTAATATATTAAGCTCATTGAGTATTTTATTCTTTTAAAAAAATCAAATTAATCAGTTATCAATAGCTATTTGTTCACAATTTATTTTGAAAATCAATTTTACTATTGATTGAAATATGTTTTGATTAAATGACTATTCATATTTGATTAACGTGATTTTTTACAGAAATGAAATATTCGTCGAATTCTATATATTGAACAGTTTGAATTATCGAAAAAAACCCATGATAAGCTATCATGGTCCCAACAATACATTCCAATCCAATCTCGGACTCCTATCCCATATTACAAATACAAGTTGTTTAAAATAACGATTTATTATTTGTAGTTTTGGAGATTAAATGTTTGCTATTTGAAATTTTTAATTTCATAATAAATGGTCATTTTTATTAATAAATTATTAAATTAATTAACAATTTTTGATAAAATTAGAAATTTATTTAAATTTATAATTTATATAATTTTATCATTATATAGGAGAGCAGCTAAAATTTTATTTTTTCAAATAATTTTATTAAATAAAAAATTCTAAAAAAAAGTTTTTGTAATTTTTCAAATCACAATGAACAATTCATATTTTCAAAAAGGATAAATTACAAATACACCCCCTGAGGTTTTACTTAAAGTACAAAATGTTCCATGTGGTTTAGAAAATTACAAATATCCCCTTGTTACAATATTTTATTTAACAGAATTAACTAAAAAAATAAAATTCATAATTGCTCTCCTATACAATAATTAAATTTCCTAAATTATTAATTGAAACATATTTCTAACATTATTAAAAACTGTTAATTGACTTGATACTTTATTTATAAAATGGACGATTTATTATGAAATTAGAAAACCTCAAGTGGTGGAATGTTATTTCCAGAACTATAAGGTCGATTCATATTTTAATCCGATCTTAGGAAGTGTATTTATAATTTATCCTTGAAAAAATATCAAAAGATATATTTATAATTTATTATTATTATTATTTTTTTAATATAATACAACGTTTTGCAAGTAGTTTTGTCCTGTCTTCCTAACTTTCATGAATTTTAAAAGAAAGATTAATGAAGCATCTCTCTTCACTAAAAATAAATTTCAAAATATGTATTTATAATTTATTATTATTTTTTTAAAATAAACAAATTTTAGATGCACCTTATTAGAATGTATATAAAAAGTAAAATAAATTGGCTAAAATATTTATTAAAAAAATTAATATGAAAAAAATTTATTCGGATTTTTGTTTGTTTTTAGTGAATTGTTTTTCATATTTTAGTTAAATGTTTTTACTTTTTAGATGTATCTAAAAATTTTTTAAAAAATTTGACTAAAATATGAAAAAAGTTCAATAAAAACAAACGAAAATCTATTTAAAAATATTTTCTAAAAATTAAAACCAAACAAGGACTTATGTTCAAAATTTGATAAAAAATATTAACAGTCATGTAATATACAAATATTTTATTATATATAACTCACCCTTTGAATACAAACTCGAACCCTAGTATAATAATACATTTTTTATGTAATATGGTAGCTAACGTGACATTTTATGTCTAATTTTGAATAAAATTTAACTTTAAGAATAAATTAAAAAATATTTAAAACATGAAAGGCTAAAGTAAAAAAAAAAAAATAGTATATACATAAATTTGCTACAGTGTAATGGCTAAAAACAAAGACCACAACCATATAGATTGTTGCTAAAAAATGGACATAAATTTCAATGAGAAATTGGAAATTGAAAACTAAAAACCAAAAAAAGTAGGATGGAGTGAATTTGGTTTTGATCATTATAATGATTCTACATTACCACAGCCATTACCCATACTTTCAATAAAGCTCAAAGCATAGATTAAAATGTACAATATTTGCTTTCGTAATTATTATATCTTCAAATCACAAATGAACTAAATTGGGCAATAGTTTATCTTCTTAACATTTCTCACGTGTAATATCATTCCACCATAACTTACCATACTGACCAACGAGTCCTAAGAGAAGCCACAAAAAGCACTAGAAGACCATAAGCTTCCTAAGCAAGCAATGGCCCTTGTATGCATGAAAAGTAGTTAGGGGATTTTGTCAAGCCCTGTCCATTACCCATCCATCGATGCCACAACACAGTCATAGCTTGGCTCCTATCCATCGCTGCCCAATCCCTGTCCATCGCAATTTATATCCCTCATCTTCTTTTGGTTTTTTGGAATTTAATTGTGCAGAAAATCAAATCCTCAACAATATGCAAAACGAAACTAACATTTACATGCCTTGTGGCTTTGAATTGGGCGATAGATAACCCTTAACAATCAGATCATGGACCACAGTCACCATCTCCATTGCCACTAGTGTCCCAGAAAAAACTAGTCCCGAATAAAAACACTAAAATGTTTAAATTTCTCCACATTTTGATGTTATTATTTAAGAATTGAAGCCATGATGTGTTGGAGTTGGTGGGAATGCTAATACACGCACAATTAAATCATTACAAATTGTTACATTAATTATTCTATTTTTTTACATATCTTTTTATAAAAAAAAATTAAAAAAAAAATTAAATAGTCAATTCCCAATCGAACCCTTAATATGATTTTTTTAGATACATAAAAGGATGAAATTAGTTTTTGTGAGATAATATTTTAGAAAAATGATAAATGTGTACATATATTATTATTTTAACAAAACATTTGTTAGGGTCTTCTGCACGTGTGGATTGATATAGGCCATGAAGAGTTTTGGGGAGGAGCTTTGCATATGCAGGGAGGTGTGCCCACATGTAAGGCTGTGCAAAATACTGCCTAATCCGCTAAAATCGCACTGATCTGCATCAATTCACAACGCTCTAACCGCTAACCCGGTTTAAACTTTAAAATTTATAATCCGCCAACCGAACCGCTTCACTCCGCTATAGTTAATACATATATATATTTTTTAACTTTCAATAAAATATCAATAGAAAAATGAGTGCGAGAGAGATTTAAGATATTAAATTTATTACAATTTAGTAGTTATATATATGAAACATATTATGTAAAATTACTTTGTGTTATATATCTAAAAAATATTATATAAATTAGTGTTATATATTATACAAATATATGATAATTAGTTAAAATATTCTTCAATTCGCCAATCCGTCAAAAACCGCCCAAACCGTAATTTGTCAATCCGCTAATCTGCTAACCCGCCATTCAGTTTGTAATTTTATTCTCAAACCGCCCGAACCGCACCGCGCACACACGTGCAGCAAAATGGGGCAACTTTTGGTTGTAGATTGCGGGAAACCACACGTACTGCCAAGGGGCACTGCATGTGGAGATAGGGCCACCACACGTGCGGCCTGAGGCTCTGAGGTGCAGCCTATAGCGTTTCAAACTTTGAATTTTGCGCCGTCTCTTACAAAATTTGTCTGTCTCCCTTTAGTTGGAGACTACGACAAACTGAACATGCCATTAAGGGGCACTACACATGCAGAGGCAGCTACCACACATGCGGCCTAGTGCATCTTAGATTTCGAATTTCATGCCCTCTCTCACAAAAATTAAAATTTATGTTTTATTTTAAGAAAAAGGCCAAATCTTAAGATTTTTTTTTTCTTCTTATTTTTTCAAAATAGTGAGGGAAGATTTTGGTGGGTGTGAAGAGAGATATAGTTAACTGGATCATCATAGTTATCGCAGAAGTATAAGCCAGAGATCAAGGAGAGATTGTGATTTCGACAAGAGTGGCTAAAGCCAAAGTGAGAATCGGAGATGAGATGGAGCCAATTCTTGGAGACAGACTTGAAAGTGATTAGGGATTTGGGAGGAACACATAAAAGGATCTTTGAAAGGAGATCTACGTTGCTACAAATGATTTCTTTTGATGTCGGCTGTTAGGTTTCCGATAAAGTAGAACTACTGATCGAATTTCTTTTTTTTGGTGGATACTTTCTTCACCATTTTTCCCTCCACGAAGAGATATGGGAACAGAGAATTATACTTTGGTACCCAAGAAAAAATGAAATGAAACAAAATCAAAAAGTTTTTTAAATTGAAAATTTTAAAATTTATGATTTGTTTTAAGACAAAGAGCTGCCAAAATGGCATTGTCAAACTTTTAAGCCAAAATTGACACAAGATTTGATGATGCTATAATTCGCCAGCTTGACTTTCTCCCATTTTTCAATTATTTTTTGGCAAGAAACATCCAACATTCACAACATAATTCTTCAAAAAAATCAAAAGCAAATCGAAAATCGGAGAATGATACACAAAATATAAAAAATCACACAACATATATAAAAATTATACATAAAACGGGAATTACCTCACCTCAGACCGTCGTGATTTGAGATCCTGTTTCTTCAAGATCAAAACAAATGAATCAATTGAAAATTTTGATCGTTTAAATTGAATCAACTAAAAATCTCAATTATTAATCAATTGAAAATCCCGATCATAGATCAATATAAAGATCTTAACAAATTAAATCTCAATTAGATCTGGGAAATGGGAAGAAATAGAAAAATAAACGCATGAAATCAAGGGTTTAATGTTTAGATTTTGCCAATTCCAAATTAATGGATGAAGATCAAATGAGACTCATGCTTAGCTTCAATCATTTAGGGATGGAGTTAAAAGAGAAAGACAGACACACACATGCACACACACACAAAGATGAGTTTTAGGAGGAGAGCTTTACATATGCGATGAGGTGTGCCTACACATGCCACAAAAGGGAGTAACTTTTGGTTGGAGATTGCGGGAAATCGCACGTGCAATCAAGGAGCATTGCACATGCAGAGGGGGCACTACATGTGCGGCTAAAGGCTCTGACGATCGGCCTAGCGCGTTTCAGACGACGAATTTTGTGCCCTCTCTCACAAAATATGTCTGACTCTCTTTGGTTGTAGACTGCGGGAAACCGTAAATGCGACCCAGGGGCACTGCACTTGTAGAGAGCCATCACACATGTCACTTAGCCCATTTTAGACCTCGAATTTAATGCCCTCTCTCACATAAATTAAAACTTATAATTTATTTTAAGACAAAGGCCAAATCTTTAAGTTTTTTTTTTTTTTTTCTTTTTTTGAAAATAGTGAGGGAGGATTTTGGTGGACGTGAAGCGAGACAGATTTAACTAGATCATCATAGTCATAGTAGAAGAATAAACTAGAGATCGAGGAGAGATTAACAAGTGTGGTTAAAGGAAAAGTGAGAATCGGAGATGAGATGGAGCCAATTCTTGCAGACCGACTTGACATTGATTAGGGATTTAGGAGGAACGCATAAAAGAATCTCTGAAAAAGACCTATGTTACTACCAATGATTTCTTCTGATACCGGTGGGGAGATTTTCGATGAAGTAGAATTGTTGATCGCCTTTCTTCGACTTTTGGTGGATACATTCTTCGCCATTTTTTCCTCTGGGAATAGATATGGGAATAGAGAATTACAGTTTGGTACCAAAAAAAAAAAAAAAAAAAAAAAAAAAAAAAAAAAATGAAATGATACAAAATCAAAAGGTTGTTTAAATTGAAAATTTTAAAATTTTTGATTTGTTTTAAGACAAAGAGCTACCAAAAAATGGCATTGTCAAACTTTTATGCCAAAATTGACACAAGATTTGACAATGCTATAATTCACCAGCCCAACTTCCTCTGTTTTTCAATTAGTTTTTGTCTAGGGACATCCAACATTCACAACATAATTCTTCAAAAAAATCAAAAGCAAACCAAAAATCGGAGAATGATACACAAAATATAATATATCACACAACATATATAAAAATTATACATAAAACAAGAATTACCTCACCTCAGACCGTCGTGATTTGAGTTCTTGTTTCTTCAAGATCAAAGCAAATGAATCAATTGAAAATTTTGATTGTTTAAAATGAATCAACTAAAAATCTCGGTTATAAATCAATTAAAAATCTCGATCATAGATCATTATTGAGATCTTAATGAATTGAATGTCAATTAAATTTTGGAAATCGGAAGACAGAGAAAAATGAACACTGGAAATCAAGGGTTCAGTGTTTAGATTTTGCCAATTCCAAATTAGTGGATGAATATCACATGAGAGTGACGCTTAGCTTTAATCATTTAGGGATGGAAATTAAAAAAGAGAAAGAGAGAGAGACCCCCACACACAGCGCGTGCACACACACAGGAGTTTTAGGGGGGAGCTCTGCATATGCTGTGAGTTGTTCCTATATGTGCGGAAAAATGGGGCAACTTTTGGATGGAGATTGTAGGAAACCGCATGTGCAGCCAAGGGGCACTCCAGGTTTGGATAGCGCCACTACACATGCAGCCAGAGACTTCGGCGTGCAGCCAAGTGCGTTTTAGACCTCTAATTTTGTGCCCCTTTCTACAATATCTGTGTGTCTCTCTTCGGTTGGAGACTGCGGGAAACACGTGCAAAGACGGGCATCACACACACATGTGGCCTAATGCATTTTAAACCTCGAATTTCATGCCCTTTCTCGCAAAAATTAAAATTTATGATTTATTTTAAGACAGAGGCCAAATCTTTAGAGTTTTTTTTTTTTATTATTTTTTTTTTATTTTTTAAGTTATGTTTTCAAAATACTAAGGGAAGATTTTGGTGGGCGTGAAGCGAGACAGCTAATTGGATCATCGTAGTCATAGTAGAAGTATAAGAAGTATAAGCCAGTGATCAATGAGAGATTGCGAATTTGACAAGAGTGGTTGAAGGAAAAGTGAGAATCAGAGATGAGATGGAGCCAATTCTTGGAGACGGACTTGAAAGTGATTAGGGATTTGGGAGGAACACAAAAAAAAGGACCTCTGAAAGGAGATCAACGTTGCTACCAATGATTTCTTCTGACGTCAGTGGTGAGGTCTTTGATAAAGTAGAACTATTGATCGAGTTCGAATCTTCAGCCGCACAAGCCTGCAGCCTTCCCTGCCGCACTACAAAACGACGTCGTTTTGTATATATGTATACATATATATATATATATTTTTCTCCTTCGTTTCTTATTTCGGTTTCCCCTTTCCTATTTTGAACCCTAGACAGATCGAATCTGGAGGAGAGACCGACAAAGGTGACGAATCTGGAGGAGAGTCTGAGCTGACAAACGGAGAGGCGACGGAGGCGAGGCGAGGCGACAGAGGACAGGCGGCGGTGAGGCGACTGGAGCGTGAGAGACTAACAGACAGTCGACGAGAGACGAAGAGAAGGTGACGAGGTAAATTTCTGAAAGTCTGTTAATGGTTTTAAATTGGAATGGAGAGATTTGGAATGTGAAAGTCTGTTAATGGTTTTAAATTTGGGTGAAATGGAGAGATTTGGAATAATTTGTGAAAGTCTGTTAATGGTTTTAAATTGTTAAACCATTTGACCCAATCCTTGTTTGAAAATACTGATTCACCCTAATTTCATCATCTTGTTATAGCAAATTCACACACACTCATCTGAAGTCTTCCCCCAATAATAATACTGAACAAACAGAACAATAGAACAATAGAGAAGGATAGGGGGTTTTGGGGTGATTTTGCTTTGCTGAAACCACCCAGTAATACCGACCAATGCTTGCCACAGAGAGAATGAATATGAATATGAATATGAAACCACCCATCTGAACTGAAATTCTGAAGAGTTTACTTTCTTTTGAAGCTTCTAGCTATGCTGATACATATATATATATATATATATATGAATATGTTCTGTGGATATGAAAAATACATACACATAGGACAAGTGAATTGTAAAAATCTGAATAAGATCATGTCTGTTAATCTGTGTGGGACCACTGCATATCTCCATTTTTGTTTTCATGTTTAAACTGAAATGGTGGAGTTGGTACTAGCATGTGCCTAGGAGATAAATAGGCCAAATTTGATCACTTATTGCCAGTTTAAAAATTACCAACTTTAGTTAATTTAAACTTAGCTGATTTACTTGATTGGGATTGAAGGCTTAATTTAGTTTCATTTAAATTAATTAACACAAAGATTCACTGTTTTGTGGATTCTTAAAGATTTACTGTTTTGGGATTGAAGGCTTGATTGTGGATTCTTAAAGATTCATTGTTTTTATTTAGTGTACAGACTGGTACATGTTCCATATCTTTTGGTTGTATTAGACATGAATGTGGTTGGAATTCTTTGTTCAGTCTTAAACAAATTGGTTTCCCCCTATCCTCCTGATTTTCAAATTTGTTTCGTTTGATGTTCATTATAATCATATGCATGAAGATGAACTGTTGCGAATGTAACGAAACCAATTTGTTTATGAAGCAATTTGTTTTGAGTTGGAACTATAATCGAAACAAGAGTAGATGAATAGGCTTATCAATCTATCATGTGTAACATACACCAATTTACATAGCTGTATGTAGGAATGATATGATTGAAGTTGAATGTGTATATAACTTTACCTATGAATTGTGTACATAATTTTACAGATGTCAAGTTCAACTGTTAACGGAGTTACCTCAGATCAGTTGACGTTCTGCAACATAAATTGTCCTAAATGTCATAAGAAAGCAAATATTCAAATTTCGAAGACGAAACAAAACAAAAACAAATTATTTTATTGTTGTCAAAATTGCGGCGATTTTATGGGATGGTGCTTGCCTACAAATTCACAAGCTAGAGGTGAAGGAGTAGTGCAAATGGAAAATATGTCAACTGTCACCGAACAACAACTTCGACTTATGAATGAACGACTTCGGTTTCAAAGCGAAGAACTTCAATTTATAAGGGCGAAGATGCTGAAGTTGGAAACAGACATAAATCAAAATTCAAGTCGTATTTATGGGTTGTGTATCTTGCTTGTAATTGGGATCGTGTTAGTCATAAAAATGTAATAGTTTTGTAATCTTTGCGACCCATGGGAGGTGGTGGCAGTTTGTATGGTTATGTGGTTATGTTTGTAAACTATATCTTTGTATGATTAACTAGACTTGTTAATTTTGTATGGTTATATGGTTATGTAATGGCACTTGGTTATATTGTTCATTTTGTCCAGCAGAGCTGTGTAATCTGTGTAATCAGTTTGTATGGTTATGTTGTTCACTTTGTATGGTTATGGTTATGTTGAACCTGTCCCAGCATCTGTCCATTATAGGGTGTAATGAAAACAGGAAATAAGTGTAATCTGTCCATTACAGGGTGTATCAAAATAGGAAATAAAATCAAACCTGTCCATTATAGGGTGTAATCAAAACAGGAAATAAGTTTAACCTGTCTATTACAGGGTGTAATCAAAATAGGAAATAAGTGTAACCTATCCATTACAGGGTGTAATCAAAACAGTAAATAAGTGTAATCTGTCAATTACAGGGTGTAATCAAAATAGGAAATAAGTGTAACCTGTCCATTACAGGGTGTAATCAAAACAGCAAATAAGTGTAATCTGTCAATTACAGGGTGTAATCAAAACAGAAAATAAGTGTAACCTGTCCATTACAGGGTGTAATCAAAACAGCAAATAAGTGTAATCTGTCCATTATATTAAAAATACATAAAAAAGATGTCCAGGAAATAAGTGTAATCAAAACAGGAAATAAGTGTAACCTATCCATTACAGGGTGTAATCAAAACAGCAAATAAGTGTAATCTGTCAATTATAGGGTGTAATCAAAACAGGAAATAAGTGTAACCTGTCCATTACGGGGTGTAATCAAAACAGCAAATAAGTGTAATCTGTCCATTACATTAAAAATACATAAAAAAGATGTCCATCAAAAATATCCAAATCCCACCAAACATTAAAAATACATTAAAAAAAATGTCTATAAAAAATATCCAAATCCCACCAAACATTACAAATACATAAAAAAAAATGTCCATACAAATCCCACCAAACATTACAAATACATAAAAAAAAATGTCCATACAAATCCCACCAAACATTACAAATACATAAAAAAAAATGTTCATCAAAAATACCCAAATCCCACCGAACATAAAAAAATACACCCAAATCCACAAATATAATAACATCATCGTTCGGTGCAAGCCTTCCAGGGATGTCCATCCACATGACTGTTAGCAGAACTATGTGAAGCTTGTGACAGTTGGACTGCAGTAGTACCTCAAAGCAATTTCTGAAACGATGTCGGAGTGGGATACACTAAGGCCATGTTTGTTTGGGTGGACATGAGCTTAGGATTGGACTAATAGTCTAATAAAATTATTAATCCGATATTTGGTTAAACAATTAAAGTACGGACTAATTATTTTAAACTTGACTATTAGTTAAGATAGGATACATAATCCAACGAATTCGTAGTCCTAGGACTATTAGTCATGGGAATGCTAATCCAGTCCGCCCAAACAAACGTGGCCTAAAGGCATTGAATCAGGCGGCATTGACTGAGGCGTGTTATTTCCCTGCAATAGTGATACATGTATTAAAATATTTATAGAATCTATACTACAATTTCAATGTATAGTATGTAAGCAATTACAACTCACATCATATGTAGGATACATGACATGATGAACACATGTACGACCCATGGCAAATGAAGATTGAGATTGGGATTCAGGTCGAGATTGGGATTAAGGTTGAGAAATATAGATTGCACGACTATGACCCTAAAGTAAACCAACATAAAGAAAATAAGAAGTGAAATGAAAAAAAAATTAATAATGCATTTTCATTTTAAAAAACATACAATATGAAATATTACCTCAACATAATTACTATGACCCATGGCAAAAGGATGTCGAGATTGACCTTGTGGAGTGTAAACACCCTAAAGTAAACCAACATAAAGCAAAGAATAAGACAACGTGAAGAAAAAAAGTTAACAATGCATTTTCATGTTAAGAAACAAACAATATGAAATATTACCTCAACATAATTACTACCCATGGCAAAAGGAGGTCGAGATTGACCTTGTGGAGCGTAAACACCCTAAAGTAAACTAACATAAAGCAAAGAATAAGACAATGTAAAGAAAAAAAGTTAACAATGCATTTTCATGTTAAGAAACAAACAATATGAAATATTACCTCAACATAATTACTACCCATGGCAAAAGGAGGTTGAGATTGACCTTGTGGAGTGTAAACACTCTAAAGTAAGCCAACATAAAGCAAAGAATAAGACAATGTGAAGAAAAAAAGTTAACAATGCATTTTCATGTTAAGAAACAAACAATATGAAATATTACCTCAACATAATTACTACCCATGGCAAAAGGAGGTCGAGATTGACCTTGTGGAGTGTAAACACCCTAAAGTAAACCAACATAAAGCAAAGAATAAGACAATGTGAAAAAAAAATGTTAATAATGCACGATATGTTGGTTCCGTATGAGGTTCAATTTCCCTAAGGTCTATGTATGTCCAAGGTAAACACCCTAAATTAAATATTACCTGTGTTGAATGATTACCCATGGCAGAAGAAGGTTGAGATTGACCTTGATAAGTAGAAAAAGAACCATCCTACATGCATCACATAACACCAAAAATAATAAATATAACGCTACTAGTTGCAAGAATAATCAATCCAACAAATTAATACAAGGTTGCACACAATAGTAAAAATTACCTAACTAGAAATATTACCCATGGCAACAGGAGGCTCATATTGACCTTCAGGAGTACAAAAACCATCACCCTGTAAGCAACCAAATTATTTAATTCATTATTTTCCTAACACATAACACAAAATTGATAACACATAACAATCACACATAACAAAATTAATTACCTGCTTAGATTGCATTCTTTTTTTCTTTGCAATAGATTTTTCCATCCCGCCCTTGATCCTCCTTCTTCCCTTACTAGTTGCTTGTCTTTTCTTGAGTCCCTTGGCTTGGATTGGACAATCTACTTCATCACTCTGTAGGCATGTGTTAGCTGAGGAATTTCTGAATTCAGTGATCTCCACTTGACCACAAGTGTGCACACTTAATTTGTCTTTAACCATGACACTCAGTTCTTCACCTTTTGCAAGTGACAAATGATAAGTTTCTTCACTTTCGGCGGCTCTACTTGCTATTGCTCTAAACATATTTATCAATGACCTATATTGGTCGCTTTGATGTAGTTTCACATCAGCCTTGACATCATACCCACGCCTATCTTTCACACTTTCAGCCCTTGCTTTTTTAGTCCATCGTTTGAGTATGTATTGTGCAGGAAGGTCCTTTGCATTGATTATCTCTCTAAGCACCTTTAAACAATGTTGACACACTATGCCCTTCACTTCAAACTTCTTGCAACTACAACTCAAAAAACCATCTCTATCCATTGTCACATTCTTATCTTTTTTTCCATCTACATCCGTTTGAATTGTGAATATGGTACTCTCACCATCATGAATAGTGCCTACAATGGATGCTTCAATGGACTGCACGTACTCATTTTGGAATTCCTCAAAAATTATTTTGGTGTAAATATCTGCCATTTGCTTTAACATCACAGTTGGAATGGAAACCCTTGGCAATTTTTGACACAAATTATACTCGGCTTCCCATTCTTTGTACCTCTTGTCATAGAGCACCCTCTCAAAATGCTTGAAAAATTCCATTAAGTTATGATCACAATTGAGATAATCCTTCAAAAATGCATTGAATGATTCACTTAGTTGAGTAGTACTCATTCCAGCTGCCCAAGAATTCATAATATATGGCCATCCCCATTTCTCCTTCACACCAAATTGCACCAACCAATGATTGTTGTGTGCATCATACCTATCAAGCATTTGGTCCCATTGTATTTTGAATTCTTCTTCATCATCAATTTGATGCATAAATTTTGGAAAGACACCCTTTACCCTAACATCTTGAAAGAGGGAACTCACATGCTTCACAACATTTTGCATCAAATGCCATGTACAAAGTCAGTGGTTTGTACTAGGCATGACAATTGGAATGGCCTTAACCATCGCAGCATCTTGATCGGTGAAAATAGTTTTTGGAGCTTTGTTTGACATTGCCTCCAAAAAAATCTGAAACAACCATGTGAATGATTCGGCAGTCTCATCATACATCAACGCTGCACCGAATACAACTGTTTCTCGATGATGATTAAATCCAACAAAGGTTCCAAAAGGTCTATGTTCGTTATTTAATTTGTAAGTAGTGTCAAAGGTCACTACATCACCAAATTGAGCATAGTCCATTATCATTTGTGCATCCGCCCAAAATATGTTACTTATTTGCTCTTCACAATCTAATTGGACGCATAATAAAAGGATGGATTTTCTAAACTTTTTTTATGAAAGTATTGCAACACACTACCCGCTTCTCCATATTCCAAATCTTTTTGTCTCTTCGATCTCAAGTAATTTTTTTGGTCCAATTTGGTGAAGCCAAGTGATGCTCTTCCACCAGATTCCCTACCAAATAGCTCATAAGCAGACCTAAGAGGAATTCCGGATTCTGAAGCCAATTCTACTTCAATTGCTTGGGTGGTAGATATTTTTTTTTGGGATGGCAACATATGAATGCACTCTTGAGGCACAAGATCATGATTATGATGTTCAACAAAATTAATGGCAACATATTTTCCTAAATTTCTATTTAACTTGATACTAAATCGAGCACCACAACCACACCTCACCTCTTGTCTCGGAAATTTTACTAGTGGATCTCGCTTGTCAATACCCCGAGTTCCCTCTTTGTAACATACAAAAGTCCGTGAAGTTATTTCATTAGTATGTTTTTTCTTGTGTGCATATAGCTTCCTAATACTAAAGCCCACCTTTCCGCCATAGGTATTATAAAATCATATGCAGCTTGTTCAGAGTCAAATGACATGCCTAATTTCGGCTTCCAACCACAATTAGGCAACTCATCAACAACATTATTTTCTTCGATTACCTGCAATTCGATTTATAGGTTCAATGAATCAATTCATATTACTTGGATCTATGACTTCGATTTTTTTGGACAGGTATGATAATGTTTAATTTTGTACCTCTGTGTTTCTAATTTAATACAGTACCTCCCTGTTTTTAGTTTAGTTACATCAGCAATCCATCAACATATACCAACTTTCTAGTGCAAAAATAAAAAATAAACAACCAAATTCTATACATTTTCGTATAAAACTGATGGTAATATCATTTTTTCCATCCATATAATTAATAAATTGTTAAGGAAGCTAACTGTTATATCAATTTAAATTTCATAAAAATTCAATGTAATTATGTTAAAATTAGAATCTATGAGCAATATGGTTTTATTATGTTAAAATTAGAATCTATTTGCAATATCATTTTTAGAAAAAATCACTGTAATTTATCCAAAATAAAATTTGGCCAAGCATGCAAATTGCTAATTTTTGTTCCATTTCATATGTGTTCCATTTCATCCGTGTGCCACTTAATCTATGTTTCATTTTGACATTATTTTATACATATATACATCATTTTTTCCATCCACAAAATTGGCCAAGCATGCAAATTATATATTTGACAACAAAGGTCCTACGCTGAAGATCCGAACTCAACCTTAATGGTCTCTGTTTTATTTGACAACAGAGGTCCATAACCATCATACCATTCATCAACAACAGTTCCATACCATTCAAAGAAAAATTATATATAAATTATATATACGTATATAGCGGACCATCATACCATTCATCAACAACAGCCCCCCCCAAAGGAAAAATTATAGGAAGAACAGCCCCCTCCAAGGAAAAATCAGTTCCATACCATTCAAGGAAAAATTATATATAAATTATATATACGTATATAGCAGCCCAGAAATGAAACAGAGATGAAATGGACCTCGTCATGGCTGCAATGTCGACTTGACACCGTCTCGTTGCCGCCGGACTCGCGTCCCTCCACCATCCTCTGTCCATCACCGTCGCCTCCCTCCACCATCTCTCACACTTCGTTTCTTCGCAGATCCTGTAGACCGTGTCTCCGGTCTCCGATCGTCGTGTCTCCGGTCTCCGATCGCCTCTCTCTCTCTGCACCTCTCTTCTCTCTCTTTGTCCAGCTCTGTATGTCGCAATGGTTAGGGCTAAACACAGATGAAATAAACGGGCGGGAAATTCAAATTTTTGGGAAAAAAAAAACAAAAAACTAAACTAAACAAAACGACGTCGTTTTGACCAAAATGACGTCGTTTTGGAGATGGAGGCCGGGAAGGCCGCAGGAATGTGCGGCCGATGATCCTTGTTCCTATTGATCGCCTTTCTTCTTCTTTTGGTGGATACTTTCTTCACCATTTTTTCCTTTGTGAAGAGATGTGGGAACTGAGAATCACACTTTGGTACCCAAAAAAAAATGAAATAATACAAAAACAAAAAGTTGTTTAAGCTAAAATTTTCAAAATTTTTGATTTGTTTTAAGACTAAGAGCTGCAAAAAAAATGGCATTATCAAACTTTTATGCCAAAATTGACATAAGATTTGATAATGTAAAATTCTCCAGCTCAACTTCCTCAGTTTTTCAATTACTTTTTGGCTAGAAATATCCAATATTCACAACATAATTCTTCAAAAAATCAAAAGCAAACAAAAAATTGGAGAATGATGCATAAAATATAATAAATCACACAGCATATAAAAAATTATACATAAAAAGGAAATTACCTCCCCGCAGACGGCCGTGATTTGAGATTTTTTTCTTCAAGATCAAATCAAATGAATCAATGGAAAATTTTGATCATTTAAAATGAATCAACTGAAAATTTCAGTTATAAATTAATTAAAAATATCAATCGTAAATCATTATTGACATCTTAATGAATTGCATGTCAATTAAATCTGGGAAATCAGAATACAGAGAAAAATGAACATTGCTAATCAAGGGTTTGATGTCTAGATTTTGCCAAATCCAAATTAATGGATGAAGATCACATGAGACTGACGCTTAGCTTTCATTATTTAGGGATGAAAATTAAGAGAGAATAAGATAGACAGACACACACACACCCAGAGGTGTTTTAGGGGGGAACTCTGCATATGCGGTGAGGTGTATTGTTGGGTCTGTGGAGATCCATCATGGGTCTCGTTTCAATAATTAGAACTTTTTAATGTGTAGAACTCATCGAGTACTATGTGGGTGTGTTTGATTGGGGGGATGAGGGGAGGACTATTCACTATTCGGATTACTTATCCGAAAGAATGAGTAGTCCATCATTTATTTATTTTTTAGTCCGCTGGACATGGAGTCCGGCCGGACTCCTTATCCCTCATATGGGGGATTATACTATCCGCCCGGGGGGGGGGCGGGGGTGTGGGACAGTTTTGGGGGGACAATTTACTGTTGGGATTATGTGGTAAAATGACCATTTTGACCATCTACTATTTAATTGTGTATTATGTTTAGTAAAATTTAATAAAATTTAAATGTCTTAATTTAAAAATAAAATAATTTTATTTAATTTTTTATTGATGTTTTATTTATTTAATTTTTTAAAATATTTTTTTATAGATATTTTATTGATATTTTATTTTAAAATTTTGTTTATATTTTATTTAATTTCATTTTTTAAATGTTAATAGATGTTTTATTTAATTTCATTATTTGATTATTATTATTTTTAAAAACAAATTTATTTAAAATTTTAATTAAAAAAATAACATATATTTTTATTAATATTTTATTTATTTAATTTAAAAAAAATAATTTATTTAATTGTGTAAAAAATAAAATAAAATAAAATAAATTTTTATTTAATCTAACTAAAAATAATTAAAATATTAAAGATATGTTTAATATTGCTATTACTTAGTAAATAATTGAAAAAGGGTAAAATAGTCTTTTGTTCATTTATCCTGTCCAGTCCGTCCAACCAAACGTTTTCAGATATCTAATCCCATGAAAAAATACATATCCAATCCAACCAAAAAGTCCGAGAGATTCACAGTTCTAGAACTCAAGTCTGATGGATTTTAATCTTCCCTTATCTAGTCCGTCCAATCAAATACACCCATGTTTATAAACAATCACATTGATCGGATATCGACAGTTATGTGATCAAATCAGTTTTGTATTAAAAAAAGTGGACGGTAAAAAAATAAATAATCGACAAAAATCTGATCCGATGAGATAGTTATCGATATCCAATCAATAAGATTTTTTATATACATATAGTACTCAACGATTTTTACACATTAAATAATACAAATTATTAAAATAACATCCGTGATAGGCCCATGAACCCAACAGTACTGTTCAGTTTGACGGACTGGAGAAACCCAGCCCTTTTTCGAACACACCTATCAAGCTATTTCCAGTTTACTCCCCATATACGAACCCTATATCACAATCTGTGCCTATGCGAAAATGACGGAGAAAGCATACCGCAAAAGAACAAGGAAGGCGATCATGGGTTCTACTTCATCGGAAAGCTCACGGGCGTCAGAAGAAGTAATTGCGAGCAATGAAGATCTCCTTACAGAGATTCGCTTACGCCTACCCGCCAAATCCCTAATCAGATTCAAGTCCGTCTCGAAGAATTGGCTCCATCTCATCTCCGATTCTCACTTTGCGGTCAACCACTCTTGTCGAATTCGCAATTCTTCCATGATCTCTGGCTTGTTCTTCTACTACGACTACTCTAGTACAGAGCTTCACTCTGTATCGCTTCACGCCCACCCAAATCGCAATCTTCCCACTCTCTCCTTCCTCGACGCTGTTGGAGGAGATCATCCATTTAGGATTAAAAGCGCTTGCAACGGTTTAATTTTGTGCCAGAACTATCAAATTGTTTGTAATCATTATAGAAAAAATTACATTGTTTGTAATCCAACCACCCAGAAATTCACTCGACTTCCTCAACTTGATTGTCAAAGTCTTTCATATGAATCATTGGGTATTTACTTGGCTTTTGATCCTTCAAAATCACCTCACTACAAAGTTGTTTTCTTTCGACCCTGTTATCAATTTGATATCTACTCTTCCGAGGCTGCGTCTTGGAAACAGATTATTGTCAGTGAATGTGAACCACTACGTGATTGCCTTGAAGGTGTGTTTTGGAATGGGGCAATCCATTGGTTGAGTCACGAGGATGTTCACTTTAGATTTGACGTTGATGAAGAGAAGCTCATAAAAACCCATAATCCTCCAAGTCCTAAAATTCTTTCTGTGGACAAGACTAGGTATTTTAGGGAATGTGGTGGTCATTTGCTTCTTATTCAGATGCGTTTGCGAAATGCCATGGGATTCAGAATCCTTGAGATGGGCAGGGTCTCCTTCCATTGGTCTGTGAAGTGCCGCGTCAATCTTAGACCCTTAATTTCTGTATTCCCTGAGATAGACATATATGGCAGAAGCAGAAGATACAAATTTCATGTGCTATGTGTTGTGAAGGGAGTCAGCAAAAATGATTTTGCGTTGGTGTTGGCTACTGCTGGCAAAGCAATTTATTATGATCTCAAGTGCAAGACATGGAGGGTGCTTCTAGATCATTTGCCTCTACTTAACTTTCATCCATCAAATTTGCACCGTTATCCTTGTTCTCGTCCTTATCAATTCATTGAAAGTCTATCCCCTGTTTGAGATATCTAACATGTTGGAGCAGGTATGTTTTTGTTTTTTTGTACAACTTTGTCACACTCATTTCTTATAGATGCTTGTTTTAAAACTTTAGTATGTTGTTTTTTTGTTTTTTTTTTATGTAATCATCATCATGGTTCTCTAAGATCATACTTTTGTTCAGAGTTCCATATTGTATGATCTGTGTTCATGTAGATGATATGCCCCTTTAGTAAAACACAATCTCATTTTCCCTCTGGTGAGTATTTGTTAGATTGTTGGTCTTTGATGCTACTATCATTATTTTGATGATGCTCACATTTTCTTTTAAGCTGGTCTTAGTTACATTGTTGGTCAAGGGCTGACAAGTAATGGATGTTTACACCTCTTTCTGTGTCTGCTGTACCAGAGCATTCCAGTGAATTGTACTTTTGTTTCGTTAAATTATATGTGAACACCTTTTGACTACTGCAAGTATCATTCAGCAATTTTTTTTTTTTGGACAATAAACTAATTGAAAACACGACTTCACAAAACAACATGGGATTGGAAAATAAGTTAAAACCTACTTAGATTTGGAAATAAGTTTTAGAAGAATATAGCCCCGGTGAAAAAACTCTCGTTTGTCCGATCGTCAGAGAGGATACATTAATCTCACATTCTTCACAGCTTTGATCTCCTTGTGATGTGGTTGGATGGAATGGTTCTAAATGCGCAACGATTGAATGGAAAAGATATAAAAAAAGAAATTGGAAATATGTTATTATATTCTTTTCGAATTAAAAAATTGTCACATGTTCACAGTGATCTTCTGCAGATTGCCATAACCATTATTACTATTAGTAATTCCTTTAAAATGGTTAATAACAGGGAGAGAGAGAGAGAGAGAGAGAGAGAGAGTCATAGCTTTCTTCTTTTTGTAATTTGTTAATGTTATTAATAAGATGAAATCTATGGTGTGCACCTAAAAAGTTGGTAAGAAAGTTCCGATTTTTTGTGGTGAAAGTTGCGAAAAAGTTATGAATGGAGAATCTATGGTGTGCACCTTAAAGTGAAAGTTACAAACCTTAGTGATTATGTCATGAATGATATGATGTAAATGTTATGAACCATTTGTGGTGAAAAAAGTTATGAGTTGTGGTTATATTAATAAATTAAAGAAGTTTATGCAAGTCCTTGTTGCTTCACTAGTTCTGATATAAAGTGAATCCCATCAACTACCCAAAAGAGAAGGTGTTAGGTAATCTGGAAGCCAATATTTTTGTTCTGAGCTGTTTAAATGTCGTAATCCAAAATAAAATAAAAACACAAAAACTTTGTTAACATAATTTGATTTAAAAACAAGACATTATCATGTTGTTTGAGTTTGTAAGGTTAAACTTGGTATCTTTGCTATGTTACTATGAAATCTGCAAATTTGTTCTATTTGGTTGCAGAAATGGTGGTCAGAAGTTAATTTTATTGTCTTATTAGCATTATCGTCAAGATCTATTCACTCTGATCTTAAAAACTGCATGTTGACATCATAGAAACTTAAGCATACATAAGATTTGAGTACACAGAAGCATCGAGAATCCATATAACTTCGTGTGCCTAATTTATAGTCATGGAAGACCAATTCTTCCTTTCTTCAATTTTCTCATCAGTTAAACAGTATTCAATAAAAGAAATACAAGGTATAAGTTTACACTATCTGGTTTGAGCTTATTGAGTTAGACCATTGAAATCTGTACTGTACCCATTCAAAAAGAAATTTCATCGTTATTCACTGAAATTGTCCTATGTCATCACTTAAAGAGCCCAAGAGGGTTATTTATTATAGAACAATAAGTTTCTGCTTCTCATTCTTAGATAACATAATGGAGCAATGTTAAAAGAACTTGTGTTGGGAACTTCTATTTTCTAACTTGAGTTTAAGAAAAGCTTGTGTGATCTCTCTAATTTTTTTTTTTTTTTTTTCTAATAATTACATGAAATTTCTTCAACTAAACTGTATGAAGGTTCTTCAGCAAGACATTTTTTGGTTTTTGTTGGTAGAGCTAGACTGTATATTTGTGGTGTTGCAAACTAGGAAAATCTTTAAATGTGTTCTATTTGGCTGCTGAAACAAATATAGATAGAAATTAAATTTATCATCCTAGTAGCTTCACTCCCAAGCTCTGATGTTAAAAAGTGCATGCTGACATCATAGAAACTTAAGCATACATGAGATTTGTTTATGCTTATACAAAAGCATCAAAATCCATATGACTTCTTGTGCTTAATTTATAGTCATGGAATGCCAATTCTTCTTTTTTCCATTTTCTCAGCAATGTCAGATCATCCAATATGTGATTGCCATTGGTTGATACAATTCATTAAAAGAAATGAGATATGAGTTTATTTTTGGAGTTTATTGAGAATGACCATTGAAATCTGGACTCATTCAAAAAAATTCTCATCATTTATTTACTGGAAACGTCCTTTGCCCTGGGAGCGGGGTCACTGTTGTGCAGTGTTCCCTGCTGTGCCGTTTCAGTCTTTTTTTTTTTTTTCACTATATTTTTTGACATGATAAATTACACTTTTTATTTTTTTATTTTTTTATTTTAGGGTTTAGGATTTAGGGTTTTAATTCTTAAATTTTTTTTTAATTTTTTTTTAGGGTGTAGGGTTTAATTCTTAAAATTTATTTATTTTTATTTTAGGGTTTAGGTTTTAATTCTTAAAATTTATTTAATTTATTTTTTTATTTTAGAGTTTAGGGTTTAGGGTTTAATTCTTATTATTATTTTTTTAATTTTAAGATTTATGGTTTAGGTTTAGGGTTTAGGTTTAATTCTTAAAATTTAATTTTTTTATTTTAGGGGTTAGGGTTTAATTTGGGGGGGAAAAAAAGAAGTAAAAGAGCTCCGGTTTATCCAAACCAAAAAAAAAAAAACTTGTAAAATGTTGTCGTTTTATTTGCACAGCAGGGACATCAGTGAGGGGATTACAACAGTGACCTATCATCCAAATGTCATGTGTTGTCATTTAAAGAACCTAGGAAGGTTATTGATTAAGGCCTCATTTAGGAAGTTACATTTTTAGTGTCGTTTTAGTTAAAATATGAGGTGAAAAAAATCAAAATATGTTTAGGAATGATTTTTTTGCTTTTTTACAGAAAAAGGTGCAAAAAATAGAGTGAATAAGAATGAATATTTGACTATTTTGTATAAGTTATTTTTTTTATTTTTTATTTTTACTTATTGACCTTTGTAATGGCTTTTTGGAGGCCATTCCAACCTTCATTAGTTGTTTTATATTTCCACTGTCTTTGTGCAATGGTCTTAATTCATGACATCAATTAGTTTTCTAATTTCCTTTTAGGTGATCGTTTTCTATGAAAAAATGTTATATTCATGTTTACTTGTTTATTTATTTATTGATATTTAATTTTAATATTGTTATATTTTCTTGTTAATCCTTACTTTCTATATAGTTATAAGGAACATGCATGAAGCAATAATGATATATCAATTTGGCAAATTCTATTACTTTAACATAATATGTTCTTATAAAAAAAGCTAAACAAAGTATTAAAAAAATATTTTTGTATTTATCTTTGCAATTATATTATATTAAAGGAATTGAGACCTAATACTATGGATCATTTCTCATGCATTTTGATAATAAATCCAGGAAAAAACAAACACGATACAAAATTGTAAGATTATAAGAACAGTATTGATCACACGAAATCTTCTGTAATTCAGTTAGGAAGCTAAGGTAGCCTAAGATAAATTTGTTCATGTTGCTTCATTAATTTAAGAAGGAATCAGAAGCAGGGACAGCTTGAAGTGTATTTGATAGATTTTGTCGATTCTTTTTGTCTTTTCTTTTTCTCTACTCACTTAAATTCCTCCGACATTAGAAATTTTGGTGTGCCAAGTGAAACGGCAAATGAGATTCTTAAAAACGAACCAAAGAGAACAAGGGAACATCACATATCATATTGAAAATGCAACTGAAAGGAATTTGATAAACAATAATGAATGTTCATCCGGAAGAGGGTCTCTGTCCAATTGTTTTTTGAAACAAAATAATACAAGGGAAGCAAAATACTAAAGTACCCCGCCCGCAACCCCAAAAAACAAAGAAATATGCAATATAACCAGACAAGATTTTTTTGAAACTAATGAAGAAGATAAGACTTATTTTATGCACTCTAGTTTTACAATGCTAGTAAGTCCTACTACTACTAAAGAGAACCGAGATCTATAACTCATTCCAGATCTCTGATAGTTAGGTATTTAGATCAAGTATTTTGCTGTGGACAACAAAAGATAATTCCAGTGAATATTTTTAATTTGTCCAAATTTCAATGGTCAGTCTCAAGAAGCTCCAAAGAGAAAGTGAATTCTTATCTTATATTTATTTATTTGTTTGTTTTTATTATTATTATTATTATTATTATTATTATTATTATTATTATTATTTTTTTTTTTTTTTAATGAAATTGTATCAACCAACAGTGTATTGGATGATCTATTTTACTATTGAGAAAGGAGAAAAAAGGAAGAAAACTGGGCTTCCATTCTATAAAGCACAAACAATGCATCTATGTATTCAAATCTCATGTATGAGAGCTTTTATTAGCATGAGTTTTTTAACGTCACAACTAATAGAGCTTGCAGTTGATGCCACTAAGATAATTTATTCTAACTATCATAGTTTTTGCACTAGAACACATTTGAGGATTTTGTAATTTGCACCACCACCTAAGAAGTATGGATATTTGTAAGAATGTGGTATGTCTGTGTTGGACACTAGCTCTCATCCAAATGTTTCATTTTTTAGACCTAGATACATTTTGGACACTACGAAGACATTTTCTAAATTAATCATATAGTAAAACAATTCTGTGAGCATTATGAGCTATTTTTTATGCTTTGACATATCAAAACTTAACTCATCTTAGATTTTAATTCATTATATTTTAATTTTTTTTCCTTCCTGAGGAAACATTTTGTCACTCCCCGAAAATTTACACAATAAAGATTCACAAACTTCTATTGTTTAATGTAAACGTAAGTAAATCACAATATTAACATCATCATCAAATCTCCAACATATTTAATTCATTATCCATTAAGAGATTTACAAAAGAATGCCCTACATGCAGTTATATATTCAACATTCCTAGAATATGAATCTATAGCATGTAACAAGGAAGTTTAGTACAAATTAATGCCCTCAATGGCCACAAATTCCAAGGTTTAAGCCCGGTTACACAAAAGTGATTTCAAACCCATACACAAAGCCTTTGGCTTGTCAAAAATAATTACAACAAAAGGAAAGAGCCTTGTGCTCTCAAAACATATCTCCACGCCTAACTTGGTGGGATGACTACATCATTTCCTACACAAAATCCTATAGGGGTGAGTACAAAGCCTAGTAAGAAAACCTTAACAAAATATATACATTTTATACAATTTTAGGGGATTCATGCATATGCCAAACCATGTTAAAAAACAAATATCTCTATCTTTTGAAACTTTTGTGCACAATGCAATCTTGAAAATTTAATAATTCAATAATTTCAATGTAGTTCAACGAGGCAGTAAATACGACTCAGGTATTTAATAATTCAATAATTTCAATGTAGTTCAACGAGGCAGTAAATACGACTCAGGTAATCCCTAGGTTGATGTCTGCATGTAGGCATGACAAGCACTACCAAATCCGCACTTTACCGGTAGCTAACGGGAAGGCACGTGGCACCTCATTTGTGCGTGTTTTTGGTTTTTTACCATGGACACTCAGGCCAACTTAACCAATACCAACCACACCCCTTACTGGACTTACCAACGTATTTATCTCAAAAACAAATCAATATGATCTTATTTCACAAAACAATGTCCTTTTTCCAGTGGAATAATTAAAATCAATCGTATCAATGCTAAAATGAAATGGCATTGTAAAAATGTTCAATGCATTAACATAATCCATTTTCAATTTCTCTTATACAATTCTCTATTTGTGATCACTTTCCGCATTTCTTATCAATGCAATATCATAATACATTACAAGGGATAAAATAATACTACATAAACCTTCAAGCATTTTTCATACATTAATCATCATAATATAATTGTAAAGGATTATATAACAACCTCAACATTCATGTATTCTCCACATGTAAATCTCTATTTTTCCACTTGGTCATTTCAAGACCAACCAATAATAAGCTATACAACAAGCTTCAATTTAACCATTTCTTATTTTCTTTCCCTGGAATTTCCTCTTTATACACAATCATAGGAATATCTCAATCACATATTCACTATAATACTAGACAACCATAGATTTCATAACATCTTATCATTTTCCCAAAACAAACACCTAATTTCTAGGGTTTCCACAAAACTAGGTTTTTTCTCATTTTTGAAAAAATTTTTCCAAGACAACATCCCTTCTTAACAATATAGTTCATACCCTAAGAGCTTTTAGAAAACATTGAGAAAACCTCCTTTTAAAATTATCCAAAAAAAAAAAAAAAAGAAACTCATGAGCCAAAATCAAAGTTCAATACTACAAGAGGGAATTCCAAAATCAACATAAACTTGCAAATATATATATATAACTCTAAGAGAATCCCTAACTTAAGCTTAGAAGATGAAGGAGAGAAAAACCCTAAAAATGGATGTTGATGAAAACTTGATTCAAATGGTGAGAACGTAGCCCTCATCGCCCTCTTCGATTTGGTGTAAAAAGCTCTCTCAAATTCTTGGTAGATCTTGCTAAATCTTGGAGAGAAGATTGAAATTTGGTGGGTTTGTAAAGAGAAAGAAGAGCAAAGATGGATATATATATATATAGAGAGAGAGAGAGAGAAAGAGAGAGAGAGAGAGAGTTGAAAAAGTGGCCCAAACATCCTTTTGGCATCAGTTTTGAGAAAAAGAGTACAAAATTCGAGATAGACGCGCCGAAATCTGCCTGAGTGGTTTGAATTCTGCACGAGCGGAATTCCCAATTCGCAAGAGTAGAAATTTTTTCCCTCATAAGTGGATTACTCCAGCGAGCTGCCCAGAAATCCACTCAAAATCTGCTCAAGCGGGACCCAAAATCCGCTCGAGCGGTTTTCTATCCAGAAAACTTTGAAAATTTTGAAAAACCCTGTGAGGATCCGCTCGGGCAGTTTTCAATTCTAGACAAGCGGTTTTACCCAGAAATTTAGAAGGTGATTTTGCAACCCAAGGCAAGTTCCAATGTCCAAAACTCAAAGTTTACAATCCGGAAAAGTTACGAGAGGTTAAGTAATAGTAGAACAAATTTTCAATAACTCAAAACGATGAACAAAACACCAAAAGAATTACATACTACCCACTAGACAATACTATTCAAGCCCAAAACCCAGGACATCACAACCTCCCCCCTTAGGAAATTTTGCCCCTGAAATTTGGTTACACCTCCCATCAACACGCCCAAAGAACAAGATCAAACAACAAGAAGGCTTCAAGTGGTAACAACCACACTAATGACAAAATGAATCCACAATAACAACAATTCAATTATAACATGGAGATTTCAATCTCAACAACATTTTACTATCATTATCAAAATCTTTCCATGGTCCAAGGCCACAATCCAACAACCACTAACATGATAACCACAAGCACGAGTTCAACAACAATTGTAACAATCCTACAATAGTTCTCATGCTCTCAAAATAACAACAATTATAACAACAAGTGGTTTACAAATTCAACTATTTATTCTCGAACACAAGAGATATCACAATCTAGAATAAACTAAGCGTTCTCAAACAAATTCAGATACTTGGAGCAGACTTTCACCTCCCGTTCCCAAGTTGCCTCCCCAACTCCATGGTGCCTCCACAACACCTTCACTAATGGTATGGTCTTGCCCCTCAACACTTGTTCTCGGGCATCTAAGATTTGAACCAATCGCTCTTTATATGAGGCATCCACATCTACCTCCAAATCAACCAAATCAAGTACATGTGAAGGGTCCGGTTCATATTACCTAAGCATAGATATATGGAGCATGTTGTGAACCCCTGAAAGCTGTGGCGGTAAGGCCAAATGGTATGCCACTTGATATAGGCTGAAAGGTACCACATTGAGGCCACTTAAGTCACATTTATAGTCTTTGAATTTTGTTTATTTGGTGGAGATGATGTGTTTTGTGCACTTATACAGATTTGGTAGGCAATGCGCAAATTCAAGCAAAAAGTGATGTAAAAGCAGATTCTCCGTGCAAGTAGTGAAAATTCTCGGCCTGCCACCTCACTGCACGTGCGGCCCACCATCACTCCAGCGAAAATGAGGGGTGCTCGAGCGGCCCACCTAGGGCTGCGTGCGCGTAAATTCAAGCATGTTTGGCTAGGAATAAAAAGAAGAAAAGAGGTTGTAATTAGGGTTCGAAAATAGTTCAGAGAAAAGGAGGGGCTAAGGTTTGGAAAGCTTTTTTTGAAATTTCAAGGGCAATTCTCATGGAGGGTTCTGCTTCTTCTACTTCTTCCCATGGCTCCATGAGTGGCTAGGATCCTCTTTCTAGGGTTTTGATGAAACCCTAGCCAAGTAAATAGGTTTTCTTTTATGTAATGGTTTGAACAATTGTATGATTCTCAAGAAATTTTCAAATATAATTTTCCATTATTTCTTCAAGTATTCTTCTTTCTGTGATTGTTGAATGCTTCCTATGCAATGGTTTCTGTACTTTCATGTTCAAGGTATGAGATGAGCCATATTACGAGGGACGAGTCGTGTTGCTATCCTAGTTTAGAGCGAATGACTCGTACTACTTTAGATGGTTCGTGCTTATACATTGAATGTGTTAATTTTCTTGATCAATGCTTTGAACTTGTAGTTGCGAAGTATTATTTAGTTAGAACCATAACATAATTGAGTCTTAAAGTGAAGCCTTATTTATGTAACTAGTGGTGAATTCATTACCCTAGGTTTTTCCCAAAATTAGTAACTTCATCTTTAATTATAATTGCTAGTTTATTTGCTTTGTTTAATTCAATTATCATTAGGTTATGAACAACCATCTCTTTCATCAAAATTAATTTAGGAATTTTACAATTAAATTAGTTTAATTTCCCATTTGTCTCTGTGGATCGATACCTGGACTTACCGTTATTTTAAAAAACTTGGTATAGTTTAGTGTTTATTTTTGGCGTGTGAAACTACCCACCAAATTTTGGCGCCATTGTCGGGAACTTCTGGCGAAATTAATTAATTTAAAGTTACATTCTTATTTTAATTTTTAGTTTAGGATTTTATACTTTCGTGTTGCTAAGTGTGCAGAGTTTTTGCAAACGGAGCTATCATTGAAGTACAAGCGGAGTGCAACCGAGCTTTATAACAAAATGCAGCACTAAAGTGTTCAAAAGAAGAAGAAGAAGAAGAAGAAGAAGAAGAAGAGAAAGAAGAAGCAAATACTCACAAGCAAAGCACCAAAGTGTTAAACATAGAGAACTCAAGTGGAGATTGGAGACAACAGTTTACACGTCAAGCATCCGTAAGGTGAGTAAAGCTTTTTTGTTGAACCGATGTGAGTATTTTCTCCTTCGGTCTTTTGCTTTCATAACTTAGTGCACAAGAGTTGGAACTTAGTGTGTGTGTGTGTGTGAGTGGTGTATGCGCTGAATTGTGGAGTTTGGACCTTGAACTAGAAAGGACTCTTAGGAACCTTAGAGCTGCTTCCCGTGTTCCTAGGCTTGAATATCTATATCCATACTTTGAACCATTAGAGATGGTGAACCCGAATGTTCCAAATGTGCCTAATCGGACCCTTAAGGATTACTTCACACCCACTGCATATACATCACCATCATGCATTCAGTTATCCAACACCACCGCCACTCATTATGAGATTAAGTCCAACACCATCCTGATGCTCCCATCATTCCATGAATTAGCTCATGATGACCCTTACAAACAACTGCATGAATTTTTAGAAATTTTCTCTATAGTGAGGATCCAAAATTTCACCAATGAGGCCTTAATGTTACGACTATTCCCATTTTCACTAAAGGACAAAGCCAAACATTACTTGTACTCCTTACCTGCTAATTCTGTCACAACATGGGACCAATTACAGTATAAGTTTTTGGAGAAGTACTTTCCCATTAGTAAGACCAACCAACTCAGGTGAGCCATCACCAATTTTGCTCAAATTGGTGGCGAGCAATTTCATAAAACATGGGAAAGACTTCGTAACCTTCTCCAACAATGTTCCCACCACCAAGTGCCTGATTGACAACTTGTTCAAACCTTTTACTATAGCTTAATTGAGCCTCACCGCCAAATGGTGAATTCTTCTTGTGATGGGACATTCATGTCCAAAAATGTAACGCCCCAAAAATATTACAATAAATCCAACTCATAAGCGGAAGAATAATAGAAATAAGATACATTTATTCATCAGAGTTCAGAGTTCGTTTACAAAGGTTAACACATGTGATATACATTCACCAATATTCATCTTGAATCTATAGCATGTGTTAAAATGTTAAGAGAATTAAAGCTAAACATGTAACACCCTGTCCCACAACGGAAGTTTGCATGGGTGATCTTGGGCATATAAAGCACCACTACCTTGCTACTAAATAACTTGGACTTAAGCTTTTGGGTATTGTTGGTCGACCCACAAGTTACTTGGGCTAGCAAGTAGTAGGGCGTTACAAATGGTATTAGAGCCGACCCATGCACATAACCATGTGGGCCACTTATTCTGGGCTGGCCACGAGCTTGTCGTGGTATTCTGATCGATTATAGACCCTCGCGAGAACGTGAGGATTTATATGTGGGGGAGTTTGTAACACGCTGTCCCACATTGAAAGTTTGCATGGGTGATCTTGGTCATATAAAGCACCACTACTTTGCTACTAAACAACTTGGACTTAAGCTTTTGGGTATTGTTGGTCGACTCACATGTTACTTGGGCTAGCAAGTAGTGGGGCATTACAAAACATATAGTCAGATGCCCTATAGGCTTACATCTTTCCAAGTCGCTGCTTGGTTACACAAAAGTGAGCCTAGCTCAATACCATTTAAGCCCTTGGCTATAAAAAAAGTAAAAATAAATAAAAAATAAAGAAACTCTTGCTTTCCAAAAGTCCCTCCAAGCTATTGCCTTAGCGGAGGCATGTCACCAGCATCTGAAAATAGTTTTTCCCAAATAGGGTGAGCCAAAGCACAGTAGGAATAATCTAACACAGTATATGAGATTTAGTAGAGATATAAGTACAATGTGCATACACAATGCTTGTGACAAAACATTCACATTTTTATAAGATTGTAAAGTACCAAAGTTCGTATTTCAATTCATTTTCCTTCAATTCATTTTAAGTTAATTTACGCTTTTCAATTCATGGGCCAATTCCATTATCTTTCCACAACCCAACTAAGACTACAACTCAGTGGTTTTCCAAGTTAATACAATGCTACACAAACACTTCAATCTGCCATTTTACCGAAATTTCGTCCGCGGGATTGGCACCCATGTATACACAAGATTTTAGGACTTTCACCCTGGACACTCCGACCAACTTAATTTCAATGGAGTCCATCCCCTATCTTCTCCCAAACAATAGAGTACATCCCCTTTCTCCTCCCAAACATCACACATATACAATGTATTTAAACATAGTCATATTCAATGACAATCAATCAAAGGCCACGTGTCAAAGGCCATGTGTTTGTCATCACCAAAGTTGCCTCGGCTCAGAAACTTAGGTACGAGAGGGGAAGGTCATGAATTGAGCGCCCCCGCTCGCTCGATCAAAAATCGACCTCTACTAACCATGATATGATTTTTATAAACATTATGTGCTCTTGTTTCAGTTATTAAACTAACCTTACTATGTGACGCGCACGTATACAAGTATAGACTAGTTTGCTCAATTTGGAACAATTCAACTCATATTTGTTTTGCGAAATTGGCTTTGAATTTGCCACCTCAAGTGGGCTTAAAGTATGTGAATTTGCCACCAAACATAGTGGGCTTAAAACATGATTTGTCATTCAACAAAGTGAGCTTAAAACATACATTTGTTGAACCGTTCCAATTCAAACAACAAGCCTTCATCCACAGGCATTCAAATAGTTAAGCACTTAAGCACATAGCCTCATGGTGAGCATGCTAAACATGGCAACAATCACACTCATGCAAGTATGCTAAGCATAAAAACTCACCTAGTACTCCAAGCTAGGAAGAAAACAAAGTTATAAAAAATATGCATGATTCCTAACTCTGTTAAATGACTAATGCAACACATGCAATATACAATTAATAGGCTCGGCTACTAATATGGCATATGAGGCAATTTGATAGCATGCTTTTAAACACGTAGTCAAAGAATGTATTGAAACGACAATGCAGTTTGAATGATGCGCCGAGCCTCGGTGTATGCAATACAAAATGAATGTATGCAAGCATTCGATATGCTAATTAAAACATGTCCCTAATCTATCCATCAAAAGCGGGTAAATAAAAGGGAGAAAGACTTGGGGTTGGAAGACATACACACACGCACGCACGCACGCACACTTATTACAACATTACGCCATCGCGAAGGAGGGTCCGAATAAATAAGCTAACTAACTAGCTACGCTAATTAGGGCTAAGCTAATTATTACAACACTTGAATTAACTAGTAAGCTAACTAATTAAGTTACAACACAAGTGTAGGTAAATGAAGCAATTAAACTACGTTGCCATTGCTTCGCCTCGGGAAGTGGAGGATGCACATGCTCGGTTTTCGCCCTGAAAAGGCCACCGTTTTGCTCTCGAAAGCCTCTATTTGTAGAGTTGAGTATTTCCCGAACCTTTTTGCTCCAACTTAGCACAATTTTGTAGAGGTTTACATCAGTGGCCAGCCAGCCAGGGATGGATGTTGCCGGCCATTTGCCGGCCAAGAAGGTGTCCTGCCAGCTAGAAATGATGCACTGCTAGCCATAGATGGTGGCCTGCCGGCCATGAATGGTGGCTTGCCGGCCACTGATGCACTGGGTCATCATACTGTAACATAGTGCAAACAGAGCAAAAAGAGGGTTTTTCCAAGGATTTGTTTGTAATGTATCCCTCCTTGTCATCTCAATATCTCAAAGGAGTGACACATTTGGATCCAAAACCACCAATCAAGCAATTTCATTGCATGATGGCCAAAGATCCAAGTTGCACAATTTCGATGAATGCACAAATATGACCAACAAGACCACTACCCTATCATGCGTGATCAAGGGCAATGGAGACCTAGGAAAGTGGCACATTTCATCACTTTTGAGTATGAAATGTCTCATTTTCCTTGTGTTCAAATTGATGTCCGTTTTGAACACAAATGCAATACAACACAAAGAATGCTTGTCTTGCCTTTTTTACTTTCCACTTTTGTTTACTCATTTTAGATTACCTTTCCATTCTTTAACCAATTTGTCCTTTGGTGATTTGTCCTCTAATGGAAAGATGGCTCAAACCTCAAGTTTCTTTGGGCATGAAAGCGGCATTACCAGTAGTGTAATGAACCCCCTAAGGGATTAAACCATTAGGTGTAGCACCTCCATTTCATACTTAGGCAAACAAGTGGTTTGAAACCACTTTCAAAGCAAAACAAAAGAGTGAAGAATTGAAGGAGATTGCAGAGATTGTAGTGTTGAAATGAAGTCCAAAACAACACTAAAATATGTTATCAACTCAAACCAATGATGTTTAAATCCTTAAAACACCTAGCTAGTGAAGGAATTTACACTACAACTACACAAAACAACGTTCAAATGAACCAAACAGGCCAAAACAGAGCTAAAATAGTTCAAAACAGAGTGTAAAACATGTTGGACTTAAGTTAAGTAAAGTTAGAAAAACATGCTAACATGTAGAGCTAACTAAGCATGCAAACAAGACACAAGGAGGGGAGGATAACCCCTCCAACTTTGGACCTCAAAATGAGTTTTTTGCCACTGAAAAACCTCTGAAATTTAGTGGTTAAAAGGCCCAAAAAGTTGGTTTGAAAGGATGAACAAAAGGTATAAAAACTTTACAAACAAAGGAGTAAGAAGGGTGAACCACCCCTTAAGTAAAAATAGCCTCAAACCAACACTTTTAAGCCACAAAACATATTTTTTTATAGTTCAAAACCAGCCCAAAAACAGATGAAAAAGATGGGAAAACAAGTGTACAAAACAAGCTTAAAGGATAAGTGTTATACCTCTTGAAGCAAAGAACAATTCTAGGCACAAATGAGGCACTAAATCAAGCTAAGACCACCTTCTAGAGCTCATAGAGGGTCCCAAGTGTAGGCACCCCATTTTTGACCATCCTCAAGACTTGGATGTCATCGGTTGAACACCCGATGATTTCGCATGCTCGTGTTCATTCTGAGCGCCTGAAGTTCTTGGCGGAGTGCCTTGCCTTCGGGCCTCTCAACTTGTCTGTTTTGTGCTTGGTTGTGGACCAAGAGCTTGTTGCTTCATGCATGGAGGAGGGGATGGACTGCCGGCCACCCCTACAACTCGTCGGCCATGGCTTGTGCCCATCAGCCATCAGTGGTGGCCGGTCGGCTACGTTGATGGCCGGTCGGCCTCATTGATGGCTGGTTGGCTACCAATGATGGCCGGCGGCCATTTTTCTCCTTTTTCAGATATTTGTTTGCCAGCTGTGCCAGATGTCGGTCACTGATGCTCATCTCTATACACGTGTATGGAGCGATGAATACAAGCTTGTAGCTTGTTTTTCAATATAAGGGGAGGTCTCTCCCCTATTTTTGGGGTTACAAAATTTCAGAGCAAAATTTTGGCCTTTCTCTCTAGAATCCTCACTCTCTTCCTATTTTGTGCTTGAAAGTGAGAATTCTTTACACATTTGCACTATGACCCTTAGCCAAACACCTTCATCTTAGAGCTGAGGTTCTTGGAGGTCTTGTTTGAGCCCTCAAAGCTGGTTGTAGCTCAGAAAAGTGGCTATTTGTTGCCGTGCTTCAAAGGTATAAAGCTTAACCCTTTTAAGCTTATTTTTGCACACTAGTTTGGACACCTTTGCATGCTGTTTTTGGCCTAGTTTTCAACTACAAAAACCTCTGTTTTTAAGGTTTAAAATGGTGGTTTAAGGCCTTTTTGGAGTTAGGGGTGCTCCACCCTCTTTTGTAGCTTGTTTTCTAAGTGTTGTGCCATCTTTTAAAGCTTTTTGAAACAACTTTTCTTGGCCTTTTAACCATTGAATTCCAGGGGAATTTCAGTGGCAAAAACTTGGTTTTGAGGTTTCAAATAGGAGGGGGTGGCCTCCCCTCCTTGTGTCTTGTTTACATGAGTAGATAGCCTGACATGTGAGCATGTTTTTCTACCTTTTTGTGACTTAATCTCAGCATGTTTTGGCTACTTTTTTGACTTTTTTTACCTCTGTTTTGAGCTGGTTTGGCCACTTGAGGCTTGCTTTGTATACTTGTAGTGCAATTGTGCTTAATAGTCTAGTTGTGCTATGTGTTGGCCTTTCATTCTAGCCTTTTTTAGCTTACTTCCAACATGTTTTAGGACTCCTTTTAAACTATTTTAGGACTATTTTAAAGTGTTTGTCCTTTGTGAGCCATGTTTTGTATAGCTATGGTGCAAGTGCCCTCACTAGCTTAGTGTTTTAAGGCCTCTAACATGTTTTGCTTGAGATGATTGCATGCTATAGCATCATTTAACATGTGATTTTAGTCCATATATCTCTGTCACACTCTTACTTATATCACTCTTTCATTGCTTTTAAGAGTTGTGCTTTGAGCCTTGTTTGTGAGCCAACATGTGAGCATATTTTTCTTGCCTTTTATGCTTCAATTCCAGCATGATTTAGCCACTGTTTTGGCATGTTTTAGCTCTATTTTGAGCTGGTTTGGTCAGTTGAGCTTGCTATTGCATGCCGCTAGTGTAGTGTTCTTCACTAGTTGAGTGTTTTAGGCTTTTGAATATGTCTTGCATGTATTGCTTACATGATTTAGCGTCTTTTGCATGCCATATCAGCACTGAAAGTCTGCAACCTCCCTGTATTCTTCACTTTTTAATTTGCTTTGAAAGTGGTCTTGAGCCCCTTGATGGCTTGAGTGTGAAATTGAGGCGCTCATGCCTAATGGTTTTAACCTTCTCTTGAGGGCTTCTACTAACCAACAACATGAGATCTCTTTCATGCTCAAGGCACTTGTGGCTTAGACCATCTTTCTAATTAGAAGACTTTCACATTGGCCTTAACCGGTTAAAGGACTAATTGGTAAGCTAAAATGTGTAAACAAAATGAATCAAGTAAAATATGACTAAGATAAGCATTTGTGTTGCATTGCATGTGTTTGGATCGGACGTTAATCCAAACACAAGAAAAATGGGACGTTTCATACTCAAAGTGATGAAACGTGCCACTTTTCTTAGGCACCAACACCCTTGATCATGCGTGATAGGGGGGAGGTTCTTCGAGTCTTGTTTGTGCATTCATTAACATTGTACAAGCTTGGTTCTTTAGCCATCATGCATTGAAAATGCTTGATCGGTGGTTTGAGAGCCAAGTGCCATACTCCTTTGAGCTTGAGAAATGATAAGGAGGGTGGCAGTACACACATTCCTTGAAAAATACACTGTCTTGCCTCTGTTTCCTCTCTGTTGTAGCAAAAGGAAGAAGTTCAGGAGAGCAGTGGCCGACCGACCACGTGTACTAGCTGGTCGGCCACCCATAGTGGCCGATAGCCATCATTTCTAGCCGATCGGCCATCAGTGAAAAATTGTTCAAAATGTTTCTATGTTGGAGCAAAGTTAATCTGGAAGTTGGCATAATTTTCAGAGGTTCAATGATGTGAAAACAAAGGCATCTAAAGGCAAGGTAGTGGATTTTCGAGAAGAGGCCAACCAAGCATGCATGTCTCCCTTGCCTGCAAGGCCACTTTGTTGCTTTATTAGCTAGTTGTAGCTGATTATTACGTGTTGTAATTAATTAGTTTAATCTGTTTTGTAATATTTTAATTAGCTTAGCATAGTTAGTTAATTTCAATTGTGTTATATAATTAATTAGCTAGGATAGTTAATTAGTTTTGGTTTGTAATAATTAGCTTAGCTTAGTGTAGCTTAGCTTATTATTCGGATTCGAGAGGGCATAATGTTGTAATAAAGGTGCGTGTGTGTGTGCATGTCTTCCAACCCATGTCTTTCTCCCTTTTATTTAACCGCTTTCAATGGTTAGATTAGGGCACGTTTTGATTAGCATATCTTATGCTTGCATGTTTGCATCATTCATTTGTATTGCATGCACCGGGCTTGGCGCATCATTCAAACTGCATTGTCAATTCAATACTTCTTTGAATACATGTATCAAATTGTTGTATTCATATGCCATCTTAGGTAGCTGAGCCTATTTAGTTGCATTATTGCATGTGTTGCATTAGACATTTTTGTATAGTTAGGATCATGCATATTTCTAACTAGCTTTTATTTTGGCTTGGAGTACACTGCAAGCTTTTATGCTTTAGCATACTTGCATGAGTGTGAGTATTGCCATGATGGCATGCTTGCCATGAGGCTATGATAAACTGCATGAATGTTTGTCGATGAAGGCTTTATTACTTGAATTGGAACAATTCATCAAATGTGAGTTTTAAGCCCACTTTGCGAAGTGGCAAATCATCATGTTTTAAGCCTACTTGAGGGTGGCAAATTCGCGCTTTAACCCACTTGAGAGTGGCACTTTCAAACCATTTTAAAAAACAAACATGAGTTGTTTTGTTCCAATTCTTGCGATATAGTCTATACTTGTATGTGTGCGTCACGTAGTAATGTTAGCTAATAACCAGAATAAGAACACATGTGTTTATAAAACAACATATCATGCTTAGTAGAGGCCGATCTTTGATCCGGCGAGGGGGGGTGCTCATTTCAGGACCTTCCCCTCTTGTACCCAAGTTCCCGAGCCGAGGCAACTTTGGTGATGATGGACATGTGGCCTTTGGCACGAGTCAGGATTTCCTAAATTTTTCAAAAAATAAAATATTTAGGTGACGACTCTGTAATCTGGCAAAGCAGTCCTTTTTTGGCATTATTTGATTGAAAATCGATTTTCCAAAACGTTTGCCGGATTTGGACTCTTTGGTGATTTATCAGTTTTCACATTGCACTTTGTGAAGCTAGATTCAGAATCGTGACAGGAGTCCGAACTGTAGGACAAATTTGCGCCTCTCCGAAAGAGGGGGGGGGGGCACGAAGGAAGTCGAGTCTACACCAAGTAATCTCAACCCAAAGATAAGCAACTTTGGTTAAGGGTTGATAGGTAAACCTGAAGTGTATCTACAATTGTATGCACAAAAGTTCAAGAGAGAGAGAGAGAGAAATGTAGGGAGAGAGACTCCCAAAATTTTTCTAACCTTAACATATGAGAGATAGGTCATCTATATATAGAAAAATATGAGCCTTGGTCGAAAATATCAATTCAGAAACAGCTGGAGCAGTGTGGAACACATGGAGGAAAATATCTGCACAAAAATTGATTTTTGACACCAATGGCCGGAAAAATTCACCCCTGGACTGCACATGGCCAGAAAAGCCCATCCACGCCCAGCACATGGCCAGCAAAGCCCATCCATGGCCGGCAAACTTCACCAGTGGCTAGCCAGAAAAATTTTCACTCCAGGTCCAACTTCAAATGGGCATATCTCCCTCATCCGGACTCCTTTGTAGGTCATTCTTGAGTATAAATTGAAGCCCCGGAAGTCTACTTTCCAATGGAAGCAGCCGCACATCAAAATTCTAAGTGTACAAAGAGATATGTCTATTTTAGTGAAGGCTGCTCAGTTTTGGTCCTAACTAATTGATGCCTAACTTCTCCCAAACGTTTTCTCCCCTTCTCTCCTATTTTCTTCAACTCCAAACCTCTAAATAAGATGTTTTAAAGATTTTTTTCAAATAGTTCATCTCTCTTTCATTTATTTCCACTTTGTCCTTACTCGGTTTACCGAAAAATGTAATTTTTAATGAAATGCGAACCTCGGAACATCGTAGAAACTTTTGGGAAAAATATTTTGAAAAAGAGGGTTTTGAGGAAAATAATTTTGGTCAAAATAGTTTTGGTCCAAAATGGGGTGTAAGGTTGGGAGTTAGAAGCTCTTCTTGCCGAAGAAATCAAATATTTACATAGCACAACTTTCATCATCGAGTGATCAATCAGTGGCGCCCAAGTCTTAAGGACGGTCAAAAACGGGGTGTCTATAGCTGCCCTTCCAAGGACTCCAACTGATATGCACCTCCCCTAAGGACTTTATGAACCCCAAAGGGGTCTTTCCAATTTGGTGACCACTTTCCAAATTCAGGGTCTTTTGTTCCCAATGGCAAAATGGTCTTCCACACCAAGTCACCTACTCCAAAAATTTTCAATTTAACTTTTTGTTATAGACTCTCTCAATCTTTTTCTTCTGACCCATCATACAATCAAAGGCATCAATCCTTTTGAATTCTACATCCTATAATTCCATGAACATGGCCTCTACATATTCATTGACAGGAATATTATAGTGCTTAGCCACCCTACTAGACCTTACTATCACTTCTAAGGGTAAAACTGCAGCATGACCAAAAACTAATTCATAAGGGGATGCTTGGATACTATCCTTTTTTGAATTCCTGTAGGCCCATAAAACCTCAGATAATAACTTATGTCAATCTCTTGGATTGTCTTATATCACTTTACTCAGTGTCACTTTTTTTATTTTGTTTGATGACTCTGCTTGCCCATTTGCTTGGGCATAATATGGAGATGAGTTCAACATTTGAACGCCATACTCTTTGGCAAACTCCATTACTTCATTACCATTAAATATTGTCCCTTTATCGACAGTAATTGTTTGTGGCAAGCCAAACCTATGTACTATGTGTTTTTTTGATAAAATCAATTACATCAGATTGATTCACCACTTTCAATGGGATTGCCTCTACCTACTGAGTGAAATAATCTATGGCCACTAATATAAATGCATGTTGTCTTGATGATGGAGGAAATACTTGGCCAATCAAATCCATTGCCCAACCTCTAAATGGCCAAGGTTTGACAATTGGATGGAAGTCCCTAGCTGGTACTTTTTGCACATTGCCATGTTTTTGGCATTGCTGACACCCTTTTGCATAATTAATGCAATCTTTCCTTATAGAGGGCCAAAAATACCCATGCCTTTTAATCAACCACCTCATCTACTCACCTGCTTGGTGAGCACCACAAATTCCTTCGTGGACCTCTGCCATGACATGCATCTGTTCCATCTCTCCAATACACAACAATATCAACCAATTTTGGGTCCTTCTAAACAAGTCATCTCCCATAATCACATAATTCATAGCCTGATACTTTGTTCTTCTATCTACTTTTGCCTCTGGGTCCCTTAAATACTTTATCAAAGGTAACCTCCAATCATCTTCTGACACCTCCAAAGTCAATATTGCAAAACATTGCAACTGTTGACACCTAACACAAGGCATTGTTCTCTTCTGAATCCTAATTATTCTTTCCTAGAAACCCTCCGGAATTCTCAAACTAGAGGCTGCCTGGGCCATCTTGTTGGCCTCCTTATTCTCAAGTCTGAACATGTGTTCAAACTCCACTGTCTCAAAACCTTTAACTAACTGCAATACCCGCTCTAAATATTCTCCAAGAGCTACACTATTGCACTTATATTGGCCTATTACTTGCCTTATCACTAACTATGAATCCCCAAACACTTTTAAGTGTGGAATCCTCAGACTTTTTGCCAATTCTAGGTCAATAATCAAGGCGTCATACTCTTCTTGATTATTTGACAATACCTGAGTTTCATCTAACTGGTAAGAGGACTAAACACCTGTCCTTGGGGTGACACCAACACTACCCTAGCACCAGCACCTTCTTCAGTCTTTGAACCATCAAACATTAACTTCCATGGCTCTTTTTCAACTGAAAAGACCTCATACGAATCTACCTTGACAGGGCCACATGGATGTTTAGCCAAGAAATCTGCTAGTGCCTGGCCTTTCACAGCTTTTTAAGGTACATACTTGAAGCAATACTCAATTAAGGCCAGCAACCATTTTCCTCACCTCCCTCTCAAGACTGGCCTAGATAATATATATTTTACCACATCAGTCTGAGCAATCACATTAACCTCTGTAGGTAACATTTAATGCCTCAGTTTGATGGTTGCAAAATACAAAGCAAGGCATAACTGCTCTACGGGGATATACCTAGTTTCTGTTTCATTTAACTTTCTACTCAAGTAGTAAACATCTTGCTCACACCCTTCCTCATTGTCTTGAGCCAATAGACACCCAATCGACTGCTCTCATATTGATATATACAACTTTAAGGGTTTCCCTTTAATGGCTGGCATCAGGATTGGAGGCTTAGACAAATAGTCTTTAATTGCATCAGATGCCCTTTGATGCTCATCTTCCCATCTAAAGTTTTTATCAAATCTCAACTTTAACAAAGGAGAAAAGACTAAAGTCTTCCCTACCAGATTAGTAATGAATCTCCCTAAAAAATTAATTTGCCCAAGAAAACTTTGTAACTCCTTCTTATTGGATGGAGGTTGTGCTGCTCTAATAGCTCTAGCCCTGTTTGTATCCACCTCTATCCCCCTCTAATGAGCCAAAAACCCCAAGATGTTGTTAGTATATACCCCAAAAGCACACTTCAAAAGGTTCATTTTCAATTGATATTTCCTCATCCTCTGGAACACCTATTGAAGATGTTCTAAATGCTCTTAAAACTAATCAGACTTGATTGCCACATCATCAATATACACATCCAAAAATTTCCCAATCAGATCATGAAAGATAAAATTCATAGCTCTCTGATAGTTGGCCCCTGCATTCTTAAGTCCGAAAGGCATCACCACCCAGTCAAAGGTTCCAAAATCCACTGGGCACCTAAATGCAGTTTTATGAACATCATCTAGGCTAAGAAAGATCTAATTATATCCAACATGGCCATCCATAAATGACAGATTCTTATGCCTTGTAGCTGAATCCACTAACAAATCTGTAAGTGGCAAGGGATACTCATCCTTAGGTGTAGCCAAATTCAAATTCTTGAAATCAATACATACTCTAATCTTTCCATTCTTTTTAAGAACTAGAACTATATTTGACAGCCACTCCACATACCTGGCTGTTCTGATGAAACCAGCATTCAATAACCTTTCAATTGTACCTTTTACCATGAGAGTAACTTCATTTGTCATTCTTCTTGGAGGTTGTTTGTGTGGCACATAATTGAAATTATTGGTAGTTTATATTCAACCAAGGACCTATCCAGGCCTGTCATCTCATCACAACTCCATGCAAAACAATTAGAATGATCTAAAATCAAGCCAACTAGCTTGACTTTACATTCATTAGGTAACAAAGCATTTATATAAATAGGCCGCTTACAGGCCTCACTTCCTAAGTTAAACTCCTCTAAAGGGTCCTACACATTAGCCTTCAGATCATCAAGCTTTGCAGGAGCTGCCTTTAGATTCTCACACTACATCTCTTCATAATCTAGAGAACTATCATCCACCACACATTCTGTTCAAAAACAGTGGGGCAACATACCACCTAACCTCGTTTCTAAAAAGAAATAAAAAAAAGTCTAACAAAATTATTTTTAATTACATCAGAATCTCATTCACTCTTACTTTTCTTTATCTTCATTGGTAATATCTTCAATTAGCACTTCATCTACAGGCCTGGTTTGTAAGACACTTGGCCTGGCCACTTCTTGGCTCATCTATCGAAAACCTCCCTTAACAAATTTTTGGAACTGATCATAAGACAAACCAATTCCTCTAGATTTCAGCTACTCATTTTATAGCACAAAGGGCTAAACTCTTCAGCATACAGCATAGCTTCCACATTGTGAACATCTGCCTTAAAGGGATTTGCCTTTGCCGAAAAGACCTCCATGCTTTGCCCTTCTTGACCTTCCATAGTTAAGAAAATCAAAGCCTGGTGAAGAGAAGAAGGTACACAACCATTAGAATGAATCCAATCCCTTCCAGCAGCAGGTTGTAATTTGAAGTGGAGTTAATCACAAAAAATGTTGCCCCTATAACTCTAGCTCCCACTTGCAACTGCAAGGCAATTACCCCCTTGTATCAGATGACCCTCTTGAGAAATTGCTCATAGATACATTAGAAGTGATTAAATCATCAATAGTTTTACCAATTACACTCAAAATTCTGGTGGGCAAAATATTCACAACAGCACCATTATTAGTTAACACCCCGATTAGAGGACAACCATTCAGGTGTGCACTCACATATAAAGGTCTCAGGTGCCTTACCATTTTTGGCTTAGGTGACTAGAGTACCACTGTCACGCCCTAAACCCACCCCTAAAAGTTTGGGCATGACCTTTTTAGAAACGAACACAAATTTTGTTTACATAAACTATGGGGCATGAACGGAAGGATTAAATATTATAAAATAACATGAAATAAAAAGAAACTACATCCATTGAGCGACCACTATCATGCCAGGATCACAAACAGTGCAACAGATACTAAATATTTACATACACATATACCATCCCTGCCCCTTATTTGGGCGTATAACAAAAACATTGGAGCTTTAACATATTATAGACAATTAGAGTACAAGCCAAAACCTAGCAAAACTGCACAAAAATGAGCAAGCTTCGTCCAAATGCCTGGACACACAGAGGTTGACAAAAGAGAGACGAGCAGCGAGGGTTAAGGCTGACCTCCAGATTTATTACCTACAGAATCAGACAAATACAGAGTGAGACAATCTCAATGAATAATAGTACTTTAATAACTCAATGATCAACTTGAATTATAATGCAGAGCAATGCGTATATAATGCAAAAGACATGTAGTTAATCTAACGCTGTAATTAATTCCAGAACGGCCTTGGGCCCAGTCTTTAAACAGAGTGGCATTAAGCCCTTAAACAGAATGGCATTAAGGCCTTAATCATGCATGTACGAACTCAAGAGGTGGCTCGTACGGATTCTAGAGGTGACTCACACTGTAGCACTTAGTTCCGTACAGCACTTTGTTTCATATCAAAAAATACTGATTGACCTCAGGCCTCACAAACCATAGAGAATGGCCATAGGCCCAGATTGGCTTTAAGCCTAGTTCATGTATGTATGGACTTAAGAGGTGTCTCGCACGGATTCTAGAGGTGACTCGCATTGCAGCACTTAGTTCCGTACATCACTTTGTTCCGTACCAGAAAACAATAGGTATTACAAGTTATACAGAATGCCCATAGGCCCAGATATCATCGGAACAGATTAGTCTCAGAGTAATACAGAAGCATACAGATTCTTTCAATCATTCACATGAATTAGCATAGTTAATTTATGCTTAACAGAATGCCAACAATAATTATTAACAGATTGACAATCCCAGAAATACATACAAACCGCAGTTCCATAGTGCGCACACATTCCATTTGTTCGTCATAAATTAATACCGCTAGCTTGCAGATAATAGAATGTTAATATTAACTATTGACAGTAACCAAAACGTAGTACTACCCACTAATGCGCTTGGATTTTCCCATGGTTTATTGTAAGTTCAAAACATAAATATTAACGATGATCAGAAGGAAAATGTTTCATTACATGAATAGGGTAGAGCAATTCATAACATAACGGCCCTGGGGCCCACTTTTGTTCAGAATGTCCATAGGTCCATATCAATGTCACCATTTCATCATATTCGTTAATTCGGTCAGAGTGCAACATCCATAGAATATGTCGTTCTCGACAATTTTATATAAATGTTAATGTAATCACTTACGAAGCACAGAACGTTAATAACGTTAATTATTAACGATAAGTAAAATATGCGTTTATTGTACTACTACTCACAGTGCTGTGACGGAGCGCCAGTTCTTCCCGGAGTGTGTCCTACACACATACATAAATCACAATTTAATTCCTTTCCTTGTTAAATCGTTTCCTGACTCGCTTTACTTTGAATGAATTTACAATTATCAAAAAGCGTCAAATACAGGTTTTAAAAACACCCGAGGGTCCAGCACGTAAAACGGAGCAAACCAATTCTTCCAACATGGGCCGCACATGCGGCTGTGAGCCCCGCACGTGCGGCGATTGGTCCCGTACGTGCGGCAGTGATGCCCCGCACGTGCCTTTTAAGCAGTAGCTGAAGCCCAAATTTCCTCCATTCCCCGCACGTGCGGTCATGACCCCCGCACGTGCGGCTGTGCTCCCGCACGTGCGGCCATGACTCCCGCACGTGCGGCGAATTAGCCAGTTTTAGTCCGAATTTTTCAAGTAAGGCACAATTTTTTGGTAAGTGTTTGCAAGGCTCCAATTAGGTTCAAAAAGCATGTTAATAGGCTTCACAACACATAACAATCTAACCATAAATTAGATCTTTAACCCTTAAAGCTCACAAACACAACTCAATTTCATAGTATTCCCATCTTTACACACACATGGACATGTACACACTTGGCCATTGTTCACATAATTGATCTCAAACATGGCATGAAGAAATAAAATGTAGTCCCCACTAGATAGTTCAATATATCCCAAATCAATTCAACACAAGAGCTAACAACTCAATCAACCTTCTCACACATACACAATCTATATTGCCAACCTTAACTTACATAATAAAGGGGAATTCCTACTCAATTCCAAGAGAGGGTTCATTAGAATAAATTACACATACCTTGAGTTAGAATCTCTATGAACCTTCTCAATTTTGTTTCCAATCTCCTCCTTGATGATCTTCCTTCCAAACCCTCTTCCTCTCTAGTTCCCTCTGTCTCAGGAGATATTCTTGTAGTGGTTCTAAATCAAAGGCTCTAAGTATATGAATATATATTTAAAAGGTGAATAAGAACGAAAATCAATCAATTTAATCATTCCAAATTGAAATTTCACAGAAAATCATATTATGGCTTAAAAATCATGTTGATCTCAAATGTAAAATCAATTTCAGATTATTAAGCCTCTACGGCTCTCAATTCCTAATCCAAACATTTTAATCGTGACAGATTCTTTTCTCTTATTAAACAGATATGCATCCATACTCATAGGATTCACTTATTTAGATTTAATTTCACATAAAATTTCACAATAAGCATTTAAATGCACAGAATGTGAGACTAAAAATACACCAGAAGCACATACGAGGGTCGGGTTATTACAACCACTTTCTTACCATTACTAGTTTTAACCACCTGAATAGATTTACCAGCCTCCTCTTTTAACTCATTCACCTCTATCAGCAAGCTCTGACAGGTCTTCCACATCTTCTTCCAGCTATCCTAACTGCCCAAGTTTTGCCTCAAACCTTTTTGGTAAAGCCAGAATCATATTACAATTAGTGTTTGCAGGCAAAGACTCAAACCTGATTGCTCCTAACTTCTCACCAAAGTCTTCAAAGCTTTCAAACTTTGTATCTCTCTTTGTGTCTTCCCTACTATCAACAGGCACTTCATCTGACTTGTTTGCCGCTACAACAATCTCATCAGTCATTACTTCATCCCCTCCACTCTTCTCATCTAACAAGAGTGCTCTAGATATCTCCTCCAGTTGCCTCCTAAGGTGTCTTCTTTACTAGTTTCTTTGTTTTACTTGACTCACCACACTCTTCCTTCTTCTTTCCTCTCTCCCAAATCAAATTGTTTTGATCATCTCCCTTTGGATTATCTCCTTCCTTTGTTGAGAACTTAGCATGAAACTTGCTTTGCTCCATTCTCACTTGAGTTCTAGTTGGTCCCATGGGCTTCCATCCATATAAATGAAATTTTGGATGAACCACACCTTTCTAACCAAGATGTGTAGGCACTGGTGGTTTTACCATGCTTGGTTGTATTGAGGGGATAAGCCTGTGGAACCCTCACCCTTTGGCCATGAAACTAACCTGGCCTAAAAAACCTTTGACCCTGGCTAACAAATGGCCTTCGGAATGGTCTTGGCACAACTATTGGTCTCTGAACATGGCTAGGACCACTAGATGGCCTTTGATCTTTCAACTGCCTTACTGTAATTCTGACTCCTTCTGCACCATGAAGAGAAGGATACACAAGTTGCTATCTGAACAAAAATGGACCATCCTCCTCACCATATGACCTATCGACAGGCCCAAAGATTCCAAGGTCCTACCCATCAAACAACAATTTGTCTCCATTGAAAATCTGAAGGTCTCCTGTACCTAAGGTATTAAACCTTAAGCCATGATCCTTCACAGTCTCCTTCAACTTGTCATCCAAAATTGCTTGCAATTTTTCTTTTTTGGTCCCACATCTTGAGCACACAAACTTGTCCTCATCTATCACTTTATTTCCCTTTTCTTGCTTCTCTTTATGGAATCTTCTCTAAATCAGACAACAACATAGTTGGGTTTGGTGCCTTCCTTTTAATGCTTGCTGACACCATATGGATTGGTGCCATTTCTGGAAAGGGATTGATGTCGACTGCCATAACCTCCTTCTCCTTGTCTACATATTTCAACAATCCCTTCTGTATTAAGTCTTGCACACAGTTTCTGAAAGTTACACAATTGTTGGTAGAATGTCTAAAAGTATTATGCCAGTTACAATATTCTTTCCCTACTTTGTCTTGTTCTTTTGGAATTATATGTCTAGGGGACAATATTAAAAATTTATTAGCTAATAATTCATCAAAAATGGCATCAGCCTTAGACAAATAAAAAGAATACTGCCTAAATGTAGGGTTTGTATTTCTTTTGGCTGGCTAAGTTGCTGGCATGTTTACTGGTTTGTCCACTTTCTTCAAAGTCCCACAAACCACTGGTGTTTTGCCAACCACTTGAGCCACATCCACATCAAGTTCTATTTCTACATCAATCTCCTGGAAATAAGTCCCATAAGAGCTTGCATTCTTATGTCTCTCCTCTCTAAGTATTGATTCATATCTTGTTGCCCTAGATGACAACTCAAACAAGTCCCTAAACTCCATCCCTTCAAACTTCTTTCTTAACTCAAATTCCAACCCATTCTGAGCCATTCTCACAATTTCAACCTTAGGCATATACATTCGACACCTATTTTTTCCCTCTTAAAACTATCAATAAATTCTTCTGCACTCTCAGAAAACTTTTGCCTCATTTTAGACAAATCAACCAGAGTTACTTCAGGCTCAGTTCTATAAAACTGAACATGAAACTGACTCTCCATCTCTATTAAAGTATGAACTGAATCAACAGGTAAATTAACGAACCATGTGAAAGCAGTCTTAGACAAAGAATGTGGAAATAATCTCATTTTAAGTATGTCATTATTTCCTGCTTCTCCACATTGTAAAGTAAATCTCCATATGTGTTCAATTGTTGATTGGTTTTCCTTACCATGAAACAAGGAAAACTCAAGTACCCTGTAGTTCCTAAGAAAAGGTTCCTCATCTACCCATTGAGGGTATGGTTTCCTAAATCTAGGCCTTTCAGGCCTTCTCATCCCTGGACCATAAAGGTTTTGAACAATTTGAATAATCTAGTTTCTTTGAAGATTTTCACCATGATTAATAGCATTTTGTCCCCCATATCCATAATTGTTTTCAAAAAATTCATGCCTGTCGACATATAAAGGGGGTGCAAGGCCTCTTGGCCTTGGGCCATTACCAAATGGTTTATGATGCATATTCGGCCTGTGAATTTCAGGGTATGCACCCATATTACCACAATTGCTTACCCCTTGGTGTCCATAATCTATATTATACCCAACATTTTGATTTCCAAACCCTTGATTACAGTTTTCAAAATCTATATTATTTCTTGATGTTAGGATAACCATTAAATTCTATGTTAAACAAATCTTTGTCTCCCATACCCTTCTGACCATATAATGGGTTAAAAAAACATTTGACCCAGGCTATCCTAAGCCAATTTCCTTGAATTTTAACATTTGGGGTTTGAAATACCTCATGCATTCTTTCCTTTACAATTGGGTCCCTGTAGAAGGACATTGGCTCACCAACAGACTGGTGTGGCACACCAGCTGGTGGCAACATTTGTGTTTTCGAAGACACCTTCTGTGCGTTTACTTCACTCTGGCTTGCATACTCCATTGATGGAACTTTCAACTCACTCCTCACTTCTCCTAGAAGGATCTAGTTCTCCAGTGACTGATTTACTAGTGCATCCCTTATCTAAGCCACCAAAACCCTTGTTGGAATTTTGGTGTGGCCACGCGTCTGGCCTTCTATACCTATTGCTTGGCCACCCAACTGGCCTTTATGAGCCACTGCCTGGCCTAAATGTTGAGCACCACCATCCTCAACAAAGACCAAGTCCTGGTCCACCTCTTCTTCTTCAAACTCAGCAAGTCTCTTCTCAGCATGCTTATCAACTTGTTTCTTTGCCTTTACCATTTTGTTCAAATTATGCAAGAGTGTCCCACTGGGCGTGCCAAAAATTGTTAGTAAAAATTATGCTAGGGTTGGATCGACAGCAACTGAGATGTAATTTAAACTACACAACTCAAACAGGAACAATCAGGCAATTATGGTTTTGGATTGAATGCCTTAATAGAATAAGGACTTCTTTGGATCAATTGATGAAAACAAAGTAAACAAGAAGGAAAAAAAACTTTTGTATCAATAGATGGTAACAAGGTAGATTAAATAAAAAGAAAACAACTTCAAATTGTTGTATCAATGGATGGTAACAAGGTAGATTAAACAAACAGAAGCAACTTCATACTGAAATCACCTATGTTCATTTAACAAGTATAGATTACAGTGATAGGAATTACTCCTAAATTACAATCTCAAACTACTCCTAAGTCTAAAAGCTAAGTTGTTATGTTGTTGTTGATGTCACTCTTTCTACCAACTTCTAGTCCCTTATAGCTTTTCTTTCCCACGGCCCCACGATCTCTTCAATCTACAACTGTTACTGTGTAACTGCCACAACTGCACTCTCATTTCCTAGTCTTCAAACCACATCATGCCTTTGCCTTTACTTGTCGAACAACACCCCTTTTAAGTTAACACGTGTCCCTGAGTTCTCCTATCCCTCATTTGACAGAAGAAAACTCCCACTCTGTTCATACTTTCTCTTGAAGATAGCCCACTAAGTCCATGACCACATTGCTAGTAACTGCTCCACCTTCCACGTTAGCCCCACATGCAAACCTTGCTTCTAGTTGATGATCTTTGTCCTCTGATGATAACAATTTACTTTGAACTTGGCCACGTGTCCTCTACTGACTAAACCAGCTGTCGATATGGTTTGGCAAAAATAGGTGCAAACACATACATTAAATACTAACCAACATCACTCATATAAATTATTGAGGAATGGGGAAAATGTTTCATTCATGTTGATTTCACTTTCATCAGATATTAATCTAAAACTTAATATGATGGTGTAATGGTATTAGTGACATATTAGTTATATGCAAAACTAAAACTTAATCAATGTATATAGCTACTGGGAAATATGAATATAATCTTTATTATGAGGAAAACAAAAATTTACTAGTAGAAAGTGTTGAAAAAATAAAAAAACACAATGTTACCAACAATCTTCTAGTATAATAAAAAATCCCAAACTGCAAGTTAGTATAACAATAGTAACACAACGAAAACATACAATGCAACTACATCAGGGAATAGAAAATTCTAGGTCCGCCAAGCAATCTTCAACCTGCTGCACCACCAAAAGACTCCCTCAATCGATTGAGAAGGAAATGAGGGGTCTCTTCTCTGTCTCTCTCTTCGTTTTGCGTTGCTTTTGTATTTTCGGACTTAATCAAAACGACATCATTTTGATTTCTCTTAATTTCAGCCATTGGATCGAACAGTAGAGAGATCACTCTATATAAGGAACTCTAGAGGATCTAAACTCCCGTATGAGAGGTATGTGACCACTTTGTTGGAGAAATGAGACAACATGATCGTGGATTCATGTGGAAAATGGGTATACACATAATCACATTGTGTACTAGTATATTTGATAATTTTACGAGAAATTGCAATTTAGTTCATGTTTTCAAAAATAAAATTAAATCAATGATAAATTTTATCAAGTTTAATAATTAAAATGATAAATATTTTCATGAATTGTAAATATTTTGTAAAGGCACCATTGATTTGTAATTTTTCGATAATTTTTTCCCCTCTTTCTAACTAATTCCAAAAACTTCCTTCAAACGAACCGAATCATTCTTAAATAGCTCGTGGTCGATTCGTCCTACTAATGGTAGTTCTAAGGGTTGTCAATAAGATGCACAAAATATTAAAATATTTATAATCTTACGAACAAATTACACTGATTAGTCCTCATATTTCTTCCCTTGTGTCATTTTGATTTTTATAATTTCAATTGACTGGATTTTGACATTGAATTTATAATTTTGTCTCAATTTAATCCAATTTATTATAATTGTTAGTGTTTTTTGAAAGAAAATGTGCACATAAGCGACATGTATTATGATTTTATAGACAAAATTATAAACTTGTTCAATCCAGTGAGTTAATCTCAACCAACTTGGTGACTATTTTGCTTAAAGACCCTAATTGACGTCATCAATTTGACTAAATTGACACAATTTAAAATTAAAGGTCAAAATCGAGTTAATTGAAATTATAAAGACTAAAATGATATAATGGGCAAATTGCAAGGACTACCAATGTAATTTACTCTAATATTAATACATAGTTCACATATCTCAAAAGATTTTCACATATTCCAATATAGTTTTTATACATATTTTCAACAATAACAACCCTTACACTTTGTTTGAATGAGTTGATTTTGTGAAAAATGATAAGAAATGGTGAGAAAGATAACTCATTTCTCGTGATTGGTTTATAAGTTAGAAAATTCTATTCATATATAAAATTTATATAAAAAAATTATACTAAAAATGAAACTGGGCCTCGGTTGAGCTGGACGGTTTGGGCCTTGGGCCAAGCTTTAAGTGGGCCTTGGGAGGGCCAATGGGCCGGGCCTATGGACCGGGCTTCAAAATGCAGGCTCAGGGTCCCGGGCTGGGCTCGGGCGTAACCGGGCCGGGCCCACACTAAGCCACGGGCCATTTTTACACCCCTAAATATTACATATTGAAAATTTTACTATACACACTCTTTAAAAGGGATGCATCACATAGATTTCTAATTATGTTATTATTTTTAGTTATAATTAATTTTCTTCTTTAGTTTTGACATTTTTAATTGTGACTCGTGAGAATTTTAGTTATGTTTGGTTATAATTGTTTTTCTTTTTTTTTTTTTAGTTATAACTCAAAAATTATTAAATTATATTATTTTTTTCTTTAGTTTTAAAATGTATATGGTACACCCCCTTTGAGGATATGTACCATAGTCTTCCTGTGTATTTTAGTAGTATGGGGAAGTGGAATTGGGATACTCCTTTATCCAAGCAGCTCTCGTAGCAATCCTTTAAATAGAAGAACAATTCCAGTTAGGGGTGCCAGAATTAGCACTTCGACGGTCTAGTTAGCCTCCTAGAAAAACATAATAATTTAATTTTAGTGTGTTGACAATTTTCTCTCATACCTCTTTCTGGACTTCCCCTCCTCTTTTATAGATTTCTCATTTGAGCTATTATCTTCTGTTGTGCACCTCTTGCTAGGTCCTACGTGCTCATTGTACTTTATGAGGATAAATCAGCAATGCAACGAGCCAATACCAGCTTGTACGAACTACTCGGCTCGGCTGCCCACAATCAGGACTACGTACTCGGCGTTCGTTCCTTCCAAGGACTTATACTCGGCTCTGGTTCAACCTAATAGGTTTGCACAATGGGCCGATATCGTATTGGGTTCAGTTGGATTGCACTATGTTTCTGGGCCCTGTATACTTCTTTGGGCCACCATTATTTCGGCTCCCACAATTGCCCTCCGAGTATTCGGCTACCCATGACTCTATGTATACAGGTGGAAGAGCAAGTGAAAGAGCAAGTACATTAGTGCTTTGGAATTCAAGAATGAGGCGGACATGCCTTCTCAACATTCATGCTAGAAAAGACGTGATGAATGATTATTGCGTCCCGCCTCTTCATACTCTTCCTTCATTTAATGCGATTTGAAATTGCTCCTACCCTTTCCGTTTCTAGTGGTGCTTCACTCTTTACACAACATTTGCATTCCTCCACCTTCAAGACTTTATGCAATTATCCTGTCTTCTCAGTAGCCTTTGTATTTTATTTCACTCTGTAAGTCCTATAAGCCTACCTCTTTACTTTTGTTTGCATAACTTCAGTCTAGTCTTCTTGTTTTCATTTTGGTCTTTCATCTGACTACCATGGTGAACCACTTAAAAGCCTTTCTCTCTGAGGATCGGGTTATCGCCTTTCATCACCATTTTTCAATCCCAAACGATGTGCACTTGACCCTTGTTAGGGATGATGTGGTTGATATGGAAAGGGCTGACATTAACACCATCGTTTTCCCTTTGTTGTCAATCGCCAAGGGTGGAGTCCATTTCCCCCTCCATCCCCTTGTTAGATATGTTCTTCGTTATTGGGGCCTGATTCCTTCACAGCCTAATGTAAATTTCTACCGTATAATAATGGGTATAATAGAATTAAACCGGCAGCTTGGACTCAGCCTAGGAATTCCTTCCATTCAGCATTGTTACATCTTGGCTAAGTTGTCTAGTTGGCAAGGCTGATATTTTCTAAGGGCCAAAGATATAGACCACCACCTAGTAACCATGCTTGCCAGCTCTGGCAAGAGAGTAGACGATGTTATGGTCGCCATCCGGCGTAACTGGGAATTCGGCGTAGAGGAAGATCACCTGGACCCCATTCCTAGAAAAAAAGGCGAACCAGGTGGTCGAATAGATCTTTTGCACATTTCATTATTATTCGGCATAAGGCAACTATATTTTGACCTTTTCTTTCCTCTACAGGCAACAACCTCGAAAAGTCACTCACTTCGGTGGACGAATCTGTTCTTGCGCAAGTGAGGGCAGCTCTCAGCTTTGCTGGTCATCCAAACCTCCAAGGGCAAGGGCGCGCCGCCCACATATTGTTGAGATGCGACCCTACGTACTTGACCTTTTCGACGGCAGACCATATTCCAGTTCCAAGAGGCGAACAGCAGCTTACGGCTTTGATATTCCCTAGCTTCGCCAACCTAAGGGATATTTGACTTGAAGAATCTCCAACTAGGGAGGAAGGAGAAGGAAATGACGATCATGGTGGACAAGGTGCCGATCAAGGTGTTGAGGAAATTCAGTCGGATCAAGTCGATTTGGATGTTTCCTCTGAGTTAGACATCGGTCTTATAGAGTAGGATCGAAATAGAGAAGTCGACCCAGTAGTTGATCAAGTCGGCCTTAGCGGAAGAGTCGGTAGTCCAACCTCCTCTTGCTAAATAGATTTAGGTTCTCGTGAAGAAGACATCTTCATTGATCTAGATGATTTGCCTGGAACAGAGTTTGGAGATATGGCCGGCGAATCCCTAGCCCAATTTGCCAAGAGGAGAAATGGCAAAAACATGGTGGTAAGGAGGAGAGCAGAAAGTGGAAATGAGAAAGTCCCTTTGCTGGCAGCTGTTTAAACAAAAGTAATTGCCAAAGTTGCTCAAGCTGACTCGGCACAGTTGGATTGGGAGTTGATAAACGAAGAAACGACGTCTGAACAAAGGGGGGAAAAACGCCCCACCAATACCTCTGACGTTGCCGCCAAGATGACAATTCAGCCGATTGCCAAGAGTGTCGGATGTCCTTGATCTCTTGATGTCGTTCACCGTCCAGCCGAGGGTGAAGGGCGCCGTCATCCCAATTGCTGCCTCTACGGTAAAAGAGCCTGTCGTAGCTCTCAACATGGTTGCGATAGTCCCGTTACTTGTGGATAAGGCGGCGTTACATACAGAGCCGAACGTTGTCTCAATTGCCTTGGTTGCGCAATCAGCAATTTTGGTAAACTTAATTAATTGTCATATTTCAGCTTCATTGTTTGTAATTCGACCACCCAGAAATTCACTCTACTTCTTGACCTTGATCGTTGTTCATATGAACCATTGGGGCTATACTTGGCTTTTGATCCTTCAAAATCACCTCACTACTAAGTTGTTTTGCATAATTGTTATTGGTTGTGTAATCGTTTAGACATATGCTCTTCGGAGAGTGCGTCTTGGAAACAGATTGATGTTAGTGAACCACTAGGTGTTGAAGGGGTTTTTTGGAATGGAGCAATCCATTGGCTGATTGATGGGGTGGATTTTCACTGTAGGTTTGAGGTTGATACAAAGAAGCCGATAAAACCCCCTAGTCCTGCAAGGCCTAAAATTCTTTCTGTAGACAAGTTTAGGTATTTTGAAAAATGTAATGGTCACTTGTTTCTTGTTCAGATGCAATTGTGCTTTTGCTATGGGATTCAGAATCCTTCAGATGGAAAGGGACTCCTTGTGTTGGATTGTCAAGTGCCACGTCAATCTTAGATCCTTAATTTTTGTATTCCCTGAGATACATGACACAAACAGAGGCTACAAATTTCGTGTTCTATGTGTTGTGAAAGCGGGAAACGAAAATGATTTCGCACTGGTGTTTGGAATTTGTGGCAAAGTTATTTATTACAATCTCAAGTGCAAGACATTGAAGGTGCTTCGTGATTGTTTGCCCCAAGGTGGCCATCTTGATTTGATTCTTAACCCATACTTATCAATTTGTTGAAAGTCTATCTCATGTTTGAGTATGTATAACATGTTGAAACAGATATGTATTTTTGTAGAACTTTGTCTCAATCATTTCTTATGAATCAGTTTCTTAGTGTGAAAACAATGAATATTTTGCCCTCCCAAATGGCAGTAGGTGCTTGTTCTAAAACTTAGCATGTTGTGTAGTATTTCTTTTTTTAAAGTAATAATCATCATGGATATCTAACACAATACTTGTGTTCAAAATTCTATGATGTATGATCTGTGCTCTACTTCTGTCTTCCAGCAGATATTATGTGCCTCAAGTAAACACAATCTCATTTTTTCCTCGGCTCAAGTATGTTTTGAGCTGTAGGCAAACTCTTTAAGTATTTAAAATATATATATATATTGTCGGTAAAATGTTAATACCCACAAATTTTATTTTATTTTCTAGTACACAAATTTTGATTGCATATATAATCACTAAATATTATACCTGCCTTTGCATGTGGAGGTATCTGGTTTGGTCAATTATTTATCTTTTGTGATTGTGTTTTCTTTATTTGAACATTATTAAGATCAATTGAAACATAGGTAGCCCTAGGAATTGACAATCCACCATAGTCTGAGAAAATTGAATATGAATCATAGTTTGAGAAAATTGCAATATACATAAATGTTTAAACATTTTGGTTTGTGGTTCATCAAGTAGTGGACTTAGAATGTGAGTTTGTATCTTTCATCACAAAATAAAATAAATTGATAAAGCAGCAAATTCTTTCATCAATATTTGAAATGACAAGATCACTTGGCACGGCAGAATTGGAAATCAATATTATGACTCAGGTTCTTCAATAAGAATTTTCTAGTGTCTGTTATAAGATCTAAACTGTTGTGGTGGTGCAAACTATGAAATCTTCAAGCCTGTTCTATATAGTTGCAGAAACAATGATAGTTAGAAATTAAATTGATGGTCTTAGTAGCATTCTCCTCAACTCTATTTGTTTTGATGTGAAAAATTGTATGCTATTCATGGAAACCTTATTTTCTTTCCCTTTTTTCTTCTTTATCAGCAATCAACAGATCATCCAATATATCGTTGGATGGTACAATTCTATAAAAGAAATTAGATATTGTATTACACTTTTAGAGCTTCTTGAGACTACCATTGAAGTGTAGAAGCGTTCAAAACATTCATTGCAATTGTCTTATGTTTGTCCATAGCAAAGTACCCAAGCTAAATACCAGAGATCTGGAATGAGCTAAATATCCTGGTTCGCTTTGGCAGTAGGACAACTTACTAGCATTGTAAAACTATAGTGCATAAAACAAGCCTTATCTTCTTCATTAGTTTCAGAAATCTCTTCTACTTATAATGCAATTTTCTGTTTTCTTTGTTTTTTGGGCTGCGAGGAGGGTACTACTATAGTATTTTGCTTCCCATGTATTGTTTGGTTTCAGAAAACAGTTGGACAAAGAACCTCTTCAGCCTGAACAATCATTATTCTCTATCAACCTATATGTTGTATTTTGAATATGTTAAGTCATGTTCCCTTGTTCTCTTTATGTAATTTTAAAACCTCGTCCACTGTTTCTCTTGACTCTCTTTTCCTGTCAAAACTATTGAACAAAAAAATTGTAGTATTCTTCGTTGTCACTGCCCCAATCTATCTGCTGCTTGTGTTCCCAAAAATGAGAACACGAGTAATTTTTCCTTTTTTTCTTTTATGGTAAAAGCCAATGCTAACTAGTGTAATTTATCTTTGTTTATTGTTAAATATGACTCTTTCTTAGAAGTGTAACCGAAAATAAAAGGAAATCATTGCTCATAATTAACTTACTTTGTTTACACGGCAACAAATAATAGGACCATGTATTTGGACAAGGGTACATACCAAACTTTTAAATTGGTTCATAAAATTCACCATTTCTAGGTTAGGTTATCCCTCCTAAAATGTAACCTTAAGCAAACATCACCTTTGGAAAGTGATAGTGGTGACTTCTGAGTTTGTTCACATGGAATAGAGAAGATTTTCTCAACTGTCTCACCCGGTGACTTACAGGGTTGTAAATTTGAATAAGGGAGAATAGGAAAATTGAGGCAATGAGAGTAACTAGTGTCTTCTTAACATCCAATTGACCAATTCATAGAAGAATTCTCAGTTTTGGCATAGATAAGAGTTAGAGAAGATTCCAAAGGTAAGATCATTGCAAGAATGGATCTCTAACTTGAGTTTAAGAGAACTTATCAACACTCTCCTCTTGCATACTTGGTTCTTACTAATGGTGAAACAAAGGATTGTATTCATCCCTCAAGATGTCTTAGGTAGGGAGATCATCTTTTCATCTATGCTTTCCAGAGGTGTACAAGAGGATGTGATACATGGTCTTCAGGTTGCTCAGGGAAATCCTAGTGTATCTCATCATATTTTTTTATGCAGATGATAACTTGCTTTTTCGGAGGGATACTATGGAGGAAGGACTTTATTTCAAAATTAAAAACAAAAAAATATATCTGCATATGAACAAGCCTCTGGTTAGCTGACTAATTATGAGAAATCAGTTCTCTTTTAGTCTAGATGATGCTGATTTGAGGGATCACTTGAAGTAGCTTTTTGGGGTTCCAGTGGTGCAATGTCCCAAGAGTTATTTAGGGTAACCGACTATGGTGGGGAAAGCTTAATGGAGGGTTTTTAGTGGGAAAAACTTCCAGACCAGTGAGTGCCATCTCGGCAAGCTGAACTCGATTGGTTAGTTGGTAAAATTAGTAGGAAAAACTTCCAGAACACTGTTAGCAAGCTTGCTTGGTCTGCCATTACATATGGCAGGAAAGAAACCAAAGACTTTTTAGAGGCTTGTAATGCACCCCAGACCAAGTTTTGCAACAAATCAAATATGACATCAGGATTAAATCTTCTCAATTTCATGGAGTCAAGCCTTGTGCTTTTAATATCTCGATTTGTAGTAATTGGAATACCCCCTTATATGTTTTTGAGCATTAACTATTATATTCATTTTGATTGAATTTAGTTGAGTTTTCTCCTCATGCAATGGAAGGTATGCCTGCCTTGTTGTACTGATATGTTTTTGGTAATAAAATCTCACTAACCAAAAAAAGAAAAGAAAAGAAGATTAATGGAAAGTTTTTAGATCAGTTTTATGAAAGGGTTTGGAAGAAGTTACAAGGGTGGAAGGAGAAGGTGGTTTGGTTTCAAGTCTCTCCAAGCTTTCAATCTTGTTATGCTTGCTAAGCGAGGGTGAAGGTTGCTTGCTATTCTTAACTTACGTGGAAAAGTAGTCGATGCAAACTTCAAGGGTGGTTCAATATGTTCAATGGAAAACTCCACCGGAGCATTTATTCAAAATAAATGTCGACGACATTTTTGAATTCAAGAACTAAATGTTCTGGTATAGGGGTGGTCATCCAGAGACAGTGCAGGCTTGCATATTGTTGCTTCTGCTATGCATTTTGACAATGTGATTATCTGGTTTCAGTAGTCGCTGTGAATTATGATGAGGAAGATATTTCAGTTGTAGGTCCTGCTCATGATGAATGCAAGCAGTTATTGAACTCTCTTTCCCTAATGCTTCATGTGCCCATTTTCAGAGAATGCACAATGTTTGTGCCTACTAGTTTGAAAAATATGACTTGGGATGGAGGATGCTCGAACATGGGCTATTCATTTCTTTAACACCTCTTGTACTGAAACATAGACCCCAGCTTCCTACCTTTTTTCCCCTGGTAGCATAATGGAAACCTCACCCGAGCAATAAGGACATTAGAGAGCTTCTTTACAGCAGACGAATCGTGAAAAAGCGTGTGAGAGAAGGAATTGCATGACTACTTCATCACGTAGGTTACTTGGATTGGAAAAGAAGTCTGGGTTTAGTCAATCAACAAAAAGCCCGCTCAAAGGAAGAAGTCAATGATGTATTATGCTTTTGTCTTAGCTAATGAAATTGTATTTTCCCTTATAAAAAAGAAAATGAAAAACAAAGAAATTGTATGTTGTCTACTGAAAAATAATTGAGTTGAATACCTAACTATCAAGGATCTAGAATGAGTCACATTTTCTGTTTCAATACTTCAACAGCAGTATGACTTGCTAGCATTGTAAAACTAGAGTGAATAAAAATGTCTTATAGTATTTCACTTCCTCAGTGCTACAATTTAATTTCGGCTGGCTCCATGATTGAAGTAATCACTTTTGACTCAGGGTTTTTTTTTATTTTTTTTGGTTTGGTCAATAATTCAGATTTCAAAACTTGGGTTTAAAAATTAAGACGTTGCTAATTACAAACACGTCACTTAAATTAAGAAAACATGGTTCATAGGCACTTGAAATAATAACAAATGCCTAAACACTTTGAGAGTGCCTGAGAGGGATATTGCAAAAGGCAGCCAAGTCATTAACAAAACTCTTAAACTAAAGATTGAAACCCTTCTTTTACTTTTTTGGAGGGAAGCTAAAATACCATATGTAACGCCCCAATTTTTTCATGCCCAAATGGTAATATAATAATCATGGCCTTTAAAGTAAAACTGATAATAAATCCTCATACTTGCATTACATGATGTAAATAATCTTCATGCGATAATACAGTTAATACAACAACAAGTAAATAAACAAATAAATACTCCAAAGGGTTTACAAGTTTTCAAGGCTTGAGCCCGGTTACACATAACGGTTATTCAAATCCACACAAATATAGCTCCTGGCTTACAAAATAGAGTCACGCAAAATGAGAGCGTTGTACTCCTAACACACATACTTCCATGCCTTCAGTTAGGCGGAATCACCACATCTTTTCCTACACAAAAATCCCATAGGGTGAGCATAAAGCCCAGTAGGAAATCCTTAACAAAGTATATACATTTTATACAAGTCTCAAGAGATGACTGCACATGCCATGTCATACCCTTTTGAAAATAAAACACGTCTTCATCTTTTGGAAACCATCATGCTCAATGATATCATGCAATTTCAATTGTTCAACATTTATCAATTTTATTCAAGGGGTGGCAAATACAACTCTGTAATCCCTAGGTCTCTGTCTGCAAGTAGACTATATAAGTACTACCAATTTGTCATTTTTACTAGTATTAACTGGAAAGCTCGACACCTGTACTCTGTCATTTTTACCAGTATTAACTGGAAGGCTCGACACCTATCCTCTACACCACCTTTCAAGACTTACCACCGTATTTACCCCAAAACCATTTCATGAAAACTTGTTTCCCAACATTTGTTTCTAAATGCAAAGTTTTCAAATCAAATTTCAAAGCTCTTCATTATCAAATGAATTGATATGCCAATGCAATAATTAATAATACAATGCAATATTTCTTCCACTTTCAATGCTCCCACACAATATTTCCATTGTGATCAAAATTCTCATTTCTCTTTTCAATGCAATTTCACAAAATAAATAAATACTTTTATTTCAATTCATCCCAGGGATAACATAATTCCCACATTTCAAACATTTCTAACAACTTAGTTATTTCAAGACGATATCAACACTTTTAAACAACAATTTTCAAAACTTCAACAATTGTCTTATTTCATGGAAAACCATCATTTATATGTAATAAATAAACACTTTTCAAACATCATTTATTTTGGCACACAAAATAAATATGACAACTTATTTTAAAGATTTTCAACATCTTTCTTAAAAATCCCCCAATTCTGGGTTTTCTCACCAAAAACCATTCATCTTCAAATATTTGAGAAGATCTCACCAAAAACATTTTTCTTTTACCAACATAGTCCACAACCCTCAATTTCTATTTTAAAAAAAATAAGAAAGTAAACCCACTTTGAAAATCACTCATCTTCTTGAATCAACAATCCATTTAAAAAAAAAAAAAATCAAAGGATGATTTCGAAAATCATCTAGATCTTGCAAAAACATATATATAACTCAAAGAAAATCCCTACCTCAAGCTTAGAAGAGAAGATGAGCACAACAAGGTTGAAATTCCAAAGATGTCAAAACCAACTTCTACTTAGATCAAAACGAAACTCTTGACAAGATTTACACTTAATCTCAAAGGACCATGGTGAAAAGATCACTCTAGGTGAGTAGATCTAGAGATCTAGGTGCGAAAAGTCAAGTTTTAGAGAGAGAAGAGAGAAATCATGGTTTGAGAGAAAAAGAGGAGGAAAAGTAATGAGAGGAAAGTGGTTTGGGTCTATTTATAGTAGTAGAGAATTGCCCTAAATTCAAAAAAAAAAAAGACAAGTCAAAACCCCCAAAAAGTATGGCCCAAACTAACCCAAAAAGGTGAAAATTATACACAGGTGTTGACCCTTTGGGCACAGGGTCGACCCTTCAGACAGAAAAGCAAAGAGTGCGACAGGCAAGGTGTCGACCCTTCCCAAACTGGTGTCAACACCAAAAAACAGCAAGTAACTTCCAGATTCAGCAATACACAAGGGTCAACCCTTCCAGACTGGTGTCGGCCCTTGTGGCCAACAACAAAAGGAAGGTGTCAAAACCACCAAGACCGGTGTTGACTCCAGAACAAGATTTTTAAGTTCCCAAATGACTTTTCAACGTATACAAGCAGTGAACGAGAAATCCCAACAAGTTTAAATCGATTTGTACTCCTCCAAAACTAAGATACAACAACACTAAAAATTCCCAAAATAAAATAAAGGATTCAAATACTTCCCTAAAAGCTTTGAAGGTCACAAGTGCTACAATCTCCCCACCTTAGGAAATTTCATCCCCGAAATTAAATCAAACTACCCGAATAAAGATTTTTCAAGCGATCAAAACCATGCTCTTCCATTTCCAAATCACAACATTAACTCTCAACTAAATCTCACCATTGCATCATGGTTACCTCATTATCAATAACCTCTCAATTACTCATCAACATGAAGTTCTTCCAAAAGTAGTGATAACCCATAACAACTTCATGCTTAAAATAAAAGCATACATAACAACATATATTTAACAATCTCTATACATTTCCCTCAAACACTAAGGAATATTACAACAAAAAGTAACTCAAACATTTTCAAACAAATCTGGATATTTGGAGCGGACTTTCGCCTCCCGTTCCCACGTTGCTTTCTCAACCCCATGGTGTCTCCACAACACCTTTACCAACGGTATAGTTTTACCCCGTAGCACTTGCTCTTGGGTATCTAAAATTTGAACCGGTCGCTCTTCATAAGAGGCACTTCATCTACATCTAAATCAACCCAATCAAGCACATGTGAGGGGTCGGGCTCATACTTCCTAAGCATAGATACATGGAATACGTTGTGAACCTCCGAAAGTTGTGGTGGTAAGGCTAACCTGTATGCCACTTCCCCAATTCGTTCTAAGATCTCAAAAGGTCCAATGAACCTTGTAGACAATTTACCACTCTTACCAAATCTCATCAAACCCTGCCTTGGTGAGATTTTAAGAAACACATGGTCACCAACTTCAAAAGATAAAGGTCGTCTCCTCTTATCGACATAACTCTTTTGTTGGCTTTGGGCCGTAGCTAACCTCTTCCGAATGAGAACAACTTCCTTGGTTGTCCCTCTAACAATTTCTAGACCCAACAACGGTGCGTCACCCACTTCGGCCCAACAAACCGGTGATCTACAAGGTCGGCCATACAAGGCCTCAAATGGTGCCATCCCAATACTAGCTTGGTAACTATTGTTGTAAGCAAATTCAATCAATGGTAAGTACCTTTCCCAAGGCCCCTTAAAATCAAGGACACAAGCTCTAAGCATGTCCTCCAAAATCTGAATGGTACGTTCCGACTATCCATCAGTTTGAGGACGATAAGCGGTGCTAAGAGTCAACTTAGTTCCCCATGCCACTTGAAGGCTTTGCCATAACTGGGCAGTAAAATGAAGATCCCTATCTGACACAATAGTCACAGGGACTCCATGAAGTCGGACTATCTCTCTAATGTAAAACTCTGCCAAGCGTTCAATTGAGTCGCTAGTGCGCATCGGAATGAAATGGGTAGACTTCGTCAGCCTATCAACAATCACTCAAACGGCGTCATTGCCTCGTTGTGTTCTAGGAAACCCAACTACAAAATCCATGGTAACATGCTCCCATTTCCGCTCGGCTATCAGTAAGGGTTGTAACAAACCTGCGGCCTTTGGTGTTCGGCCTTCACTTGTTGACAAGTACGGCACTTTGATACAAATAAGGCGACACCCCACTTCATACCGCTTCCACCAAAACTAACGGCTAAGATCATGATACATTTTAGTGCCTCACTGATGTACCGCAAGGCGTGAGCGATGGAACTCACGAAACACTTCCTCTCTACAAGATTCAGGTACAAACAAACGGTCTAGGTAACGTACACTCAGATCCGAGTGAACGTTCAAACCTTTCTCTTCCTTCCCATTGGAAATCTTAACACGGATTGATTCTACATCACGGTCTCCTCGTTGTGCCTCTATGACCTTACTAACCAAGGTAGGTTGAGCATTTAAAGTAAACAAGGTAGCACTCTCTCTAGACTCACCCAAGTGCAAATCAAACTTGCCAATAACACCTATCATATCCCATTCCCGAATGGCCACACTTGCCAAACTACTCACAGATTTTTTACTGAAAGCATTGACCACTACATTGGCTTTCCCCAGATGATAGTGCAACTCAAAGTCATAATCCTCCACAAATTCCATCCACCTCCATTGACGTAAGTTCAAGTCTTTTTTAGAAAGCAAATACTTTAGACTCTTATGATCGGAGAAAACCTCAAATTTCTCACCATACAAGTAATGCCTCCAAATTTTCAAGGCAAAAATTATCGCCACTAATTCTACGTCATGGGTGGAGTGATTCTTCTCATGAGTTTTCAATTGTCGTGATCCGTAGGCCACAACTTTACCCTCTTGCATCAAGACACAGCCAAGTCCATCCCCGGACGCATCACAATAGACGGTGTAATCTAGACCCCTTTTCGGAATTATCAAGACCGGTGCTATAGTCAATCTAGTATTAAGTTCTTGGAAAGACTTTTCACAAGCCTCATTCCACACAAACTTGATACCCTTCCTAGTCAACCTAGTCAAAGTGCAGCTAATCTAGAGGAGTCCCTTACAAAGCGTCGATAATACCCCACTAACCCCAAGAAACTCCGGATCTCAAAAACATTCTTGGGTTGTTCCCAATAATGCACCGCGTCTATCTTTGAGGAGTCCACAATTACTCCCTCACTCGACACTACATGGCCCAAAAACTTTACCTCGGTTAACCAAAACTCACATTTATCAAATTTGGCACACAAACGGTGCTCCTTTAGCAATTCAAGCACTACCCGCAAGTGAGCCTCATGTTCCTCCTTAGAGGTTGAATAAATTAAGATGTTGTCCACAAAGACGACCACAAAAAGGTCTAAGTATTCCCAAAAAATTCTGTTAATCAAATCCATAAAAGATGTCGGTGCATTAGTCAACCCAAATGGCATTACAAGAAATTCATAGTGGTCATAACGCATGCGAAAGGCCGTTTTCTGGATGTCCTCTTCTTGGACTCTCAACTGATGGTACCCCGACCTCAAATCTATCTTGGAGAAGCAGCGAGACCCTTTAAGTTGGTCAAACAAATCATCAATTCTAGGTAGAGGATACTTGTTTTTCATGGTAACACGATTCTACTTGCGGTAATCAATACACAACCACAATGACCCATCCTTCTTCTTCGTAAAGAGGGCCGGTGCTCCCCAAGGTGATGTACTAGGGCGAATGAAGCCCTTATCTAAAAGCTCTTGGAGTTAAATCTTCAACTCATGCAATTCGGCGGGTGCAGATCTATACGGTGACATGGAAATCGATACTGTGCCAGGCACTAAGTCAATGGAGAACTCTATCTCCCGGTGGGGTGGCAAACTAGAAAGATCCTCGGGAAAAACATTCGAGTATTCACAAATTACCCTTGGCAATTCAATACGGGCCCCGTCGCTCTCACTATTCAAGAGAGTTGCAAGAAGGCCACTAAGCTTGTTCCTATCATGAGGGTCAAAAGCTGGTGACAAGACCCTATCAACTTGGTTCCCCAAAAGGTAGAAACAATCACCACTCGAGGTACAAACTGTAACTCTCTGACAATAACAATCAATCACAACTCGATATGAACATAACCAGTCCATGCCTAAAATGACATCAAAACTCGACATGTCTAGCAACACAAAAGAAAACGGAAGTCGACGCCCGGCGACTTCTATCTCACAATCATGACACCCTCGGTCTAAATCAATCATACCCTGACGAGGCCTACCACGTCTCCCGCCTCTACCACCACGGGTTTGACCTCTTCCCTAACATCCTATAAAGGACAATAGAAATAATTTAGCACACTAACCCATATGTGCCCGCAATTTACCTTACACGTCTAATCACCACAATTCCATATATTTCACTACTATATAGACATTTCAATTTCATTCCACATAAGCACTTAGTCATGTAAACACATACGGATTATCCTTTTGTGATGAAATTCGTCCCACGAAAAACAAAGAATTCTTAGTAGAACGAGTATTGATCAAGTACCCTTCTAAGAAGACCTCAAGGAATTTAACAGGCGCAAACAACATCCTAAAACTCCAATCCCATACCCACATAGCCACATAAGCATGTTATCACATAGTCACAAAATGTATAACATCTTCCTATCATGCAATCTATCATGCAGCATGAACCCATTGTGGTAAAACAACCACTTCCCACGAGCTCCAAGTATTCGAACCCGGTAACTCTGATGCCAAGTTGTAACCCCCAATTTTTTTTCATGCCCAAATGGTAATACAATAATCATGGCCCTTTAAAGTAAAACTAATAATAAATCCTTATACTTGCATTACATGATGTAAATAGTCTTCATGCGATAATACAGTTAATCCAAAAACAAGTAAATAAACAAATAAATACCCCAAAAGATTTACAAGTTTCCAAGGCTTAAGTCCGGTTACACATAACAGTTATTCAAACCCACACAAATATAGCCCTTGGCTTACAAAACAGAGTCACGCAAAATGAGAGTGTTGTACTCCCAACACACACACTTCCACACCTTCAGTTGGGCGGAATCACCAAATCTTTTCCTGCACAAAAATCCCGTAGGGTGAGCATAAAGCCCAGTAGGAAATCCTTAACAAAGTATATACATTTTATATAAGTCTCAAGAGATGAATGCACATGCCATGTCATACTCTTTTGAAAATAAAACACGTCTTCATCTTTTGGAAACCATCATACTCAATGATATCATGCAATTTTAACCATTCAACATTTATCAATTTCATTCAAGGGGCGGTAAATACAACTCTATAAATCCCTAGGTATGTGTCTACAAGTAGACTATATAAATACTACAAATTTGTCATTTTTAACAGTATTAACTGGAAGGCTTGATAACTGTAATCTGTAATTTTTACCAGTATTAACTGGAAGGTCGACAACTGTAATCTGTCATTTTTACCAGTATTAACTGGAAGGCTCGACACCTATCCTCTTCACCACCTTTCAAGACTTACCACCGTATTTACCCCAAAACCATTCATGAAAACTTGTTTCCCAACATTCATTTCTAAATGCAAAGTTTTCAAATCAAATTTCAAAGCTCTTCATTACCAAATGAATTGATATGCCAATGCAATGATTAATAATACAATGCAATGTTTCTTCCACTTTCAATGCTCCCACACAATATTTCCACTGTGATCAAAATTCTAATTTCTCATTTCAATGCAATTTCACAAGATAAATAAATACTTTTATTTCAATTCATCCAAGGGATAACATAATTCCCACATTTCAAACATTTCTAACAACGTAGTTATTTCAAGACTATATCAACACTTTTAAACAACAATTTTCAAAACTTCAACAATTGTCTTATTTCATGGAAAACCATCATTTATATGTAATAAATAAACACTTTTCAAACATCATTTATTTTGGCACACAAAATAAATATGACAACTTATTTTAAAGATTTTCAACATCTTTCTTAAAAATCCCCCAATTCTGGGTTTTCTCACCAAAAACCATTCATCTTCAAATATTTGAGAAGATCTCACCAAAAACATTTTTCTTTTACCAACATAGTCCACAACCCTCAATTTCTATTTTAAAAAAAATAAGAAAGTAAACCCACTTTGAAAATCACTCATCTTCTTGAATCAACAATCCATTTAAAAAAAAAAAATCAAAGGATGATTTCGAAAATCATCTAGATCTTGCAAAAACATATATATAACTCAAAGAAAATCCCTACCTCAAGCTTAGAAGAGAAGATGAGCACAACAAGGTTGAAATTCCAAAGATGTCAAAACCAACTTCTACTTAGATCAAAACGAAACTCTTGACAAGATTTACACTTAATCTCAAAGGACCATGGTGAAAAGATCACTCTAGGTGAGTAGATCTAGAGATCTAGGTGCGAAAAGTCAAGTTTTAGAGAGAGAAGAGAGAAATCATGGTTTGAGAGAAAAAGAGGAGGAAAAGTAATGAGAGGAAAGTGGTTTGGGTCTATTTATAGTAGTAGAGAATTTCCCTAAAGTCAAATAAAAAGGACAAGTCAAAACCAACCCAAAAAGTAGGGCCCAAACTAACCCAAAAAGCTGAAAATTATACGCAGGTGTTGACCCTTCGGGCACAGGGGTCGACCCTTCAGACAAAAAAGCAAAGAGTGCGACGGGCAAGGTGTCGACCCTTCCCAAACCGGTGTCGACACCAAAAAACAGCAAGCAACTTCCAGTTTCAGCAACACACAAGGGTCGACCCTTCCAGACTGGTGTCGACCCTTGTGGCCAACAACAAAAGGAAGGTGTCGACACCACCAAGACCGGTGTCGACCCCAGAACAAGATTTTTAAGTTCCCAAATGACTTTTCAACGTAAACAAGTGTGAACGAGAAATCCCAACCAGTTTAAATCGATTTGTACTCCTCCAAAACTAAGATACAACAACACTAAAAATTCCCAAAATAAAATAAAGGATTCAAATACTTCCCCAAAAGCTTTGAAGGACACAAGTGCTACACCATAATACCATAGAACATAAGAACATAACATAAAGTGATTAGCTCCTCTTATTTCAATCTCCTCACTTGCATGTTACTCTTATTTTTCATGCATTTTATTGGAACTTTTTCTCTCACTTTGAAAGTTTCTTTGTATTAATTATACATTATATTTGATCTTTCATTATTATAATTATAATTTTGTTGAGATTCGTTGTAATATCTTATATGAAAAAAAAAAAAAAAAAACTCTTCCATTTTTGAGAAGTGTAAATTAAATTTTAAAAGTGTAATTTCATGTCACATAATTTGAAGTTAAGTTTGAGAAGTCAGTTTCAGATAACTTAAAGGGCAATTTATATTTTGCACTTTGCACCAAATTCCACTTTAGTCTCTACACATGGAATTGTGAGAGTTAACACCATGCACTTCTAACCAAGTGCCAATGTCCCCCTTTTATAACTCTACTGTATAAGTCTTTAATAGAAGTTAGTAATGTGACAAATATATGATTACGAAATGAGAAAAAAAGAGAAAAATCAACCCTATTTCCCGCTTATACACATTTCGGTGCAAAATTTACATCAAATTATGATTGTATTAGGCTAAAACAAAATGTAGATTGCGAACAATTTAGAAGATGAACTAGGGTTTTCTAAAAATTAAAATCACGAAACTTTATTTTTCACAGTAACACAATCTTTTGTTTATTTTTTTTTTCCTTTCTCTTTGATTTCTCTATTACTTTTTTTGATTTCAAAAGTTCTATTTTCTTACCTCTTCATCCTAATTTTCAACATATGAACAAATATATATATTGTGTTAGATAACTCTTATGTGCTTATTACTAGAGATAAAGTGTGTATTGGTGGGAAATTAGAATGATTTTTCTCCCTTACATTCATTTCATAGTCACATGTTTGTCACATGATTGGATTCTGTTAAAGACTTAAATAATGGAGTAATAGAAGAGTGACATTGACAATTGACCAAAATGGGATTTGACCAGAAGTGTAAGGGATGTGCTGTTACGATTTCATGTGTAAGGACTAAAATGAGATTTGACTAGAAGTGTAGGGGATTGATTGTCACAATTTCATATGTAAAAACTAAAATGGAATTTGGTGCAAAGTGTAGGGGTACAAAAGTGCAGTTTACCCTAATTTAAATTAGGTAGTGTTGTGAGGTGTTCTTCTTCTTCAACTCTGGCTTTTGGCAGTAACCGTACCTAACAGCCATTATTTATTGAACCAATATGACACAATCTGTTAAATTAAGGGGCAAAATTAAGCAAATTAAAACAACATGGACAAAATTGACACATTGTGTAAACTACATGGACAATTCGCATAATTTACCCTAAAATGAAATTTCAAATGAAGGTTAGGTGCCACATTAACAACTTCTGTTTGATTATAGATGACAATTAATGATGAGTTGAATTGATGTAAAATCGAATTAATGATGAGTTGAATTGATGCAAAATCGAATAGTTTAGATATAAAATTGATGTTATTAAAAGAATATGAGTTGAATTGAGGAAATATTATTTTGTCTTCTAAATTATCACTCGCAAATCAATTCAACCCATATTTTTTCAATTATATAAATTTTACTCCTAAACTATTCAATTTGGATCAATTTCACGTCTGTCGTCAGCCACTAGCTATAATTAGATGACACTTGCTGATGTGGCACCAAATTTCATTTAAAATATCATTTTGCCCCTAAGCTATCCGTAAAAAATCAATTAGACCCCTAATATAGAAAAATAAATAACTATTTAATAATAATTTTTCATCTAAAAAAGTGAGAAAAATAAATTTTAAATAAAAAAAAAATATATGAGTGTGAGTCCTGTTGAGCATTATTTAGAGAGCAATTGCTAACTTTTGTGTTAAATTGTTATTCAATCGATGATACAACTGAGTAAGTACAAATCTCAATTTTGTAGGCAAATCTCGAAATATTCATTTTTATCGTTCAATATAATTTTTCAAATGTCAAAAAAAGATGTTACTCTTATAATATGTGTGTTTTAAATTTGGGGCATTTACACACAAGTCTTAATTTATGAACTTATACTCTATTAAGTCCTAACTAAGATTTTTTTGACCTTCAAATCCCATTAAATTTCTAATAATCAGATTTGCCCCTTCAAACAATGATTGGTTATCATTTATAATTATCTATGAACATGATCATTTGATATTTATTTTGATTTTCAAAACTTTAAAACATCAACTTTCAAATGTTTTTTTTTTTTTTTTTGAAAAAAAATTTAAAAAAATTGAATTATTTTTTTGTGCAAAACTGAAAAATTTGTGTCTATAAAGGAGCGTGATCATGGAACATTGATGTGCAAAACTATATATATATAAATAATAATAATAAATAATAAAAAAACCTTTAACAATGAAAAAATTGATAATGTTCTTAGTTTTAAAACTGAAAAAAAAAAAAAAACTAATAATGTTCTCGGTTTTGTTGGATAGTTGAATCAAACCAATAAGTAGAAGGACAAAAACGTTTAATCTCATGCCTTTTGTTTTTTTATCAGTTAGTGAAACAATTATCTGAAACATTACTATGCAAAATTCATAATGTACTTAATTTTAAAAATTGAAAAAAAAATGATAATATTCTTAGTTTTATTAAATAGGACTTATTGGTTCAAAATGTAAAAAGAAATTTTAGGTAATTAACTCATTAAATTTTTACCCACTCAATTTTGAAATTATTATTAGTCGACCTATTTTATTGAAATTAATTTGGAGAATAAGCTAGCTACAATTGCACGTGCGCATACACATAGAGTAGCCAAAGAATTTTTGGCTCAATTAGTTTCTCTAAGATCGACTCGAGATAATTTGAGAATTAAAGAGAAAATCTAAATGTAGATTTTTATATATTTTTAGTTATTTTTGAGAAAAGTTTATTTTTACCCCTATATTTTGCCTTGATAATCAATTACAACCCCAGACTTTGACTATTTTAAATTTTACCCCAGACTATTTAAATTTATAATAATTTTGTAGCGATCCCGGTTTCGATCCTTGTTTCATGTTTTGCCACTTTGACTAGGCCGGTCGGGGGTCGAGCTGCTCGGTCAGCTCGCGGGGGTCCAAGAGGTAGCGCCCCTTGGCGGGTCCAAGGGCAGTGCCTTGGCGGGGGTCGAGCTACCCGGTCAGCTCGTGATGGTCCAGGGGGCAACGCCCCTTGGCAGGTCCAAGGGCAGCACCCTGGTGGGGGTCAAGCTGCCCGGTCAGCTCGCGGGGGTCTAGGGAGCAGTGCCCCTTAGCGGGTTCTAGGGCAGCACCCTGGCAGGGTTGAGGGGCAACGCCCCCAAAACAAAAATGCAAAATGCATTTGAAGTTGCTTGTCCGCTCGAGCAGCCGTTTATGCGCTCGAGCGGAGAATGTTTGGTTTCAGAAGTTTGACTTGTCTGCAAAAGTACTGGATTAGTGTATTTGACGCTCAAGCGGGGCATTCCACGTTCGAGCGGACCATGTTATATCAATTCGTGAATCTGATATTTCATATCACTTTTTCAGTCCTCTCTCTCTCTAAAACTCTCAAGAATTCCAGATCGAGAGCTTCTCTCTCTAGAGGTCATCTTCTCTCTTTGATTTTTCCAAATCCATTGGGATTTAGACCTAAGTTCTTTACCAAAGTTGGTTATCATCTCAAGGGTTTCGTTGTGTGCGGTGAAGATCGAGTTTCGACACCGTTGATTTTGGGGGTTTCATCTCATTTCTTCTTTAAAACTTGAGGTAGGGATTTTCTTAGAGTTATATATATGTTTTTGCAAGATCTAGATGATTTTCGAAATTATTCTTTGGTTAGCTTTGAGAAATTGATTGTTGATTTCAAGAAGATGAGTGATTTTGAAAGAAGGTTTAATTTCTTTTCCTTTTAAAATAGAAATTGAAGGTTTTGAACCATATTGATTGAAGAAAGATGATTTTGGGGAGATTCTTGTAAATATTTTGGAGATGAATGGTTTTGGTGAGAAAACCTAGAAATTGGGCCTTTTTTTTTTAAAGATATTGAAAATCCTTGGAAGATGTTGTAACATTTATTTTGCGTACCAAAATAAGTGGATGTTTTGAAAATTGTTTATTTATATATAAATGACGAATTTTGTGAAAAAAAATGAGAAATGTTGTTTATTTTGGAAAATGTTGTCAAAATGTTGATATAGTCTTGAATTGACTAAATTGTTGAGATTGCTCGAAATGTGGGAATTACGTTATTCTCTTGAATGAATTGGATATAAAAGTATATATATATATATATTCATCTTGTGGAATTGTGTTGAAAAGAGGATTGGGAATTTTGATCACAATGGTATATTGTGTGGAACAATTGAATATGGAAGTAATGTTGCTGCATTATTAAGCATACATTGTCATTTCAATTCATTGGACTATGTTAAGCTTTAGAAATTTGCATTGACAAAAGAATGTTGGGAAATGGGTTTTCATGAAATGATTTTGGGGTAAATACGGTGGTAATTCTTGATAGGTGGTGTAGATGAAATTGTTTAAGTTGGCCTGAGTATCCTTGGTGAAAGACCAGAAAGTCGTGCGGATAGGTGTTGAGCCTTCCGGTTAATACCGGTAAAAATGACAAATTGGTAGTACTTGTATAGTCTACTTGCAGACACCGACCTAGGGATTACCAGAGTTATATTTACCGCCCTCTTTAATTAAACTGATAAATTTTGAACAGTTGAAGTTGCATAACATCATTGAGCATGATGGTTTTCAAAAGATGAAGATGTGTTTTATTTTCAAGAAGGCATGGCATGTGCATTCATCTCTTGAGACTTGTATAAAATGTATATACTTTGTTAAGGATTTCCTACTAGGCTTTATGCTCACCCTACCGGGCTTTATGCTCACCCTACCGGATTTTTGTGCAGGAAAAGACGTGGTGAATCCGCCTAATTGAGGGCGTGGAAATGTATGTGTTGAGAGCACTACAGTTCTCATTTGCTGTGATCCTATTTGTAAGCCAAGGGCAATGTATGTGTGGGTTTGAATAACCATTTTGTGTACCGGGCTTGAGCCTTGGAAGATTGTAAACCCTTGGGGGTGCTTATTTGGTTGTTTTCTTGTTGTTGAATCAATATAACATCGCATGAGGAACTATTATTATTTATGTAATGCAAGTATGGGAAGTTATATTTGGTTTTCCTTTAAGAGAGCCATGATTGTTGTATTATCATTTGGGTTAGAAATTTGGGGCGTTACAAATTTCACCCCTGTCGTCTATTTTCAAGGAAGACGGAATGGGTGACGTGGTCCCCTAAACTTTTGGATTGAGGGAATATACAATGGTTTGGCTGACCACAATCAATTAGATACACTAAGTTTGCTTAGAACTTCCCAAATAGTAATTAAGGTTTTCAATTTGCTCTCAAAATTCCGAAATCAAAGTTGAGAGTCAACAACAATTGCAAAATCACATTGAAATTAAGGGTTGAACGATGGGTTAGAGACTAAGAAAGATAACGGTAGAGGAAGTGAAACACCTGTATATGGTATGAATTTTTATTTTATTTTTGTTAATTATATTCTTGTTGAAAATCACGTGTTGATGTTACACTACAGCAAATTACACTTTTGGCGACTAAATTTTTAGTTTTAGTTGCCAAAATGTTTTGCTGACTAAACTTTTTGGTCGCCAACTTTGTCGCTAGATGATTGTCGAGAAAGGTATTGCCGACTGAAAATTATTTAGTCGTTGAAAGTCTTCAATTGGCTACTAATTTTTTAGTCCCCAAAAGTTTTCAATTGGCAACTAAAGAATTATTTAGTCACTTTCATTAGTCACTAAAAGTATTCACACTACTAGAAAAATAACTTTTTGCGTTTGTTTTTTTGCGACTGATTATTTAACCGTCGCAAAAAATATTATTTGCAACAGCAACCCAGGCGTGGGACTTATATTTTCAAACAAAAACTTGCGAGCCCACCATTGGGACTCAGCCCAATTTATATATTCCTTTTTCAAACTCTCATTTCCCCAAAATCGCTCGATCTTTGATTTTTGTCTTGCCCTAGGCTCTTATTTCCCCCAAATCGCTCAATCTTTGATTTCTATCTTGCCCTAGGCTCTCATTTTCCCCAAATCACTCAATCGTGTCTGAGTAACCAGGTTCATTGTTAGATCAAGATTCCTCTCTCGATTTCGCACTGTAGATCACCATGGTCGTCTAAAGAAGAGATCTCCAACGGTATCTCTCTCTCTCTCTCTCTCTCTCTCTCTCTCGTCTCAGTGAGTCTCTTCGAATCATTCATTCGTATTTCAACTTATTCATCTCTCTACTTCGATCACTTGAACTCACTGAACTCACTGTAATTCGTATTCAACTTCTTCATCTGAACTCACTATAATTCGAATCATTCATTCGTATTGATTTTTCCACCAGGTAGTCTGATTCTGGAAACAAGCTTTGGTTTGAATAAATCCTTTCTCATCTGCTATTAATTTGAGAGAAATGAATCAACAAATGAATATCAAAGAGCATTCACATTATCTTTGGTTTGTTATATCTCAGAGAGGATGATGCTATTAATCCAGAAATTATTCAGCTGAAGAAGCGAATTCATCAACAGGTTAGCGTGTAGCACTTGCATCAAAGAATATCTCGCTTTTCTCAACTATATTTTACAGTATTTTTCAAGAAAAGTTCGTTAGTCCAAGCAAAATTGTTGCAACCTTGTTTGAACATTTTACTTTTGTTTGTTTTGTCCCTATACATCACTTGGATTTATGGCAAACAAAAGGATTATTTTAAATGGATCATGTGATCTTTGTGGTGTTCATCCGTAGTTGCCCTCTTTCATTGACTGGTTTGGCTGGTGCACATGGGATGCTTTTTACACTGATGTCACAGCTGAGGGTGTTCAAGAAGGTCTTAAAAGGTAAATTTAGAAGAAAGTAGCAAATTATTTAGATTTCAACTACAAATGGCTGACTATTTTTTTGGTATAATAATTATTAAAATTTAGAATACTGAATTATTCTGTAACTGTTATTGCAGCTTGTCAGAGGGAGGTACTCCACCACGGTTCCTTATCATAGATGATGGTTGGCAACAAATTGGCAACGAAGCTAAGGATTCCAATTGGGTTGTTCAAGAAGGAGCACAGTAAGATACCTTTCATTTTCTTTCTTTCCTTATATCTGGTTACATTGTGGTGTGTGTTGATTTGGTATTAGTTATGTTTTCTAGAGATTTAGAGAATTGTGCTAGGGTGAATGTTCAAAATGTAGAAACACGGCCCGGGGGGGGGGGGGGGGGGGGGGAGGGGGGAGGGATCGTGAGTATGTTTCATGTGGGAGTGTGTACCATATTACCAGGACAAGCTGGTTAGATGAGTTTTTTTTTTTTTTTTTTTTCTTTTCTTTTCTTTTCTTTTCTTTTCTTCTTGTTTTGTCCTGTTTATCAAAGATAGGAAAAGAAGGGTATGATAAGTAGAACATGCTCAACTTTTGCCATTTCTAAAGCATCGAAATTGGGAACAAGACTCTGAATTATCGATGCCATTCCTCCAATTGTGTCATACAGCAATTTGAAAAAACACTGCACAAATGATGGACAGATGCAAAATATATAATTTCGCTGGCAGCTATTCTCATTTATCCTCTAATAATCTTTCAGGTGAGTTAATGATTATAATTTTGTGTATTATTTTTTTGGTATGTTACTCTTAGAGCTCGTAAACTTGTGATGGCCACTAAACAACTCATTCTCATACTTCATTATGCATTCATATCCATGTTTGTTTTACATCATGTTCATGCTGGTTTTTCTTTTTAGGGAGTAATTTGTTATGCAGCATTCATGCGGGCTTTGTCTTGTGTTTAAAGGGTGAGGCCTGGGGATTATTTTCCCTCCCCCCATTTTGTGTATATTGTATGTGCATGTGCATGTGCGCTTCACAGATACTGGTTAAAATAATTTATTCTTTGATTGGCATTTTCCAATTTAACTAAGCATATAGCCCATGATTGAGTTGAATGATGAAAATTTTTTTATGTAGCCGATTCTAGTTGATTGGGAGGCTTAGTTGGTTTGGGCATCTTCCAATTTTTGTGTTGTGTTGTGTTGTGTTTGTGTGCATTATTCTTATTTTTCCATTTATGATATTTACACTAAGCAGCCTATATTTGCTATTGATTTTTTCTCTCTCCTGCTGCTGCTTTCTTTTACATTTTTTGTTTATTTGTCTTTTTCGTTTTATTTTTGGATCCTTATGGCACCTTCTGATCCTTGTGTAGTTGGGATGAACATCTGGTCCTTGTGTAGTTGGGATGAACATTTGGTCACATTCAGTTGTTTCTTGCAAGCATTGGTTAATCTATGCTTTGCACATGTGTGATTACAATTAATTTGTCTCCCTCCTTGAAAACCAAAAACCAGCCTCTTTGCTCATATTCTACCAGAGCTCTTCTTAGATGCAAGATTTATGTAGATTATTTTAGTTAGCCTGTCACTTCTCTTTCAGTATCTTTGTTTATTTGATTGTTTTCTACACACTACTAAAAAAGTGACTTTTTGCGTCTAGTTTTTTGTGACCCACTATTTAGCCATCGCAAAAAGAAAACATTTTTGGAAATGATCTGTGCCAAAAGGCATATATTTACCCCTATTTTTTATTCTCTTCACTGACCCCAATTTATTTTGCCCTTTTGTTACATTCACCTATGCCCTAAGTCCCTTTCACTATCACAAAAAAATAGAATGAATTGAACACTGGCCACAAAAAAAGTTACATTAAAAAACTATTTGCATGTTATTGAGAGTTTTTTGGGGTATGTTATTGAGAGTTGATTGAACATTGCTTAGTTTTTCTTATTCACAATTGTTATATTAGTTAGCAACTTTCTCTTTTAAGGCAATTGGTTTGCTGAGGATCTTAGATATCGGTGATGTTAATTTCAAATATTTCGGATTAGGTAGATTATTTACATTAAATGGTTTTGTTGTTGCATTATTTGGTAGTTCCCCTCTCCATACTCCTATTTTATTTCAGTAATGACTTGTATGATTTCTTGCAGGTGAGCTTATTCAACCTTCAAAAACTGTGTCTGATTAACAAATTTCACTGTATTCTCTCCAAACCACTGATTATTACTCATAAATAATGTGTAGGCTGAAATTTTGAAGATTTGATTTTCACTTGAACTAAATGTCAATTGTTTTGGTTTGCAACCTTTGGATACTTCTTATATTTGCATATTTAAAAAATAAAAAGAGAAATGTTTTTTGTCCCGAATTTCTCCGCCCCGAATGCCCAAAACGACGTCGTTTTGGGCATTAGTTTTTTTTTTTTTCCCCCTCCTATTTTCGGACTGAACCAGAGAGGGAGAAGGAGAGGGAGAGAAAGAGAAGAGAGGAGGAGAGAGGGAGAAAGAGAGAGGAGGAGAGGCCCGCTCCTGTGCCTCGCCTTGATTACCTTAATTACCTTAGGCATTTTATTTTGCCTTAATTACCTTGATTCCCTTGTTTGAAACATTATTTAATGATTTTATATTTTGTGTTGATGCTGAGATAGAGAAGATGATAGGAAAAACTAAATGTGTAGGATAAATTAGATGTGTATGGAAAGAGATGCAATTATGATTGACGCTGGTTCATTTGAATGACATTAGGCCTTCTTTGCGGAGCATCTCCAGTTTGCAAAGAATGACTTTTACATAACTGGAGAGTCATATGCTGGGCACTATATACCAGCTTTTGCTGCTCGAGTCCACCAAGGAAACAAAGCTAAAGAGGGAATTCACATAAACCTGAAGGTATGCCCTGAGTTGTACCAATTTCGGCATTGTGAAGTGTCATTATAAGTTATAACCCAATGTTGAAACTCGTCTGGCTTGAACAGGGATTTGCCATTAGTAATGGGCTTACTAATCCTGAAATTCAGTACAGAGCATACACAGATTATGCATTGGACATGTCAGGTGTGCAAGCATATTTGGCTGGGCTTACATTCGCATTAGTTGCTTCACCTTGCAGCACTCTTGTGCTGGCAACCCTGCTTGGATACATAGCTGCATCCAAGGTACTTTTAAATGTTTATTGATATCAATTTCCATCTGAATTATTACCTTTTCAGACTGCTTTATACTAATCGTTCTGGGCCCATAATGATGGCTTAGCACTCTTATAGGAAGCAAAAAGTCTGCCCAAGAGAAATTTTGAGACCTAGGAGGGGCCATGGCCCCCCTTCATCCAAACATAAGCCCACCCTTAGATCCATATTTTAAGTTGATAGTTTGCATAATGCTTTCTGGTTGATTATTTAATTCAATCCTCAATTCCAATTAATTTGATGAAGCTAGGGTTTCTGAGATTAATTTGATGAAGCTATGGTTGGGTGGATGTTAATAGGGAAGGTGCATTGATATTTACACATATATGGCTTTAGTTTTGGAGTTTGAATAAGACTATTTGACTAGAAAAATAAAAAAGAAAAAAAAAAGTGAATCTATGACTTTGTCGTCATTTGGGGGTTGCTCTAACAGTTGAAGATAGTCTGGATTTGCCAAGATCTATATAATTTTATATAATCTTCTGTGTTTTGACAACTTTGAAATGGTTGCATCAGATTTGCCTTTCTCTTGCCTCTTTCAGATTCAAATCTATTCTATTGGAGCTCTCGTGATCTTAAAGGTGCCTTATTTTCTCTTATTTTTTCAGTTCTCTTTAATGGGTATTTGATAGTTTTTGTGCTTGTGTTTTGAGTACTTCGAATGTGTTGTTCCCTATATTTTCCAGTTCTTTAGTATTCAAACCCTACATTCTTTTGGCTCTCATTTCAAATCTGAGTCTCTTTATTGGAACTCCCATGATCTCAAAGGTGCACTCTTTTCTCTTCTTTCTTCACTTCTCTTTAATGGGTATTTGATAGTTTTTGTGCTGTTGTTTTGGATACTGCAAGTTTCTGTGCTGTTGTTGTTGTATAAAAAAATCCTAGATGTCCAATTGGAACTGAGATTGAAGAACCTACTGTAATTTATAGGTTTTTGATGATGGGTTGTGGAAATTTTGAATTTTTGATTTGGGTATCATATTGTCTCTGTTCTGGTTTTCTACTAGATCTACTCTTGCAGACTAGCATCTTATAGATTGTGGATCACCCTGCAAAAATTATACTTTTAAATACAAAATGAAGGAATTTAAAAAATATATATTTAATTATGTTATTACATTTTTTTGACGAGTCTATTTGGTTTCAAAAGATTTAGTAATTTTTTATTTTCAATTGCCCCCAATAAACTCAACTCATATATTATTTTATTTTCAGAATTTCAATAGTTGGGATTTCACTCTTTGAAGAATGGCTTTGTCTCTCTGAATTTATATTGTGTTTAACTACATAGCATTTTATAGTATGAAGGCACCAGGTTGAGTTTGATATATGTTTTTGCAGATTTTGTTGAGGGAATAGTTGATATGATCGAGTGGGTGATGTTGGGAGCCAAAGATTATGTTGCTCTTTTTTTTTTTCTTTTTTTTTTTGAAGACTTGAATTTTTTAGTATAGTGTATTTAAGGATGGTTAATGGATAATGTCTATTATAAATTTAATTAATTTGTTAATTTTGTTATTTTTCATTAACAAAAAATTGTTTGGTGCTTGTAATTGATTTTTTTGTTGTAGCAAACCTGTATATGATTTTTTTTTAAGAAATAATTATTTGCGATAGTAAAATAATGGTCGCTAAAAGTGTTTTTTATTTTTTTTATTTTTTTTTGCGATGGCAAAATAGCTGTCGCAAAAAGTAATTTAGGTGGTCGCAAATAATTTGCGACTGTTGCTTTGCCGTCGCAAAAAGTATTTGCCACCCCCACATTTGCGTCCCTCATCTGCGGTCGCATAGGCCGTCGCAAAAAGTCTTTTGCGACTGTATTTTTACTATTTGCGACGGCTTGTGGCGGTCGCAAAAAGTGTTTTTTTTAGTAGTGTCAATTGGCGACTAATTTCTTAGTCACCCAAAATTCATAATAATTTTAACATTATATTTTCAACGACTAAAATTTTTTGTTGCCAAAAACTTAACCATTTAGGGCGACCAAACTTTTAGTCGCTAATTTTCTTTTTTATTCATCGTATTTCTTGTAGCTACTAAATGGTTTAGTTGCCTAAAGTCTAGTTGTTTGTTTAGCAACTAAAGTTTTCGTCGCCAATTAATTTTTTTCTTTCTTTTGTGTTTTTTGGGCTACTAAATCATTAGTCACCTAAAATCTTTTGTTTATGACTACTACATATTTAGTCACCAAAAGAATTGTTTCCATTTAATTCTTTTTTTAGCTACTAAATATTTTGTCGCTAAAAATATTTACTCCCTTTTTGGGCTAACAATTATTTAGTAGCCAAAAACATCATTTTATGTTTTTTTTAATTTTTAAATTAATTTGTCCACAACCTGTATATATCCCATGCAACCTGTAACATGTATACAAACAAAACAATACATATATATTATCACCCATTCCACAATCTACATCTATTTCACTTACAACCATCCAAACAAAAGAATAACTTTTAATGTCAACATTACATACAAACCAAGTATATTCCAACTTAAAATAATAATTTCATACAAACCTATATAAACATACGAGCTACCGGTGACATCCATACACTAGCTATATATAAAATCAAAAGACTTCAAAAATTCACTAGAATAAATCAAAAGGCGTTCTACATGAAGGGATACACCAAAAGGTGTTTTGTTGGTGTTGAGCAGAACTCAATCAGACGTAATAGATTCCTATGAACAGCTACACTTATCATCTCAACTTCATGTTGGAATGCTGCGTCTCCACCAAGACTCTCATAGTCATTTAATCATTTCACAGCCACTTTAGTATTATTTGAAAGCACTCCTTTATAAACCTTTCCAAAACCCCCCTTTCCAAGGACATTTTTCTCATTAAAGTTGTCTTTAGCTAGCTGTAATTCCCACCAAGCAAATCTTCTCAATTGGCCAAATGCAATTCTTCTATCAACTTCACCTGAGCATACAAATAAACAGAATTACCAGAAAACCCAAGTCACAACAAAATCAATACCTCAATTATATATCTACCAAAGATTTAGAATTAATGAGAGAGCTAGAGGTTAATACACATTGACAAGATAATATATCAAACATTGAAGAACTAACGAAAATATAATGCACCAAGAAAAGGAAATTATGAACTATAAACTATGCTAATAAAATTTCAAAATTCAACTGATAATATTTCTTTGGCATTGTTTCATTAAATCCAATTTTTATATACTAATAAGTATTTTCTGTTTTTCTCAAAAGGATCCAATCTGCCTGTAGATATCAAAGATGCTTCACAAATTGATTAGGGAAAATATTAAATAAACCTAACAAACAGCAAACTATTTTACATTCACTCACACCTGATTTATACAAAATAAATTTATGATTTTTCAAGCTTTTAGGCAGCCCATGCAAAGAATTAATGTAAAGAAGGAAGATAAAATGCAATACATAAAGTTGTAACTCACTAATCATTCCACATGCTTGTTGACCTGAAAATAAATAGAAGGTTAATGGTATTTCTTGAAAGCTGCCAGCAAAACCACCTGAGCCTCAAACTCTTTCCCAAAATAAAAACTAGTGATTACTCCATTGTGTCAGTTTAAACTGCACAACCGACTGGATAGTTTTCACTAATTGCTAACCAGTATTGGCGAAGGTTTGTGGCAGGTTCCCTCTCCCGCAACTAGTAGTCATCTCAGGATTTTGGCAACAATTAATCTAGAGATGTTATTAGGCAGAAAGTCAGTCACCAAATAATCTCAAAATTCAGTGGATCACAAGTTTGATCCATAAATCTGACACCTAAAATATGAAATTAAGGCTAAAATTCTAGTTTTGGTCCCTAAAGTATCCATCATGAAACCAAAAGAAAGAAAATTTTGTTTGGTATAACCTTTTATATTCTGTATAAAAAAGAAAGGTTAAACTTGTTTGGTTATAGAACAGCCCAAAGCAAGAAGACAATAGAAAAACCAGAGAAAATGAAGAAAGAGTGTTGTGTTATGTCTCTGCAATAATCTGCCAGATTTTTAGTAAAAGGAAACACAAATATATTTGGCATTAACGGGGCAAAAGAAAGGATTGCTTCATAATCAGTAGAAGAGCAATCACAGGCCTTAAGCACATCTAAATTCAACATGTCAACCCAAATCACAAGAAAGGAAAGCCATTAAAAGCTATTAAGCACACATGATAATAGAACATGCATAAAACTTCTCAACCTATCAATTTATTTTGTTAAATGCAAACATAGCTAGTTAAATTATTGTAGTCTGAATTACTTCTGCCTCACTATGACATCTAATCAATTATCAAATTTCAATCAACCAATTCAATGTTAAGAATTTTCCAAATCAAAAGCATTTCAAAAAAGATACAGCAGCAAAGCAACCATATAATTGAGAAAATTTGCCGCAATTCAGCTAAGCAACAATATACAATTGCTGCTATCCATCGATTCTGTTAACTAATACCTTTTTAACCAATGACCATGGAACACTCCTGCTAACCTTTCCAATGCCCATCTACAAACCTAGCCCATGTGAATCTCTAAGATAATCTTGGCAAACCATCCTAATCCTTGCTGAATTTAATTGACAAATTGACATTAAAAAATTAATTTAAAAAAAAGAAGAATTTAGAATCCCTAATGTCAGACTCGTTCCCCACTTGATGTTACACAAACTCCCAAGTGGTGGGCACCAACACTTCACTTGCTCATCGACATGGAAATTTTAGCAAAATAGCTGATCTATGTATCAATTATCACACATCTGCTGTACTATTCAGGAGACAAAGGTTGAATCAAAATAAACATCCTGCAACTATATAAGTTAAACCAAATGTCACATGGAAATACACTAGATAATACGAGCATTTGGTGCAAATACTTGAATTAGACAATATTCAAACAAACAATAATATGCCATAGCACCAAGCTAATATGAATTGTCACCATATGCAGCAAGACTACAGTTTCCCATAATAATTAGGCACATCTTCCAAAATATCTATCATAAGACAATATTTCAGAACCAAGGATTGAAGGACACTGGTAGCAGGTTTCTAACCATGATTTAAACACATTGAATGAAGATCTATTGTGCATAAAATGAAAGAAAAGATGAGCAGCCAACAAGTAAAATGTCAAATATGTATATATCTTAATCATACCTTCTCTATTTTGCTTAATAACTTTGTGTGTGCTTACAAGACTCTTTATCATTTATTGCTTGAAACATATTGAATTATAGTTAAACCAAAATTCAAGATACATCTCAACTAAGCACATGCCTTTGGATAGTAGATCAATTATATTCAGCAATATCCGCAAAATGTCTATGCTATAGAACTGAATTTGCAAAATCTATTAACAGTGTAATAACAGACACAAGAAGGAACACAACAGCATGATTATTTCCCCCAAAAACTTGGTTAGAATAGCAAAACAGAGCAAGAATTTCTAATTGATTTTCACTGGCTTATAGAACAAATAAGCAAAAATAGGCTGCTGCTTCTACAAAATTCAGAAATTAACATTGTAACAATGTATCGTACATATGGACATGCATGCATACTTGTGTAGTTCTTTATGTATAATTGTCTAGTCCTGTCTTATTAGAAATATCATGTCAACTTGTGCATACCTTGTCCCAAGTTCATGTAAATGCTGTATAGAAGGTTTTAAACAACCTTATATCTCCTTAGATTCCTCATACTAGATATGATTCTTCTTTTTTAAACATCACTTGTGTTTTTTTAACATTTGTGTAGTTAGAAGAGGTTAACATAAACTACTAGGAAGGAACTCGAAGCACATAAATACAAGAATTCAGACACTGCAATGAACAATTACTACAGTAATATAAAGCCCAAGTAGTGACCAAAGTACCTCAACATGTAATGAAGATTCCCTCCAGCTCTCTTTTTGTGCATTTTGAATCCTGTTAATTCATTCTTGCCAGATTTAACATATAAGGGCATTCAACCAATTTTCTTAATGTCAATGTAGTTAATTTCCCCTTAAAGTAATTTGTAACTTGAGCAATTTTCACATCCCAACTCAATCTATTTCTGTTCACAGATTTTAAGTGTGATTAATATCTAATGAAACCTGTGATTAATAATGAGATAAGATCACACGTTAAATCTCATTCAAACCATTTTCAACCTCCTAAATCTCATTCTTAGAGCAACCTAATATAAGCACAACAAACCAAAGAAAATTCATAGTATTATACTTATAAGAGAGTAATAATTCATGTTAACATACAATAGCACTTTTAGATGATTCCATGAATTAATTACAGTGCAAAGGCAACACATGAGCCCAGATAGCCAAACATTTGCCTAGTAGAATAGGCAATGAAATGAAGAAATTTTGAAACTCATACATCAAGAAAAAGCTCATTGCACAAGGCTTATATCCAAACACTCACAATCTCCTTTCCTCAAGCAACAGAGCAACAAACAAAGTACACACTCTCATACCCACCAACAAACCAGCTCAATTTTCTCCATAACTACTACATAGAGCAATGATATGAAAACACCTCTTGTCACCCTAGTACCTTCTCTTCCACCTTCTGATAATACCTCATTATATGAAGACCCAACTAAAACCATTCCTAGATCCTTAAAATACCAAAACCCTACTTTGGCAACGGAAAATGCATATTCGGGATTAACAAAAAATATTCTGAAAATTCAATTTTGACTCACCAAAGTTGGAAGCTTGTCATGAATTGGAGTAGATCGGAGCTTTTTTAGGAGTGATTGGTACCCTACAGTCAAAAAAAAAAAAACAAGCTAGTGATTTAAATAAATAAAAAAAATTACAAATGATTTGAATCAAAATTTATTAGTAAAATCATCAAACATTACAGAAGTATTTTATTAACTAGTTGTGAAAGCAGAAATGTCCACAAAGTCAATAATCACATCCATGTCCTTGTGCTTGATATAAGATTTATTTCTAAATTTCAATTGTTGCAGAAATATTCATTTTACTAACAGAAAAATTAGTTTTAATTAACAGAAAAATTAATTATGTCAGTCTACACCAATCTAAGAGATTTAAATAAATAAATATTTTGCTTTCAATACTAGAGCCACCCACTAACCTCATTTTCAAAGATATCTACAAGCTCCCATTCCACATTCGTTATCACAGCCATATCAGGTAGCAATCCCAAGAGGCAACCATCATATTCATCAGCCTACATTGAACACAAGTGTAAAAATGAGGTCCTTCAGAAGCAGAACCAAAGAAGCTCAACATACACTGCCTCCGTTTGGGAAGTGGGTTGGCTTTTTGGTTTTTTGATTTTGTTGGCTATTTTAGCCTGGGGCTAAAAAGCCTGATTTGGGAAGAGCTTTTTGACTTTTTGGTGAGGTGTCATCCTGTTAAATTACCAAGTTGCCCTTTTTGCCTTTTTATTTTTATTTTTTATTTTGGGTTTGGATTTGGCATATTTTCCTTTTTTTTTTTTTTTTTTGGCTTTTTGGCTTTTTGGTTAAATTTTATTTTATTTTATTTTATTTTATTTTATTATTATTTTTTTTTTTGGCTTTTTGGTTTTTTTTTTTTTTTTTTTTTTTTTGGATTTGGCATATTTTGGTTATTTTTTTATTTTAATCTTTTTATGTTAGGTTTCGATTTGGCGTAGGAAATTAAATTTTGTTTTTTTTAATTTACGTTTTTTGCCTTATTTATTTTTATTGGTATACAGTAACATTTTTTTATTTATTTATGTGTTTCATTTATTTGTAAATTACATGGCGAATGGTAATTTATGTTTTCATGTTTTTTTTTTTTATATATTTTTGAATGAGGCGTATTTTTCTCGTTAATTTTTTTTTAATTTACGTTTTTGTCATTTTTTAATTCGTACACATTAATTTGTTTTTATATTTCAAAAATGGGTTTTCATATGTTTTATTTATTTGTAAATTACATGGCAAATGGTAATTTCTGTTTTTTTTTTTAATCTTTTTGGATGAGGTGTATTTTTGTCGTTCGTTTTTTTTTTCAATTTACGTTTTTGTAATTTTTTAATTCATACTAAATATTTTTGAATGAGGCGTATTTTATTTAAAATAATTTATGTATTTTAAGTTTTTTTTTTGCAAATGGTTTTTTCATGTGTTTTTTATTTTTATTTTTATTTTCATTTTCTGTGAAATGATAAAAAGTGAGGTTTTATTTTATTGTCCTGTGTAATTTAAATAATTTAATTTTAATTTAATTTTAATTTTTATTTTAATTGTAATTTTAATTTAATTTTAATTTTTATTTTAATTGTAATTTTATTTTAAATATTTAAATAATGTAAATAATCTAAAAAATTTAATAAGCAAAAATTTAAAATAAATATTCAAAAAAATTAAAGCGTAAAAATTTAAATAATTTAAATATTCAAAAAATTATTTTAACAAAAAAATTTAAATAATTTAAATATTCAAAAAATTTAAATAATTTAAAATGTTAATATTTTAAATTTAAAAACAACTCTACACTCAAATCGTAACCAAACACATAAAATAAAACTCAATTAATAAATTATTTTTAAAACTCATAACCAAACACATAACTTGAAACTCCATACTACTTTCAGAAGTCTACACTGAAATCATTACCAAATACATAACAAAAAAATTAAAATATTTAAAACTTTTTTTTTTTTTTTAGATGAGCCGTATTTTTGTCATTCTTTTTTTTAAATTTTTCCCTACACACTAATTTATACAATTTGTTAATACATATTTTTTCATAAAAATCAAAAAGTTAACCCAAATATTCATATATTTTTTTTCAATTTTGTAGTAAAAAAAGATAAAAAGTATACTTATTTAGGACACCTTAAACAATCTCTTACTATAATATTTTATTTTATTGAACTAAAAAATTTATTTTTATTATTTTATGATTATTTTAGGGGGAAAAAAAACTCCAAATCCTTCCATGTCAAAAAATAGTGACAGTGGGTCAGTACCCCAAAAGTCACGCTGAGGGAACAATGCCAAGAATAGCTTCTTCTCTTTTCAGGGTATTTTGGTAAATTTACCCCACAAGGGATTGAACCCAACACATTGATTTCTGTTTTGTCTGGACGTGGCTAAATAAGCCTAATTTGTCCGGACGTGGCTAAAAGAGCCTTAGTTTTGCTTCCCAAACGATGCCTTTTTAACTTTTTGACTTTTTTTTAACTTGTCAAACTTGACCTAAATTACGAGGACTTATTAGATTCTCCCCGAGGGGCATGCGGTAGATGCCGCCTTGTCTGTTGATATGTTATTTAATAATTTTTTAATTAAAATATAAGATTAAAAAATTTATGTGTTTAAAATAATTTTTTATGAGAACATGTGTAAAAGGTTAAAAAAAAAAAAAAAAAGAATATTTGATTTTTTAGTATAAGTTATAGATTTTTTAATTTTTTAATAATTTTTTGGATCTTAAACGAATCAAACTTTTCGAGCTCATTGGATTTATCACTATTTTTGTTACAATAATTTAAACTGTTCAACGTGTAGAATTTATTGAGTGTTTTTATTCTTATAAAAAATCATATTAATCAGTTATCGATAACTACTTAATCGCATCAAATTTCTATCAACAATTTATTTTGAAAACCAATTTTACTGTTGACTGAAATATGTTTTGATTAAGTAGCTATCCATATCCGATTACCATAATTTTTTGCAGAAATGAAATACTCAACGAGTTCTACACACTAAACGATTTGGATTATCGAAAAAGAACCCATGATGAGCCATCACGGGCCCAACAACACATTCCAATTTGATTTCAGACCGAAGAGAATCCTATCCCAAATTACAAATACTGGTCGTTTAAAATAACGATTTCTTGTTTGTAGTTTTGGAGATTAAATTTTGCTATTTGAAATTTTTAATTTCTTAATAATGGTCATTTTTATTAATAAATTATCAAATCAATTAATAGTTGTTGATGAAATTAGAAAATTATTTTAATTAATAATTTATATAATTTTATCATTATATAGGAGAGCAGCTAAAATTTTATTTTTTTTCAACTAATTCTATTAAATAAAAAAATTCTAATAAAAAGTTTTTGTAATTTTTCAAATCACAATAAATAATTCATATTTTGAACAAATATCAAAGATATATTTATAGTTTATTATTATTATTTTTTAATATAATACCACGTTTTGCAAGTAGTTTTGTCGCCTTCATAACTTTCATGAATTTTAAAAGCAAATTAATGAAACATCCCTCTTCACTAAAAATAAATTTCAAAAGATGTATTTATAATGTTTTATTATTATTTTTAATATAAACGAATTTTAGATGCACCTTATTAGAATGTATCTAAAAAATAAAATAAATTGGCTAAAATATTTATAAAAAAATTAATATGAAAAAAAATTATTCAAATTTTTGTTTGTTTTTAGTGAATTATTTTTCATATTTGAGTTAAATGTTTTTACTTTTTAGATGTATCTAAAAAGTTTTTTTAAAAAATTGATTAAAATATGAAAAAAGTTCAATAAAGGCAAAAGAAAATCTATCTAAAAATATTTTCTAAAAATTAAAACCAAACAAGGACTTATGTTCAAAATTTGATAAAAAATATTAACAGTCACGTAATATACGAATATTTTATTATATATAACTCACCCTTTTAATACAAACTCGAACCCTAGTATAATAATAATTTTTTTATGTAATATGGTAGCTAACGTGACATTTTCTATCAAATTTTAAATAAAAGTTAACTTTAAGAATAAATTAAAAAATATTTGAGAAGCAAAAAAAATGGAGCCAACGAAAACGGAACCTGTAGCAGAGTTGGAGGTGTCACCGGACCATGAAGATCCAGCCACAGATACCGGAAGCCACCGTGCAAAACCAACGAGAACGGAACCAGAGCCATCGGAGGAAGAACAAGGTCTGCTTGAGCGTCACCAACGGAAAGCTAACCCCCCCTCTAGCTACCCATTCCCCCAGCCTTTCATTCTGTGATGCCCTACAAAACCAAACCTTGCATCACAAGGCTTTGAACCCCCCCTGATGAACCTTTTACTTCGGTCCCCAAAGGCATTGATTCTACCCCTTGTATTACTCTCACGGATGAAGACATTACCCGCGTTAGAACCCCTTGGAGTCAATCCCTCATTGTTACGCTCACCGGAAGGAGCATGGAGTCGTCCTTCTTACTCCAGAAACTCGAGAACATGTGGAAGCCTTCTGCTTCTATTCAAGGTATAGATTTGGGCAATCACTTTGTGCTGATAAAATTTCTTGATGAAACAGATCTATTCAAGGTACTAAACGAGGGACCATTGTTCATTGGCCCTTACTACCTAGCCATTCGGAGGTGGGAACCTGAATTCCAAGCCGTCTCAGCAGTCATATCAACCACGATGGTATGGGCTCGGCTCACCGGGCTACCTATTGAGTTCTTTGACAGAACCATACTCGGAAGAATTGGAGCAACATTAGGCAAACTCTTAAAGATTGATGTTCACTCGGAAAGTGGGGAAAAAGGTAGATTTGCTCGCCTATGCATTCAGATTGACCTCGACAAACTTCTTCTCTCCAAAATCAAGATCGGGTCCATCATTCAAAAAGTTTCTTATGAGGGCATCACATCCATTTGCTTCATTTGTGGAAAGGTAGGCCACCGGAAAGGCGATTGTCCCACCGGTGTTTTGACTAGGGCTTCAACCTCTCTTACTCCACACATTTCAATAGCTGATAACCCTTTTGGGCCTTGGATGCTTATGGGTATGGGAGGTGGCAAAAACCGCAGCAAGAATCCAGCCAAACCACTGGCAAACAACTCCCACCCAGCTCGAAACCCTAAAACCGCTTGGCTGAAGAAGGCGGTTTCTCAAAACCATGTGGTTTTACCTGCTCCTAATCCCGATGCATCTTTCCCACCTATTGGTGTCTCTGACGGATCACATCAAGCATCTCATACCCCCTGCTTCCTTGACCCTAATCCTTTCTCAATCCTAGCTGACACCCCTGAACCCCGACCAGCTGGACCTACAACCCTTTCTGCTAACCTAGACCCTCTTACAGCACAACTTACCACTGTCATACCTACTAACCTAGACCCTCCCTCTACACAACCTACCTCTGTCCTACATACTTGCTTACCTTCTTCCGTCTTAACCTCAAAAACTCCGACCTCGTCCCCTCTTCCCAATGCAGTCCATTCTGCTTTAATCCTTGAACCTTGCACAATTTCCCCCTCTCACTCTCCTGCCCTCTCCTCCTTTCCACCCTCAGCTATCCTCCCTATTTCCATAACCTCTCCCTACCATGGTTCGCCGAAACCAGTTTTCCTCTCGGCCACCCAGACCAACCTCCTCCGACCACCCCCTGGTAACCTCAACCCCCTCCATCCCCTTCCGTATTCACAACTTACCAACCCATACCCAGCTGGGGTGGTTCACCGAGACCTCAACGGGACTCCACAGTATGGAAGACCCACTAATACCACTGATTCAAGGAGACCTTACTCACATTCTGGGTTGGTACGATCAGGAGATCATGAACATCTGGATGAGCCTCTCCCCCAACCTTCCAGTACCACCACAGTTTGGCAACAACCAAACGGTGATAGTGAACTTCCTATCCACCACCTACACCCACCGCTTGGACATACCCACTCAGATGATTCAGTTTAACCAGGTGGTGGTTCTTGCTCAGAATTTTCTCCCAAACGAGACCAGCTACTTCGAGAACCTAATCGAAGAAACCTTTCTCCCCAGACCAAGTCCGTTGCCTCCAATGCTACATCATCAATCGAACTGGCCTCGAGATTACTTAATGATGGCACAAGTATCGGCTGCCAAAGTGATCACAGTGGAACCCAATCTTTAGCGGCTACGTGTCTCTGTCACGTCCTCAATGCCGCCAGGAAACAAAGCACTGAGCTACTTATTCGGCATTGACCCAATTTGGCAACCCAAGACAGGGTCACCATTAGGCCCGGAATGGCACCCTCAGGACCCACTCCTAACGGCACTCTGGGAGGACTCCCCTCCACCCTTCTCCATCCTCAGTTCCCTAATGAAGATTCTCCTATAGAATTGTAGGGGCACAGCCAACCCTCATTTTCGTCGGTTACTTCGAGACTTGGTAAACGAACACCACCCATTCTTAGTAGTGATAATAGAGACTAGAGTAGGAGGAACCAGAGGCCGAAGTTTAGCTTCAAACTTGGGATTTTCCTCCGTTCACATTTCTGAACCCGTTGGTTTTGCTGGAGGCATCTTGCTTCTGTGGAATGACTCTGACATCCAATATGACATCCTCACTGACTCGCTGTAGGAAATCCACCCGTGAATCCAGGTTCCTTCTCACCCTTCTCCCTTTTTCTTTTCTGCTATATATGCTAGTTCTTTTTTTGGCACTCGTAAACTCTTGTGGAACAAACTTAAAGCCATTGCGGACTCTTATAATAGCCCTTGGCTCATGGTTGGGAATTTTAATGAAGTACTGACCGGTGACGATAAGTTTGGAGGCCGACAAGTAAACCTTGATAAAGCCCTCCAATTCAAAGAGAGTTTAGATCACTGTGGAATGATTGACCTTGGTTTCACTGGCCCCCGCTTCACCTGGACAAATCTGAGAAGCAATGGTGGACTCATTAGAGAAAGATTGGACCACTGCTGGAGCAATTCTGATTGGCACTCCCTCTTTCCCGAGACCTTAGTTCATCACCTCCCTCGGCTTCATTCGGATCATTGACCAGTTCTCTTTGATGCCACCCCTCCTACCTCTAGAAGGACTAATCGTCCCTTTAGATTTGAAAATATTTGGCTCTCTGACCCCTCCTTTTTTTCCATTGTCAAAGAAAGCTAGTGCGATCCTTCTCTTCCCTTCCTGTTTGGGGTCCAAACGTTCATCTCTAAGGTTTCCATCAGGAACAAAGAATGTTTTGGGAACATCTTTCATCGGAAAAAAAGGATTGCACCCCGTCTTTTGGGTACCCAAAAAAGCCTTGAATCTAGCCCCTCCTCCTCCTTTCTCATTGAGCTTAAGAAGTCCCTTACTCTTGACTTCCATGGCATTCTGAAACTTGAAGAGGAATTCTGGGCTCTCAAATCTCGAACAAACATCCTTTTTGAGGGGGATAGAAACTCTAAGTTCTTTCATCAAACCACCCTCACTCACCATAGGAGAAATAAAATCACTTCTATCAAAAACCACACGGGTGACTGGGTTTCGAGTGACACAAATCTTCGGTCCCTCTTTAGTAACCATTTCCTCTCACTCTTCACCTCTGAAGCCCTCTCAAATACCATTCGGTCCCAGCCTGCCTTTCCTTTTCCCTCCTTTGATCCATCTTACCATTCTGTCCTTTCTGCCATACCCCAGTTGAATCAGATCAAAGCTGTTTTATGGTCCTTTCATCCGTGGAAAGCACCTGGACCAGATGGTCTACACCGAGGTTTTTTCCAAAAATGTTGGGGCATTCTAGCCCCTTTTGTCTCTAAGGTTATTACTCAAGCCTTCAAGTCCGGTTCTATTAACCCCAATCTTAATCACACCCTTATCTGTCTCATTCCCAAAATAGCCAACCCGGATTCGGTTAATTAGTTCAGGCCCATATCTCTTTGCAACACACTGTACAAGCTTATCACCAAACTCCTAGTGCCTCACATCAGACCCTTTCTCGATGACCTTATAAGTCCCCTCCAAACCAGCTTCCTTCCGGAGCGTTGAAGGACCAACAATGTAGTTATTGTTCAAGAAGTTGTACATAACTTTCGCACAAAAAGAGGGTCAAAAGGCCATATGCTCATTAAGCTTGATCTGGAGAAAGCCTATGACCATCTCGAGTGGGGTTTCATTTGTAGAGTTCTCAACTTCTTTAATTTCCCTTCGCTTTGGGTCAATCTTATCATGTCATGCATCTCCTCCTCCTCATTGGCCATCCTCATTAACGGATGTACTACCAACACCTTCCATCCCTCTAGAGGCATCCGCCAGGGCAACCCGCTCTCGCCCTACCTTTTTATTCTTTGCCTTGAGTACCTCTCCTTGTCAATCAACAAAGCCTACAATCTTGGGGACTGGAAACCCATTCGCATCGCTCGTGGTAGCCCCTCCCTATCCTATCTGTTCTTTGCAGATGATATCATCCTTTTTGGTGAAGCTAATACCCGTACCTGCCAATCCATTCTATCCACCCTTCAGGAGTTCTGTCTTGAATCTGGTCAAAAAATCAGCCTCTCCAAATCCAAAGTCCTCTTTTCCAACAATGTCAGCATTGCGAACCAAACCATTCTAGCTAATGACCTCCACATCCCCAAAACTAATCATCTGGGTAAATATTTGGGTTGCCCGATTTTTCATGATAGGCCCATAGCTGGCTCATTTAACTTCATTTTAGAGAAGCTCAATGCCAAACTCACGGGTTGGAAATCTAAGTTGCTGTCCCTAGCAAGTAGAAGCACCCTCATCAAAGCTGTTAATTGTGTTATCCCCTCTAAAATTTCCTTTGGGGGTTTTCAACCCCAGACAACCGCAAAATGCACGCGGTGGGTTGGGACACCATCTCTAAACCCAAGCATTTCGGTGGTCTTGGTATTCGCCAAAACTGCCCTTGCAAATAGGGGTCCACTATGGCCAAGCTTAATTGGAGATTGCACTCTGAAAAACAACTCCTTATGGGCCAAAATCCTTGCAGCCAAATATCCTAGAGGTCGCAATAGTAAAACCCTCCTACCAGTGGCGCTGTTTAGAAAAAGGCAAAGGGCTCCTTGACAAAAAGTACTAACATTAGTATTAGGAGTGGCCTTCAAACCTCCTTCTGGCATGATAATTGGACGGGCTTTGGTCCTCTCCAAAGTCATTTTCACTGGCCCCTTAAATGCTTCTCCTGACAGTTCCTCCATTAGGGATTATTGGCTCAGAAACTCTTGGAATTGGGGACCAGCTTCCTCCTTCACTTCTAACGGACATCAAGAATTACCTACGAGGCACCCCACCTCAATGGTTTGGTCTTGATAGAGATCGTCTCATCTGGACCCCTGAGGTGGATGGCAACTTCTCTAGCAAATCTGCCTACGCCCTCGCTAACCCAGCCCACCCCCGTCCCCCTCCCTTTGCAAACCGGAATTGGCTTTGGAAGCTCCCTACTTCCTCGCGTTATCACCCATTTTTCTTTGGCAATCTCTCCCACTATAGGCTCAAAACCAAAAGTTTTCTTGTACCATCGGAAAAATTGTCCCAGGGACAACATCTGTCCATTATGCAACTCTGTATCGGAAACCACCGAACATGTGATCCGGGGCTGTAGAGTGGCCTCATCCTTTTGGAATCGCTAGGTATTTCCAGCAGACGCTTTTCTCGTCCTTCTCCCTCGACCTACCTAACTGGCTTAAACTTAAACTGTCAATCAAAAAATTTCTCACCTCTCATCCGCCTCTTGGTCCATTGTTTTTTCCAATTGCCTACTGGTTCATTTGGAAAAAACCGCAATGCCTGCATCTTTGAACCACGGAAAACCCCCCTCCTTTTTTCCCCTTCTTCAGCCCTTGCTCATGCCCCTTGAGTGGCAACACCTCACCCCATCAATCCTGGTGAAAATCACCCTCTCAAATCTTAGTCCATTGGTACCCTCCCAAACCCCACACCTTTAAACTAAACACTGATGGAGCGTCTAAAGGAAACCCAGGTCCATGCTTCTGCGGGTGGTATAATCAGGGGATCACTTGGAACACTGGATTTTTGGGCTTTAGCAGGAAGATTGGCCACACCACCAGTATAATTACAGAATTGTGGGGCCTCAAGGATGGTCTCAAACTGGGCCTTGGATCATCATGTGGACAGTCTAGACATTGAAATCGATGCTTATATTGTCAAAACAGCTCTTAATGAGCAGCACTCATGATAATCATCAACTCAACAACTTCATTATGGACTGCAGGTAACCTCATGAGCCAATTCCTAACAACGTCCCTGCAACTTATTTATCGTGAAGCCAATGCATGCGCAAATTTGATGGCAAAACCATGGCCAAGGGATTGAAGGTTTTCAAGTATTTATCAACCCTCCCTTTGTGTGTTTGTAATCAGATTGTATTAGATGCTATGGGTACTTATTACCCTAGACTCATGTAATCCTTCTTTCTTTTATATAATCTCCAGTTTTACCCAAAAAAAAAAAAAAAATTATTTAAGACATGAAAGGCTAAAGTAAAAAAAAATAATATATACATAAAATTTGCTACAAAGCAGTGGCTAAAAAACAAAGGCCACAACCATAAAGATTGTTGTTAAAAAATAGACATAAATTTCAATGAGAAATTGGAAATTGAAAAACTAAAAAAAACCAAAAAAAAGTAGGATGGAGTGAATTTGGTTTTTGATCATTATAATGATTCAACATCACCACAGCCATTAACCATCCTTTCAATAAAGCTCAAAGCATAGATTAAAAATGTACAATATTTTGCTTTCGTAATTGTTCTATCTTCAAATCACAAATGAACTAAATTGGGCAATAGTTTTATCTTCTTATTTCTCACATATATGATTGGTGATATTGTTCCACCGTAACTTACCATACTGACCAATGAGTCCCTTAGAGAAGCCACAAAAAGCGCTTGAAGTCCATAAGCTTCCTAAGCAAGCAGTGGCCCCTTGTACGCATGAAAAGAGTTAGGGACATTTTGTCAAAACCACTTATATTGTGTTTTGGTTGGAGGATTTGAGTAGGGATTTTGGAAAAAAAAAAATGGAAAAGGTAGGTAAAATATGAATAAAATATACCCATATTTCACCTAGTTTTACACATCTTTTCTCTTTCCCTTTTTAAATCCCTCCCTAAATCCCCCAACCAAACACATCATTAAAGGCGTAATGGAGTTCAGTGGTACATTACCTATCCATTGATGCCACAACTCAGTCATAGCTTGGCTCCTAGCCATCGTTGCCCAATCCCTGTCCATCGCAATTTATATCCCTCATCTTCTTTTGGTTTTTTGGAATTTAATTATGCAGAAAATCAAATCCTCAACAATATGCAAAACGAAACTAACATTTCCATGCCTTGTGGCTTCGAATTGGGCGATAGATAACCCTTAGCAATCAGATCATGGACCACAGTCACCACCTCCATTGCCACTAGTGTCCCAGAAAAACTAGTACCAAATAAAAACACTAAAATGTTTAAATTTCTCCACATTTTGATGTTATTATTTATGAATTGAAGCCATTATGTGTTGGAGTTGGTGGGAATGCTAATAAGCACACAATTAAATCATTACACATTGTTAAATTACTTATTCTATTTTCTGCATACCTTTTTATAAAAATATAATTAAAAAAAACACATTAAAATAATCAATTCCCAAACGAACCCTTAATATGATTTTTTTTATATACATAACAGGATGAAATTAATTGTTGTGAGATAATATTTTAGAAAAATGATAAATATGTATATATATAATTATTTTAACAAAAAAAAAATTGTTAGGGTGTTCTACATGTGTGGATTGGTATACGCCTTGAGGAGTTTTGGGGAAGGAACTCTACATATGCAGTGAGGTGTGCCCACAGGTGCGGCAAAATGAGGCAACTTTTGGTTGGAGATTGCGGGAAACTGCACGTGCAACCAAGAGGCATTGTATGTGCAGATGGGGCCAACACATGTGCGGCCTCAGGCTCTAAGGTGCAACCTAGAGCGTTTCAGACCACGAATTTTGTGCCCTCTCTTACAAAATTCGTCTGTCTCCCTTTGGTTGGAGACTATGGGAAACCGAATGTGTCACCAAGGGGCACTGCACATGCAGAGGTAGCCACCACAGGTGCGGCCTAGCGCATTTTAGAACTCGAATTTTGTGCCCTCTCTCACAAAAATTAAAATTTGTGATTTATTTTAAGACAAAGGCAAAATCTTAAGTTTTTTTTTTTTTTCCTTATTTTTTCAAAATAGTGAGGGAAGATTTTGGTGGGCGTGAAAAGAGATAGAGTTAACTGGATCATCATGGTTATAGTACAAGTATAAGCCAGAGATAGAAGAGAGATTGCAATTTCGACAAGAGTGGCTGAAGCAAAAGTGAGAATCGAAGATGAGATGGAGCCAATTCTTGGAGATAGACTTGAAAGTGATTAGGGATGTAATGACTGGTTTTGTTGTACGTCTTTTCACTCTTTGTCTTCATTGGATTCATTGCGTTTGAAAGTTTTTCTCAAATTTCTATCCTTATTTATTCCGGGTTGAGTGTCACTTGTTCCGGAGGGTGCACGGTCGAGTCCGGAGTGTCTGGAATTGAACCGGAAAAATTCTAGGTTAGAGGACCAGGGCCGCACGTACAGGGCCTTGGGCCGCACGTGCGAGAGATGAAGTCGCACGTGCGGGGAAGTGGGGGTTTTTCAACTTGCACACTGCATTATATGTAGGTACCGAGTGAGGTGCGGAGAGGGACCACCGCACGTGCAGGGGATGAAGGTCGCACGTACGGGAAGACGCTTTGCATGTGTGGGAGAGGGCGCTGCACGTGCGGGCCTCTGTACAGTCCGAAAATCTGCTTTTTCTCCTTCTTTGAGCTGTTTGTATATCACTTTTGTTGCATCTCTCTCTCTCTCTCTCTAAAAACTCTTTTCTCTCCCTTCTCTCTACATTTTCTACATCAAAACAAGATCAAATCCTTGATCTTTTTATATCCATTAGAAATTTTCCTATAGCTTCTTCATCAAAGTTGAAGAGCTCATCAAGAGCTACATTGTGTACGGTAGAGATTGGGTTTTGGTACCATTGATTTCAAGGGTTTCATCTCTTTTTCTTCTTCAAAACTTAAGGTAGGGACTTCTTTGAGTTATATATACTTGTTTATGCAAGGTTGATGTTGATTTTGAAATTTTCTTAAAGATATTATAAAAGTTTTGGTTTTTGACTCAAGAAATTAGTGGCTTGTTAAAGAAATTCATTGTTTGTTTCTTTGAAAGATTATCTTGAATGGTTGAAGCACATTGGCATAAAAATGATGTTTTTGGTGAGATTTTACCAAGAAATGAAGAAATGCATTGTTTGGGTGAAAAACCTAGAAATTTGTGGGTTTTGGTGGATGTTGAGAAATTCTGACTTTACTTGTGTTACATGAATGTTCAAATGGAAATTTCATGACATTGGATATGAAATGTTAAACTTCTTAGTATGTATGAAATTAGTAAACGTTTTGTTGGAATCTATTGTTTATGGAGACATGTATATAAATCTTGAAATGACAAAATATTGAGACCATATGAGATGTGGAAAATGTTGCAACACTTGGATAGATGTAAAAGTTCATGTGTTATACATGTTAAATGTATTGGAAAAAGGAAGTGGACCTTGTGATCGCAAATGGAACAACTGTGGGGAAATTATGTAAATGGTTGGATGATGCATCGCATGGGTAATCACTACATGGCACGGTTAATTGTTGTATTGCATGGATAACTGTGGCATTGGCATTTCAATATATTGCTTGCTATAAACATTGAATTGAGATTTGAAACTTGCATTGAGAAAGAATTATTGAGAAATGAGAACTATTGAAATGTTTTGGGATAAATACGTTGGTAAGTCCGAATAGGAGGTGTAGATGGAATTGATTAAGTTGGCCTGAGTGTCCTGGGTAAAAGACCGAAAGCACGCACGGAGGAAGTATCACTTCCCTTTCGGTTAGCAACCAGTAAAGTGGGATTTTTGGTAGTGCTAATTATGCCTACTTGCAGACACCAACCTAGGGATTACCTGAGTCGTATTTACCGCTTCAATGAATTAAATTGTAAATTTTTGAATCATAGAGAATTTCAAGTTATCATTGTGCATGGTGGTTCTTTTTTTTAAAAGAGATGTAAAAGAAATTTTATTTTTAAGGCATAGCATGGCATGTGCATTTCATATTTGGAATTCTTGCATAAATATATATATATATATACTTTGTTAAAATTTCTCTACTGGGCTATATGCTCACTCCTATGGGATTTTGGTACAGGAAAAGATGTGGTGAACCCGTCAAACTAGGGCGTAGAAGTATGTTTTTGAGAGTATAACGCTCTTTTGTTGTGATTGTAATTTTTGTAAGCCAAAGGTTATTCATGTATGGGTCCGAAAGACTATTTTTGTGTAACCAGGCTTAAGTCTTGGAATATGTAAGCCCTCAAGGGAATTTAATTTCTTTTTGGGATTTGATGTTCTACATGCTATAGATTCATGTATTCTATATCATTGAATGTATAATTTGCATGTAGGACCTTTTGTACAAACCTTATTGACTAATGATGTAAAGGTTGGAGAATTGCTATTATTCTTTAGTGGATGTTGATTGATGTACTTAATTTATGTTGGGTTATTTTGGGACGTTACAAGGGATTTGGGAGGAACACGTAAAAGGATCTTTGAAAGGAGATCTACGTTGCTACAAATGATTTCTTTTGATGTCGGCGGTGAGGTTTCCGATGAAGTAGAGATTTCCGATGAAGTAGAACTATTGATCGACTTTCTTGTTTTTTGGTGATACTTTCTTCACCATTTTTTCCTCCGCGAAGAGATATGGGAGCAAAGAATTATACTTTGGTACCCAAAAAAAAAAAAAAAATGAAATGAGCCAAAATCAAAAAGTTGTTTAAATTGAAAATTTTAAAATTTATGATTTGTTTTAAGACAAAGAACTGCCAAAAATGGCATTGTCAAACTTTTAAGCCAAAATTGACACAAGATTTGACAATGCTATAATTCGCTAGCTTAACTTCCTCCCATTTTTCAATTATTTTTTGGCAAGAAACATCCAACATTCACAACATAATTCTTCAAAAAATCAAAAGCAAACCAAAAATCGGAGAATGATACACAAAATATAAAAAAAATCACACAAACATATCTAAAAATTATACATAAAACGGGAATTACCTCAAATATCCAACAAAATAATTTTCTTGGAATTATATAACTTGGAGAAATTAAAAATTTGTAATCATTTTGAGAAATTGGGATCGAAATTGCTAATCAATAGAATGATGAGAAATTGAGAACACATGTTTTAGGAAAATTGATTAAGATTGATAAAGAAATTTGGAAATTTATTCTCTTTAATGTATGTGAACACATGTTTTTCTATCTATCATTGTATCAGCAGCCAAATACAACACATTTTAAAGATTTTTCTAGTTTTGCAACACCACAAATATACAGTTTAGCTCTAACAAAAAATACCAAGAAATGTCTTGGTGTAGAACCTTTATAGTATTGTTTTTCCAACAGTTTAGTTGAAGATATTCATGTAATTATTAGAATAAGAACATTATCACACAAAAGCTTCTCTTAAACTCAAGTTCGTGAGTAGAAAGTTCCCAAACAACTTCTTTTCACATTTCTCCATTATGTTATTTGGGAATGAGAAGCAGAAACTTATTAGTCTATAATCAATAACCCTCTTTGGGTCTTTCAATGACGACATAGGACAATTTCTGTAAACAAGGATGAGAATTTTATTGAATGGGTGCAGATTTCAATGGTCTATTTCAACAAGGTCCAAACAGAAAGTGTAAACTTATACCTTATATTTCTTTTATTGAATTCTGTTTGATTGATGAGAAAATTGAAGAAAGGAAGAATTGGACTTCAATGACTATAAATAAAGCACAAGAAGTTACATGGATTCTCGATGCTGCTGTATATTCAAATCTCATATATGCACTTTTTAATATCAGAGAAAATAGACCTTGAGGGTGATGCTACTAAGACAATAAAATAAATTTCTAACTATCATATTGTTTCTGCAACCAAAATAGAACAAATTTGAAGATTTCAGTGTTTGCATCACCACAATGAACAGTTTAGCTAAGAAAACTCTTGGTGAAGGACCTTATTCATAGTATTGGTTTCCAATCCTACTGTGCTAAGTGATATTGTCACTTCAAATATTGAAGGAATTTACTGCGTATTAATTCATTTAACATTGACGAAAAGACACATTTTAAGTGACAATTTAATGAACCAGAAACCAGAATTTTTATACATTTTTGTATAATTAATTTGCAATTTTCTCAAACTATGATTAATATTCAATTTTCTCAGACCATGTTGCATTGTCAATTCCCACTACTACCTATGTTTCAATTGATCTTCATGATGTTCAGATAAGGAAAAACTAAAAACTAAAACAGCACAATCACATAAGATAATTAATTGACTAATATACCTCCACATCCTAAGGCAACAACTACCTTTACAGAATTCCAACCCTTAGTAACTTAGCAAAGATACCAAGTTTAACCTTACAAACTCAAACAACATGATAATGTCTTATTTTTAAATCAAATTATGTTTAAAATGTTTACGTGCTCTTTTTTTTCCCTACCTTTTTGTTTGTACTATGATAGATAAACAGCTCTGAACAAATATATTGGCGTCAATGAGATAAAACTGTAAAGAATGTGAGATTAACGTATCCTCTTTGATGACCAGACCAATGAATAGTTTTCTTTACTGAGCCTACGTTCTTTTAAAACTTATTTCCCAAATCCAAATCTAAGTAGTTTTTAACTTATTTCCCAAACCCATTGTTAAAATAAAAAATAAAAAATCATGAATGATGGATTCTTGTTTTGATGTGGATTTGCTAAATAACTCATGAATGATACTAGAGTAATTAATGTATTATAGAGGTCCAAACAGGGTTCACATATAAAGCAACGAAAGTGAAATTCACTGAACAGAAGGCAGAGAAAGAGGTAATCCATTATTTGTCAGCCCTTGACCAACAAATGTATCTAAGACCAGCTTAAAAGACAATATGAGCATCAATATAATGATAGTAGCATCAAAGACCCAACAATCTAACAAATACTCAGCAGAAGGAAAGTGAGATTGTGTTTACTATAGAATCATACATTATAGAACTCTGAACAAATGCATTATCTTAGATAACCATGATGATGCGTATATGTTAGATATAAGGATGAGGACATAAAATTGATGCACAAAAGTTACATAGAGGCAAATGATGTAGAAGCACCTTTGATGTCTTGCACTTGAGATCATAATAAACAGCTTTGCCAGCAGTAGCTAACACCAATGCGAAATCATTTTCATTGACTCCCTTCACAACACATAGCACATGAAATTTGTATCTTATGCTTATGTCATCTATGTTTATCTCAGGGAATACAGAAATTAAGGGTCTAAGATTGACGCGGCACTTCACAGTCCATTGGAAGGAGTCCCTGTCCATCTCAAGGATTCTGAATCCCGTAGCATTGCGTGGACGTATCTGAATAAGAAGCAAATGACCACAGCATTCCCCAAAATATCTAGTATTGTCTAGAGAGAGAATATTAGGCCTCGGAGGAATAGGGGTTTTTATAAGCTTCTCTGCATCAACATCAAATCTAGAGTGAACATCCTCGACACTCAACCAATGGATTGCTCCATTCCAAAAGACCCCTTCATCACCTAGTGGTTCACTAACAGCAATCTGTTTCCAAGACGCATCCTCCGAAGAGTAGATAGCAAAGCGATATAGAATTAACTTGCACAACAGTAAGCTGTTGCAAGACCTTTACAGACGAAGAGTGTAGGAAGATTTGGCTGGGCGTGAAGCGATATAGAATTAACTTGCTCCTTTACAGACGAATAGTCGTAGTAGAAGTATAAGCCAGATCCTAGAGAAATTGCAATTTTAGCGGGCATGGTTGAATGCAAAGTGAGAGTAGGAGATGAGAATGAGCTAATTCTTGGAGATGGACTTGAATCTGATTAAGGATTTGGCGGGCAAGCGCAAGAGAATCTCTGTGAGGACATCTTCATTGCTCGCAATTACTTGTTCGATTTGCGATGAAGTAGAGCCGATGACGATGGTCTTTGTTCGTTTGCTGGATACTTTCTTCGCCATTGTCCGCAACGCACATATTGTGAATTTAGGTTCCCCGCACCTTATAACTATAAATAAAAAAATAAAAAAAATCACGTAATTGGATAATATTAGGGATATTAAAAACCCAACAATCTAACAAATACTCAGCAGAGGGAAAGTGAGATTGTGTTTACTATAGAATCATATATTATAGAACTCTGAATAAATGTATTATCTTAGATAACCATGATGATGCTCATATGTTAGATATACTCAAACAGCAGATAGACTTTCAACGAATTGATAAATATAAGGATGAGGATATAAAATTGATGCACAAAAGTTACATAGGGGCAAATGATCTAGAAGCACCTTCAATGTCTTGCACTTGAGGTCATAATAAACAGCTTTGCCAGCAGTAGCGAGCACCAATGCGAAATAGAAGTATAAGCCAGATCATAGAGAAATTGCAATTTCAGCGGGCATGGTCGAATGCAAAGTGAGAGTGGGAGATGAGAATGAGCTAATTCTTGGAGATGGACTTGAATCTGATTAAGGATTTGGCGGGCAAGAGCAAGAGAATCTCTGCGAGGAGATCTTCATTGCTCGCAATTACTTGTTCGATTTGCGATGAAGTATAGCCGATGATGATGGTCTTTGTTCGTTTGCTGGATACTTTCTTCGCCATTGTTAGCAACGCACATATTGTGAATTTAGGTTCCCCGCACCTTATAAATATAAATAAAAAATAAAAAATATGACATAATTGGATATTGGCGGTGTTTGGGAATAAATTTTGAAAAATGATTGGTAGCTCGAAAAAAGTGACCCGATTTTGGCTCGAATCGTAAAATGACGTCATTTTGCGATTCTTTTTTTTTTTTTTTTTTTTTTTTTTTTTTTTTTCCTTTTTCTTCCTTTTCTTTCTTTCTTTTCTTCTTCTTCTTCGTTGAACACAGGAGAAGAACAGAGGGGAAGAGGAGGAGAGACGGAAAAAGAGAGAGGAGAGGAGAGAAGGGCCCCTCTTGTGCCTCCGCCGCCGCCGATTGTCGCAGCATCTCCGATCGTTGCAGCAGCTCCGATCGTCGCAGCAGCAGCTCCGATCGTTGCAGCCCCGCCGCAGCTCGTCGCAACCCCGCGCAGCCTCGCCTCTGGCCCCGCCTCCTCCAGCCCGATTTTGATGGCCCCCTCCCCTCCAGTTCTCCTTCTTCCTCCTTCTTCTTCTTCTCTTCTTCTTCTTCTCCGAATTCGAGCCAAATTCAAGCCTCCGAATTCGAGCTACGAATCGGAGTTGATAAATTTTTTAGGTTTTTTTTTTTTTTTTTTCGCTAAAAGATAAATTGGTTACAAAATTAAAAAAAATAAATCTAAATAAAATATCATATCAAATTCCATAATCATTTCACTTTTTCTCTTACAAATATCACATCCAACTACCAAAAAACTCAACTATCTTTCCAAACACAAAAAAAATTTCTCCAATAATATCCTACAACTAAAAAAACCTACAAAAAAATTCATTTCCCAAACACCTACAATGTTAGGATATCAAATTTTCTATTAAATAAATGATTAAAGATCTCATATGGGTGTAAGGTCGTGAGATATTTGGTTATTTATTTGGTAGAAAATTTAAAACTTATAGTATTTTTCTAACTAAAATTATGTCATAACTAATGAATAAAATTTGTCATAACTCAAGATAAAAAATGACAAAATACACCCTTTTTAGAGGAGTGCATATTGGAACGATATGGTGCACACCCATCTAGAGTATATATTATACGCAAATTATATCATTTATGAGTTTGATCATCACAAATGAGTCATAACTAAAATATATATATATATATATATAAAATAGAGTTATAACTAAATATTACATGAGATATAATCAAATAATTCTTCAATTATAACCAAAATTTTATCATAATTAATATCATAATGTGACATAACTAATAATATAATAAATTATAACCATTGACTGAAAAATCGTAATCAAAATGGCATATAGTACACACCCTAGAGTCGGTGTGTACCATCGAATTTTCCAAATAAATTGGTAATTAGGAGCAATGTTATTAGGGATATAAAAATAAAAAAAATAAAAAAAAATAGAGTCACCTCCCCCGATGTTACTGGCAATTACATTAGCTTTTCTTCCCTTTTCTGAAATTACACTAACCTCCCTTGAGGATTACTTTTGATTTGCATATTATCCCTTTTCTATTAGTTAACCATTAGCTTGACTAAGGATTTTTTTTTTTTTTTGTTGACAAAAGTCAGTGATTAATTGTTAGATTAGTACATTTAGTTTGATTTGTATAATATTTGAAATGATTATCTGTCAATTAAAATTAAAAGAAATCACAATTAAACATTTCTTAGGTAAACAAAATTAGTATAAATTATTGAAACCAAATGAAAAATATAAATTTTTTAAGTATGTAATGTAACAAATTATATATATGTATGGGAAATTCTATGGAATGTGTACTATATGTACATTTATTTACTATCTTTGTAATATTGATTATGACCCATTGTGATATTATTTATGACTCATTGTGATCTTGTTAGTTATGATATTATTTTGATTATAATCTAAGAGTTATTTGATTATATCATATGTAGTGTTGGATTATAACTCATTTTTTATTTAAGTTAATGGCTCCCATGGAATTGAGTTTTGATATTTGTGGTGATCAAACCCATAAATATCATAACTTGCACATGGCACACATCCCATTTTGGGGGTGATTACCCTATATATATTTCCAGTGAAACGATGCGAGTATTTAAAAATAAATTATCTAATACTAGTCAAATAAATACATGTGGTGCCCTCATTTAATTTTTAATTTAGATAGTGAAACTCATTAATTTTATCTTCTTTTTTTTTTTTTTTTGAAGACAACTGAACTGCATGATGTCAATCATTGATTAAAAACTACCAAATAACTTCTCTTATATTTACGTAATTAATTTTTTTTTTAAATTTGTTTCATCACCATTTTTGTCATAACAATAGGTTATTCTAAAATATACACCGTGTACCATATAGAAGTTATAACATCTGTGGTCCTTGAGGTTCTTGACAATTACGCTGCCCTCCCCTCAAATTACACTAACATCCAATGTGACCAACCCTCCCAATAACGCCGTTAGTCACAGGGGAGATCAGTGTAGTTTCAGAAAAAATTAGGGGAGACCAGTATAATTGCCAGTAACCTCAACGGAGGTGAATGTAATTTACCCTAAAAAATACTATAAAAAGTTTGACCAAACACTCACATAGGTGTGAAACTCACACTCGTGAGTGTTTTTTCTACCATTTTTGGGTCTATTTTGGTCTTTATGTCATTTTGGTGCTATAATTTCACTTGGTTTGTTTTTGATATTAAATTTATGATTAGTATCAATTTTGTCTAATTAATTGTAATGGTTAGCAATTTAGTATGGAAAATACGCATATAAATGACATGTATCACGCTTTTAAGAAAAAGATTATAAATTTGTTCAACTTAGTAAATAAATCTCAACTTATTTAGTGATAATTTTTCTTTTAAAACACTAACAATGTTATCTATTGGACCAAATTCACACAAAATTTAAAATTAAAGGTCAAAATTGAATCAACAAAAAATATAATGACCAAAATTACATAAGAGATATAAAAACTACTGATATAATTTGCCCAAAATAAATATATAGAGGATTTTCAATTCTCTATCAACTGACTATTAAGGGTGTAAATTCGGCTCAGCCCAGCCCACCCGCGCTCAGGCTCGAGCTCGGGTCGGCTTACGTCGGGCCTCGCAGGCTCCAGCCAAAATTTGGGCCGGACCGACCTAGCCCATCTGCCAGAAAATTAGGCCTAGGCCCAGGGGGTATTTGGGTCTTGGGCGGACTTGGGCCTGGACTTGGGCTCGGGCTTAGGCAAGGCTTAAACATTTTTTTTAATATTTTTTTGGCCAAAATTTTATTTTTTCCCACCAAAAATGACATTGGGCCTCGGGGGTGGGTCGGGCTTCAGATTGGGCTTTGAGTGGACCTTGAGCGGAGCAGGCTTCAAAATGATGGCCCAAGCCCAGGCCCAAGGTCCCGATCTGGGCTCGGGGCAAGGCTTAATCGGGTCAGGCCCACCTTGTGCCGCAGACTATTTTTACACTCCTATTAACTATGAGCTTCAATTCATTTTGATTATTAAATTTATTAATTTATAAATAAAAATAAAAAATTATAAATTAAAAATAAAATTAAAGTTTGAGCCTTGTAACAAAATAAAATTTTAATTTTATCAACCCTAATATTATGATTTATTTTCAATATAAACCATTTGTCTATTTTCTTTAAGTAAAATTAATAGAAAAATGGTATTTTAATCATTATAGTCAATATAGATATATGCAAAATGTCTAAAATATTATTTTTTTTATTGAGTTTATTGACTAAAATATATTTGTATGTCAGTTTTATTTAGCAAAAATTGACAAATGATTTAAATTGAAAACAAATAAAAAATTTAGGGTTCAAATTAACAAAATTAAAAATTTAAGATGTACTATTACAACTCAAATCTTGGGGTTCATTTTGTAATTTTCTTTAAAAATAATTAATTATTACTAACATTCCTTTCATTGTTAGGAAATTTTATTTTACTCTATGAACCATACTACATTTTCAATTATGAAAATTGTACAAATACACTCATTTTAAAGGTAGTCTGAAAGAAGTCTCCAGAGATGAAAGAATAAAGTAAAAGGTACATTTTTATAGTTGAGTGGATCAAAATGTACATTTTCATATATGAGAGAATAAAGTAATATTTAGCAATAGTTGAGACAGTCTTGATATAAACCTAAAAATTATCAAATTCACACGGCACTTTAGCTTTATAATTTCATCATATCATTTATTAAAAAAAATATATAATTGGTGATAAATTCAATCTAGGGAGTGTATAAGGCATTAGGTCCAATGGATATTTTTTAGTGGTAAAAGGTCCACCCTTTATGAAATAGTTTAGTGAGAAGTCTTTTTGTTTGTTTTGAATCCCTTAATTTATTTATTGACTTTTTTTTTTATTTGTTGACTTTCGTTGACTATCTGTTCAAAAAATTTCCCTATCTATTCAAATTTTTGACTAAAACCAAACCAAACCAAACCGAGCCTTAAGTCCCATCAAATGAGGTTGGCTATATAAATCCTTCTTCTCTACTCGACTCTATCAACGGCCATCTGGTTAGTAAATTTAAGGAGATTCATATTTCTATTTACTATACTAGCCCACGTCAATCTAGGTCTGTCCATTCCCCCTAATACTTCTATCTACCATCATTGTATCATATATTTTCACTATCGCCTCTATTGGTCTCCATTGTATATGACTAAACCATCTCAATCTATTATCTCTCAACTTATCTTCTATCAGTGTTATTCCTATCCATTCACGAATATACTCATTTCTAAATCTGTCTTTTTTAGTCTTGCCACACATCCACCTTAGCATCGTCATCTTAGCAATAATCATCTTATCTATATATTGTTTCTTAGTTGCCCAATATTCTATTCTATATAATATCGCTAGTCTAATAGCCGTTCCATAGAACTTTCCTTTTAGTCTAGTGGGTACTCATTTATCACAAAGTACTCCAAACGCACTCATCTACTTAAGCCATCCCGTCTTAATTTTATGAACCACATCCGCTCAAATCTCCCCAACCATTGTAATAATCTATCCTAAATAACGAAAATGTTCACTCTTAGGTAGTTCTTAATTCTCAATCTTCGCTTCTCATCTGCTCCCATTGTTACTATTACTAAAATTATATTTCATATACTCTGTCTTAGTTCTGCTTATCCTAAATCCTTTAGATTCAAGTGCTTCTCTCCAAGTCTTCAACTTAGTGTTAACTTATTCTCTCGTCTTATTTACTAACATGATATCATCTGCAAAAAGCATACTCCATGGCACATTATCCTAAATATTTCTTGTCAACTCATCTATAACTAAAGTAAAAAGATAAGGTTGATCCTTGGTGTAACCCCACAATAATTGAAAATTTACTTGTCTTTCTAGCAGGTGATCTAATAGTGGTTACCACACATTCATACATGTCCCTAATTACATAAATATACCCTTTTGTCACCTATTTCTTTTTTAACACCCACCAAATTATATCCTGAGGCACTTTATCATATGCTTTCTCAAGATCGATAAAGCCATATGAATGCCTCTTTTCTTTTCTCCATACCTTTCTATTACTCTTCTCAAAAGATAGATCACTTCCATTGTTAACCTACTCGGTATAAATCTAAATTGATTCTCTGACACCTCTGTTATATCTCGCAATCGATGTTCCATCACTCTCTCCCATACTTTTATTATATGATACATTAGCTTGATTCCTCTATAGTTGTTGCAATTTTGAACATCTTCTTTATTCTTATAGATTGACACTAAAATACTATTCATCCACTCCTCAGGTATTTTCCTAGTTAACAAAATCTTGCTAAATAACCTAGTCAAACAAGCAACTCCCTTTTTACCCAAAAATTTCCAAGTTTCAATAGGAATATCATCGGGTCCTAAAGTTTTATTCAATTTCATCTTCTTATATGCAATATTCACTTCAAAGTTCCTAATCCTGCGATAAAACTTGTAGTCTTGATTTTTCTTATTACTAGCTACTTCTTCCATCTTTGAACTTCCTCCATGTTCCTCATTTAACAATTTTGCAAAATAATTCTTTCATATCTCCTTAATCTCTTCATCCTTCACTAACACCTTAGAGTCCTCACTCTTGATACACTTAATTAAAATCTCTTGTTTTCTTATCTCTTATCTTAGCAAGTTTGTACATTCCATTCTCTCCCTTCTTACTATCTAGTCTAGTGCATCATCATAGGCTTTCAACTTAGCCTCTCTCACTACTTTTTTAACCTCCTTATTAATCAATCTATAACTTTTAAGGTTTTCCTCAATTCTATCTTTCTGTCACTTTTTAAATCACTCTTTTTATGTTTACTACCGCTTGAACCTCCTCTCTCCACCACTAAGTTTCCTTAGAGTTAAGTCTCTTTCCTTTCAACTTTCCAAGGACTTTCCTTTATATCGAGCTGTTTAAATTTTTTTTCTATCTGTCCAAATTTTATCTATGTAAATTTTCTATCTGTCCAAATTGTTATCTATTCAATTTTTTTCTTGAAATTCTTCTATCTGTTCAATTTTTTTTTATCTGTTGAAATATGAAACCAAGCCAAATCACTAAACTCTATCTCAATTTTTTTCCTATTGGTTCAAATCTCTCTTCTCTCTCCGTCCCTCTCTCTTTCTCTTTCTATCTCTCTCTCTCTCTCTCTCTTCATATCTGTTACAATCTGTCTCATTTTCATCAACATCAATACAAGAACAAAAATTATATATATATATATGTATATTTCTTCTTTACCATTATCATCATTATTATCAACAACAACAACAAAAAAATGATCTAAACTTACATAATAATAACAATTTTTTTTAAAAAACTGTTATAATAATAATAGTTAGTATACTCGATGATTGCTCTATTGTTCATACTGGTAACTTGCGCCAACTTCTACGATGCCGTTGCCATCGTCGATGTCGATGTCGATGTCTACTGTCTCATCCAGTACAATCTTGCATGTGTGTGTAGACACCCCATTTTTGACCGACCTTAAGACTCAGACATCACCAATTGAGCGCGCGGTGATGATGCATATTGTGCTCGTTCTGAGGTTTTAGAGTCTCGGCTGCGAGCCTTGCCTCCGGACTTCGGGGCTCTTTTATGCTTTGTCTCGGTTTGCGAACTAGGTCCTGTTTTCTCTGTTTTCTCTTCCTGAAGGGAAGGAGAGGTCTCATAGACCATCTCTCAGTGGCCGTAGGCTACGTTTCGTGATCGTAGGGCATTTTTTCCCGTTTGGAGGTCGATTTCCGGTTTTCGGAGCCGTCGGCCGTGTGCCTCGGTTCGAGACCGCTTAACTACCTCCGTTTGCTCCGGTTTTTGGCACACACCTTGTTTCCTCCCTTTTGAGGGACACAGTGGCCCGGGAAACCACCTTCGTGGTCATACGCCACTTCCGGTGCCTAACAACCTGTTTTCGGGGCCCCGGATTGGGCGTTTTGGCCCCCGAACCCTCGTTTTGCATCGGTTAGGGTTCATTTTTGGTATGGACCCTATTTTCATTGCTAGGAAGGTGGTAGGATGGTGGGAGACCAGTAATTCTTTCAAAAACCATTTTCCCTCTCCTCCAGCCGGCTTTTCTGGCAGAAAGCTGGTTTTTCTCACTTTTGAGCCACAATTTCTGGTTTTTCATATCACCATTGTGTTGTGCTCATCTGGGAGGCCACCAATATGGGTAGGCCGACCAGTATTTCTTCTTGACCCTTTTGAACCTTGCTGAAAAGCTGGTTTTTCTCTCTCCTGGGTCACATTTTCTGGTTTTTCATACCACCATTGTGTTGTGCTCACCTGGGAGGCCACCAATATGGGTAGGCCGACCAGTATTTCTTCTTGACCCTTTTGAACCTTGCTAAAAAGCTGGTTTTTCTCTCTCCTGGGTCACAATTTCTGGTTTTTCATACCACCATTGTGTTGTGCTCACCTGGGAGGCCACCAATATGGGTAGGCCAACCAGTATTTCTCTTTGACCCTTTTGAGCCTCGCTAAAAAGCTGGTTTTTCTCTCTCCTAGGTCACTTTTTGTGGTTTTTCACCCTGCAGCTGTATTCTACTCATCTAGGAGGCCACCTTTCTGGTATGGCCGACCAGAAATTCACCTTGACCCTTTTGAACCCTGGTCGGCCGACTAGGGCATGTGGTAGGCCAGCCACTTGAACTGGTCGGCCACCTTCCTCCTTTTTGGCCTTCTCAAGTGCTTCACAGTGCTTCACAGCTGTGCCAGCTGTGAAGCATTTAACCCACTGTCCGAGATTTTGAGCCTTTTGTTGCCCTTTCTAAGTTGGTTTTGACCCCCTTGCTTAGCTTCTTGGAGAAGCTTGACTCTTTTGTCAAGCTTCTTGAGAAAGCTTGACTCTTTTGGTTTAGCTTCCTCAAGAAGCTTGCCCCTTTTGATCAAGCTTCTTTGAGAAGCTTTGAACCCCTCTTGAGGCTTCTCCAAGAAGCCTTATCTCTCTCCCTCTATAAAGCCAACCCTCCATCTCCATTTGCAAGGGTTAGAAAAAAACCAGCTGAGATATATACATACAACCTTCCATATCTCTCTTCTCCAAGCTCAAAACACCCTTGTTCTTGGTCATTTACACTACATCTCATAGCCTACCACCTCCACCATCCATTCCAGCACTTTGGGACTGATTTGAAGGGGTTGAAGGTTCACCAACTTGGTCCAGAAGTTGCTGCATTGCTGTGCTACAAGGGTAAGTCTCCATTTCCCCTTTTCTTACATTATTTTGCTTCGTATCTTAGCCCCTATTTGCAAGAATTTTTGGGTTTTGTTATAAACTGTAAAGTATCTTATTTTGAGCTCCTCTTGAAGTTTGATTAAGGATACTTTTCTGTTTGAGGTCTCCTACATCCTTGTATGCTTCATCTCTCTTTTAGGGTTTATTTTGCATGATACTTTAGCCTTACTTCCAAGAATTTTCGAGATTTTCCATTAACTAAAAAAAGTCTTATTTTGAACCCCTCTTGAAGTTTTATTAAGGGCATTTTTCTGTTTAGGGTCATCTTCCTCTTGGCATGCTTCATTTCCTCATGATTAGGGCTATGCATTAGAGCATTCGCATTGGGCTTGGTTTGGCCTCTTAGCCACTAAAATCCAATGGATTTTTAGTGGCTTACATGTGTTTTTGAGAGCTAAAATCAGAGGGGGTGACCCCCTCTCTCCTTGTCTTGTTTGTTGGCCCTCTTGGCCTTCCAAAGGGCCCCTTACTTGCATGTTGTGAAGTCACTTTTTAGGCCTAATTTGGTGACTTTTGAGGTATGCGTTGGCTCTGTCTGAGGTCCTTTTGGCCATATTTTATGTCCCTCATGCATGTGTGGAGCAATCCTCCTTAAGGCCTTTCAAGGGGACCTTTCATTGCATGCTTTGTTGACCAATTTCAGGGCCTTTTTGGTGAGTTTTAGGGCTGTCATAATTGATTTCCAGAGTTGGTTTTGCCATGATAAGTGTTTATCTTGTATGTGTTGAGTAACCCCTTGCATGGCCCTCCAAAGAAGCTCATCATTTTTGCATGCATTGGATGCATTTCAGGGGTTATTTGGGGTTTATTTGACATACCATGTCTCTGTTTTTGGCTGGTTTTGTGACCTCTCTTGTGCTTCATATACATGCCATGTAAACCATGCTTACTAGCCTAGGTTGCATGTTGTTTTAACCCTTCATGTGAGCACTTTTGGGCCATGCTTGGAACTGATATTGTACTTATTTTGGACTGCCTTGGCTCTTTTTTCATGCCTCATGATCAAATAATGCTTGCTTTGCATACTTGTGGTTCAATGCATTTGCCTAGTTTTAAGTTTCGGGGCCTATTTCATGCATTGGGTGCCACATTTCCATGATTCAGGACCTTTGCGCATCATATTCCAGTGCTGGAAATCGCATGTTTGTATGCCATCTTTCATCCCTTGCCATGCTTTGGTAGAGTGGCATTTGATGCCTTAGGTTCAGTCCTTGGTATTCGTGCATGTGTGCACGCATTTCGTTTGTCTCATTTTCATCTAATGGCCACTGATGTGAGTGTGGCTGAGGTCCACTCATGTTGGTGTAAGTCCATCGTGCATTGTGTATGCCATTTCATAGCATTGCGTATGCTAGGTTGTATGTTAGTCGCATCGTGTTTGCTATCTCATTTGCATTGTGTTTGGGGATAGGAGTTAGCCCAAGCACGGGAAACGAGGGACGTTTCGTACTCCGAGTGACGGAACGTGTCTCAGTTCCCGGTCGCCGACACTCTGGATTACCCATGATAGAGTTTAGGTCTTGTTGTGTTTTCATGTACATTCATTTCATATCGAGTCGTGCAATTCGACTCCTCGGCCATCATGCATCGAGATGCGTGATTGGTGGCACGAGGATCGAGATGTGCATACATATGTGAAAATACTTTGCCATGCCCCTTTGTTGCTCTCTGTTGCAGCAAATCAGAAATCAGCAGCCTTCTGGAGCTCTGCACAATATTCCGAGAACAATTGCAAACAGAGGCAGACTGGGGCATCGCAAGGAATTTCTCAACGAAGGCAACCCGAGCATGCATCATTCATCATTCGGAACAGAGCCGAGGCGGTCCATAGCTTGCATGCAAATTTATCCGCTTTCCTAGTTAATTTGTTAATTAATTAGGATTTTGTACTTATTTGGACTGTATTATTTATTCGGACCCTCCGAGCGAGGGTAATGTTGTAATAAGTGTGCGTGTGTGTGATGTATGCCTTCCAGCCCCACGTCTTTCTCCCTTTTATTTACTAGCTTATGATGGTTAGATTAGGGCATGTTTCAATTATCATTCTTATGCTCGCATGTTTGCATCCATTCATCTGTCTTGCATGCACCGGGCTCGGCGCATCATACTAACTGCATTTATTTCAATTCCGAGTTGAATATTTGTTAGTTGTAGCATCTCACATGCCATCTTTAGAATAGCCGAGCCTATTGTAGTTGCATTCCTGCATGTGTTGCATTAGGCATTTCAGCATAGTTAAGATTATGCATGGATTTCTAACATGGCTTTTGTTTTGGCTTGGGGTACTCGGTAAGTGGTTATGCTTTAGCATCCTTGCATGCGTGTGAGTGACTGCCATGACAGCATGCTTACCATGAGGCTACATACTTATGTGATATAACTGCCTGAACGCCTGTGGGTGAAGGTTGGATTATCTGAATTGGAATAATGCATTGACTATGAGTTTTAAGCCCACTTAAGAGTGGCAAATCATCATGTTTTTCTAAGCCCACCTGAGGGTGGCAAAATGTGCATTTTAGCCTAATTGCGAGTAGCAAACCATTTTCACAAACAAACATGAGATGTTTTGTTCCAATTCAGGCGTTCCGGTCTATATTTGTATGCTGTGCACATCACGTAGTAAATCTAGGCTAATAACCGGAATAAGAACGCATAATGTTTTCAAAACTCAATATCATGGTTAGTAGAGGCCGATCTTTGATCGGACGAGCGGGGGTGCTCACGAAGTGACCTTCCCCAATTGTACCCAAGTTCCCGAGCCGAGGCAACTTTGGTGATGACGGACACGTGGCCTTAGGCAACGAGTCAGGGTTTCCTAAATTCCCTCAAAATAAATATTTAGGTGGCGACTCTGTATCTGGCAAAGCAGTCCATGTTTGGCACTTCTTTCAGAAAAATCTGTTTTCAAAAAGGATTTGCCGGATTTGGACTCTTTGATGATTCATCGGTTTTACATTGCACTCTGCGAGATTAGATACAAGACCGTGACTTTGAGTCCTGAACTGTAGTGACCCCAAATGAACAAAATGGGATTTCCCTCCCGGGACGTTCGGGGACGTCTACAGTTTCTGACGACTCTGCTGGGGATTTAGAGAACTTGACTCGAACTCATGATATCTTGTTTTGATTACACTTATGTGTTTCTTTGCATTGCATTTGCATTGGTGCGCCTAGGACACCGTGTTTGCCATATGCTATTCCTGAACGGTTTGCCGGAGGCTCACTTCGAGAAGCGTGCCATAAGGCTGACCGGTTGCGGGCTCTGCCACGACGGGAACACAAACTCCGGTTTTACCGGGGCACCCTTTTTGACCATTCGACCTAGTGCATATTCGGAATCCATAGTGACCATTCCAAAATATGACAGGTTACTTACCCGATTATAGGTTGTTTGAAACCGCTGCGTGCGTAGTGAAACCCTAGCTCCTGACAAAATAGGACAGGGAAACCTTACCCCAACATAGGGGTATTTTGGCTCTCACTTGTCTATTATGTGCTTTTAGAGTGTGTCTCTATAGGAACACATGTATCAGTTTACAAGTTTGGGTATCAGGCCTGCGGGCACCGGTTCAGTATTTTGGATATCAGGCCTGCGGGCACCAGTTCAGTATTTTCGGAATCAGTTATCTGTAGGTATCAGATTCAGCTTTGGGGACAGTGATTTGGGAATAATGATCAGTGTTTGAGAATAGTGTATTCAGCTTATCAACTACGTGTTGATTGTACCCGACTGTGTGTTGTGTTTATTTATGCTGTTATGCTGTCCGTTTATCTGGTTGTGTCTTTCCTTATTATTGCTTTATTTATCTTTTTGCTAGGGGTAGTTTAGCACAATTGCTTCAGACCAAGCAGATATTCCCCAAGCACTCTGGACAAGAGGTCGCCGACTCAATCGATCTGAGAATCTGGTCAACGGACAACCAGTGTACCATTCCCTACCCCTGGTTATCAGACGGAGGCCGAGAAGATGCAGTGTATCCGAGCAGAGGTTGCCAGAGCAGTGGATTACCCCATCCGTGGGCAGTCGGACTGAGATCCCAATTGTTGCTATAGAGATAGACCTGCCAGTAGTTCAGACAGATCAGGGCAGTATGTCAGGAACGACAGGAGTTGAGGAAATGATGCGTCTGTAGACGTCCCCGAACGTCCCGGGAGGGAAATCCCGTTTTGTTCATTTGGGCTCACTACAGTTCAGGACTCAAAGTCACGGTCCTGTATCTAATCTCGCAGAGTGCAATGCAAAACCGATAAATCATCAAAGAGTCCAAATCCGGCAAATCGTTTTTGAAAACAGATTTTTTTGAAAGAAGTGCCAAACATGGACTGCTTTGCCAGATACAGAGTCGCCACCTAAATATTTTATTTTGAGGAATTTAGGAAACCCTGACTCGTTGCCTAAGGCCACGTGTCTGTCATCACCAAAGTTGCCTCGGCTCGGGAACTTGGGTACGATTGGGGAAGGTCATTTCGTGAGCACCCCCGCTCGCCCGATCAAAGATCGGCCTCTACTAACCATGATATCTAGTTTTGAAAACATTATGCGATCTTATCCCGGTTATTAGCCTAGAATTACTACGTGATGCGCACAACATACAAGTATAGACTGGATCGCTTGAATTGGAACAAAACATTTCATGTTTGTTTTTGAAAGTGGTTTGCTACTTGCAAGTAGGCTTAAAATGCGGATTTTGCCACCCTCAAGTGGGCTTAGAAAACATGGTGATTTGCCATTATCTAGTGGGCTTAAAACTCACAGTCAATGCATTATTCCAATTTAGATAATCCAACCTTCACCCACAGGCATTCATGCAGGTATATCACATAAGCACATAGCCTCATGGTAAGCATGCTATCATGGCAGTCACTCACACACATGCAAGGATGCTAAGGCATAAACACTTACCAAGTACTCCAAGCCAAAAGAAAAACTATGTTAGAAATCCATGCATGATCCTAACTATACAGAAATGCCCAATGCAACACATGCAGGAATGCAACTAAGATAGGCTCGGCTATTCTAAGATGGCATATGATGATGCTACAGCTAACACATATTCAACTTGAAATTGAAATACAATGCAGTTAGTATGATGCGCCGAGCCCGGCGTATGCAAGACAGATGAATGGATGCAAACATGCGAGCATAAGTATGCTAATTGAAACATGCCCTAAACTAACCATCATAAGCTGATAAATAAAAGGGAGAAAGACGTGGGGTTGGAAGACATACATCACACACACGCACACTTATTACAATTTTGCCCTCGCTCGGAGGGTCCGAATAAATAATACAGTCTGAAATGAATAGTCACTACAGCTAATTATTACACAATTCTAATTAATTAACAAATTAACTAAATAAACAAGTAAATTAAAAGAATGTGACCGCCTCGGCTTTGTTTTGGACGATAATGGATGCATGCATGCTCGATGCGCTTTGTCGGTAAATTCCAACGCGATGCCTCGTCTCGCCTTTGTTTGCAACTGATTTCAAAAACTTGCACAAAGCTCCAGAAGGCTGAAACTCCACCTTGGGAAGGCTGCCGACCAAGTATTGGCTTGGAAACACCTTGCCGACCACCTGTTATGGTGGAAACCAAAAAAGGTGGTCGGCCTACCAGAAAACCTGGTCGGCTAACCACTTTCTGCCCCTAGACTTTGGTTTTTCTGCAACAAAGGCAAGAAGGAGAGAAAGCAAGGTATTTTCAACATATGTGCGCGCGACCAATCATATCTCCCCCATCCGGAATTGGCTTTAGGAGATTCTTGAGTGCAAAATGAAGCCCCAGAAGTCTTCTTTCCAATGGTGGTGGCCTCATAGATGGATTCCAAGTATGTAAATGAATAGGCCCGATTCAGCGAGGGCTGCTCGACTCTCTCTTAACAATTCATGTCCATTTTCTCCCCTAACTGGGTTTCTTCCGTCTTCTCTTCTTTTCTTCAACTCCAAACCCCTAAGTATGGTGTTTTGAAAGATTTTTCAAAGATTTCATCTCTCTTTCATTCATTTCTACTCTGTCCTGACTCGGTTTACCGAAAAGCGCAACATTTAACGAAATGTGAGCCTCGGAACATTGTAGAAACTTTATTTCAAAAATGTCTTGAAAGAGAGGGTTTTAAGGTCTAAAAACCATTCAAAATAGCTTTCGTCCAAAATGGGGTGTAAGGTTGGGATTTGACTCTTCTCTTGCCGAAGAAATTGAACCTTTGCCCTGCACACCTTTCTCTACTATGTAAACCATCAGTCGCATCCAGGTCTTAAGAGCGGTCAAAAATGGGGTGTCTACAGCGTCAGATGCAGGAAACCATGAGGGCTATGCAGCAGGACGCTACTCGCCGAGATGAGTTTGCCAAACAACAAGCCGAGATCATGGCTCAACAGGCAGAGTTAATTGTCAGGCTGCAACAACAGACTGGGGCATCCGCTTCACACCCGGTTCCTCCCCCACCAGGAGTTCCACCACTTGGGGAGGCACCAAATGTCCAGGGAGATACGGACATCCCGACGGGATTGGCTCCGCCCCCGATTCTACCTCAGTTATCCAAGGCACCTACGCTTGTCAATCAATCGGACTCTCCCTTTGAGTTCAAGGTGGACCATACAGCACTAAAGTTGAGCAAGCTTAAGAAGCTGCTCAAGAAATCCCAAGGTGTAAAGGCTATCCCGGATATCGAGGACGGATATACCGACGTGGCTGTGACATTGCCAGATAGGTTCAAAATGCCACAAATCGATCGCTTCGACGGATCTGGGGATCCCATGGTGCATCTCCGGTTATTCTCAGATATACTACGGCCGATGGGCCTCACCAGATCGCAGAAGCTTTCATTATTTGGCCGGACCCTGTTGGGTGTGGCCGCTATCTAGTATACGAAATTAGAGGATGATGTCAAGCGGAGTTGGGATGAAATGGCCGAGGCCTTTGTTGCGCAATACTCTTACAATACCCAAATCGAGATTACAACCTGTGATCTTTAAACAACAAGGCAGGAACCTAAAGAGAGCTTCTCGGATTTTGTAACTCGGTGGAGGGCGAAGGCTTCAATGATGACCCTAAGGCCCACCGACAAAGATCAAATCCGGATGATTATGCGCAATCTCCAGCCAAAACTGATGCAGAAAATGATTGTGCTCCCTTTTCCTACCTTTTCTGATCTGCATGAGATGGGAGTACAGATCGAAGATGCAATGAAACAGGGTCTGATTGACCAAGATAAGGAGCAGCCCAGAAGGACTTTCAACCGCAACAGCAACGCAGGCACAAGCAGTGCTGCAAATACAAGGGCTTCGGAAGTAAGCATGGTCACCACCATTCCCCCTCCGAGACCCATGGCAGCTACACCTTTTTCCGGCGCGTCCGGAAGCAACACACAAACCACCAAATACCAACCTCGAGGCCAAAGAACCTTCACCCCATTATATATGCCCCTGTCCAAGGCTCTGGGGGTATTAATCAGGAAAGGGCACTTAAGGCCCCTGGAGCCGAGGCCATTGCCAAATCCACTCCCTCCCTCTCATAACCCAGCAAAATACTGCGCATATCACCAACAACATGGTCACGACACTGACCAATGTTTTAGATTGCATCACGAGATTCAAGATCTCGTTGACAAGCAGGTGATTGTGCCTCCAGAGAAACCCAATGTCACAACAAACCCTCTCCCACTGCACAACCAAGCTTCACATTCCAAAAGAATAAACTTTATCCAGACTGGGGTCGTGCCTTACGATCTTAGCATCTATATCACTCCTTCCCACCTACCCAAGCCGGAGGTGCTCCTTCCTGACTGCACTGACTTGTGCATGTTGGACATCTCCAGAGCCCAACCTGAACCAATGGTGGTGACTGTCGAAGACAGAACAGGGGAGATTTCAGGGGAGAATGGGATTGTTGAGCCGGAATCTGAGGAATCTGGGAATGTTGCTGAGGGGGTATACAGTCCAAGTGACTACATTCTGTCAATAGGCTAGGTTGGGTCAAATGTGGATTTGCCGGCAGGGGCAGAGCTTTGTGTGATACAGGGGGATGAATCTGGTCAGAGGATAGACGACTTAGCGGCTGTAGAAGGGGACTTTGCTAACCTCCAGTTTTTCAGTGAACAAGATCTAGGGGACATGGTAGTCAACTGGTCTGATTTTGAGGAGTCAGTAGAGGTCGTCGGGTGGCTTGATGACCTACCAGATGTCGTTGACGAAACTCAGTTAGAATGGGGCCCGGCAGGGGCAAGAACATCAGTTATGGCCGGAAGGACCGGAAATCAGAATGCATCGCCGGAGAGCGCCAGTGCTAAGAATTTCGCTCAGGACTTGGGCATTGTGAATGCAGGAAGTGTTGAACAGCCAGCTATACTAACGCAATTGGAACAAGAAAGGTTTGAGGATTCTGAGAGAATCAGGAAAGCTAAAGCCCCTGAGGGTGCTGAAAGTGTTGTGTGCACGAGAATAGAGAATGTTGCGAGCATGTGGACGGAAAGTACTGCGAGTGCAATTGTACCGGAGCCAGACAGGTGTCTGTGGGCGGCCGACGGAATGTGGTGGGAAGACGATGATCTATGTCTTGCCCACACGGATGAGGATTGGGGAAGTAACCAGCCAGACGATACCTGGTACATCTGCGAAGTCGATCATATGACTAGAAGCGGGCAGTATTTCAAGCCCCCACATCTAGATCAGCCAGAGGCGTCTGGGAAAGATAAGGAGGTGGAGAAACAGAAAGAGAAGCAACTCGAAGAAGAGGCTGTACTGAAGCAGTTGAAAAAGATACAGGCAGACATCTCCATCTGGGGACTGCTTATGGCATCACGAGTGCATCGACAAGCTGTCTTATCGGTCATGGACAAGGCCAAGCTCTCAATAGACACCACCCACGAACAGCTGGTGGGCTTAGTTTTTCCGGGAGGAGCTACCCCGATGTTGACCTTCTCCGATAAAGAATTGTCACTTGAGGGTGCGAACCATAACAAGCCACTCTACATCTCTGTGGAGTGTAGAAACAAATGGATACCCTTGGTGCTTGTCGACACAGGGTCCGCCATCAATGTGTGCCCGGCAAGGACTGCATATGCAATCGATTTAAAGACCGTGGACTTTGTGCCGACAGCCCAGGTGATTTGGGCATACGACAACACGAGTCGAGAAGTAATGGGGACAGTGAAAATTCAAGGGCCGGGAAGCCTTTTGAGCTGATGCATAGACCCATTCAGGGTACCCTAAGCAGACGCTTCGTCCAGGAGGGGGAGGACTTTCCGTTTTGTGGCTTCCCAGAGCCATCGTTGAACGCGGAGAGGAAGCGCGTGCCAGGTTTTGAGATTTTCTTTGACCTACAGTTATCTGGGGACGACGTTGCTGAAGAGCAGACGGACCCATTAGCTGAGGATGAGCAGAGCAAGAAAGTGGAGTCTGAGGACACCGAAAGTGAAACGGGGGTAGCACTGGCATGTCTACTTTCAGATCCTCTAATCGAACAGAAGTGCTTGGGAGATAACTCCTCGGTATGCGTGATCGGGAATGAAACGGCTGTGGGCCTACCAGCAAACATTTTGGATGCATCTATCGCACCCTCTCTCATTTGGCAGTATGAAGAGGGATTTTTGTCAAGCAGCACCGGGTCAGGTAATGAGCCGGAATCTGATTCCTTCGAATTTGTTGAGTTGGAATCAGGTTCCAACTCGATTGAGTCTGAGTCCGGTATTCCTGGGGGTGATAACTCGGATACCACAGTCCTGTCCAGGTCGTCTTTTTCTTTCTCTTTTGAGTCTATTGTAACCGAAGAATCAGACGATTTAGATGTGCTTAATGAGAATGATGTGACTGTGGTTTCTGAGTACTTTTCTGTGCCCTTGATTTATTGCATTAACTCAGACTTTCAAAATTTTGACGAAAACGACGAGGAAGAAATTCCTCCGGTTTTGCAACGCTTAATTAAACAAGAGCAGGAAAGATTTGTTAAACCCTTAATGGATGAAATCACTATCGTGAATATTAGTACTGAGGAGGACCCGCGGCTGGTCCAGATCGGGTCTACGTTGTCTTCGGAGGAACGCGAGCACTTAGTCGCTTTATTAAAAGATTTCAAAGATGTTTTCGCGTGGTCCTATGAAGACATGCCTGGGATCGATCCTGAGATTGTACAGCACCGGATCCCTCTTGACCCTGAGGCCCGACCCTTCAAACAGAAACTCAGAAGGATCCGCCCGGACTGGGCTCTCAAGATCAAGGAAGAGGTCACCAAGCAAATTGATGCAGGGTTCCTGCTGGTATCCGAATACCCGACTTGGTTGGCCAACATTGTTCCGGTGCCGAAGAAGGATGGCAGGATCCAGGTATGCGTGGATTTCAGGGATTTGAACAGAGCCAGTCCGAAGGACGACTTTCCCTTGCCGCATATTGATGAGTTAGTGGACTTCACAGTGGGGCATGCTTTGCTTTCGTTCATGGATGGCTTCTCAGGCTACAACCAGATAGTGATGGCACCAGAAGACCGAGAAAAGACTGCTTTCACCACCCCACGGGGGACATACTGCTACAGAGTGATGTCGTTTGGATTAAAGAATGCTGGAGCTACCTATCAACGGGCCGCGACCACAATATTACATGACATGATCCACAAAGAGGTTGAGGTGTATGCTGACGACATGATTGTCAAGTCCAAAGAAAGAGAGGGCCACTACACCGCCTTACAAAAATTCTTTCAAAGGATCAGAGAATTCCGGTTGCGGCTGAATCCTCAGAAGTGTACGTTCGCTGTTACAGCGGGGAAAATGCTGGGGTTTCTGATTACACAGAGAGGTATCGAAGTCAACCCTTCCAAAATCAAGGCCATCTTAGAAATGCCACCACCAAGGACTGAAAAGGAGGTGCGAGGCTTTCTACGTAAAGTGCAATTCATAAGACGGTTTATCTCAAAATTAACCTTGACTTGTGAACCACTTTTTGGCCTCCTGAAGAAAGGAAAGAAATTCCAGTGGGATGGCCGATGCCAAGCTGCTTTTGAACAGATCAAGGAGTACTTACAGAACCCGCTCGTGTTGTCACCGCCAGAGCCAGGGAGACTGTTGATTTTGTATCTTTCAGTAACTGAGACTACAATAGACTGTATGCTCGCGCAAGAATCAGAGGACAAAGTGGAGAAAGCCATCTACTACCTGAGCAAGAAGATGCTGGAGTATGAGACTCGCTACACACCATTGGAAAAGGCTTGCTTAGCTTTGGTATAGGCTACCAGGAAGCTGCGGCACTACCTGTTAGCTCACTTCGTAATGTTGGTTTCACGACTCGATCCCATCAAATATCTTTTCGAGAAACCGGCAGTTACGGGTAGGCTAGCTCGTTGGTTGCTGTTGCTTTCCGAATTCGATCTGAAATATGTGACGTGCAAGTCAGTCAAGGGAAGAGCAGTAGCAGAGTTCCTAGCCGATCATCCAGTGGAAGGGGGTGAAGCAGTTGAGTACTTATTTCCAGATGAGGCCATTTTGCACATCGATGACGAGTTTTGGACAATGTACTTCGACGGGGCATCAAATCAATATGGGTATAGGATAGGAGTGTTGCTGATAGCACCCAAAAATTCCCGTATCCCTTTGGTCTTCAAACTCCGGTTCAAGGTCTCGAACAACGAAGCAGAATATGAGGCATGCATTGCCGGTCTAGAAGCAGCCCTGGAATTAAGGGCAAAACGGTTGGACGTCATCGGGGACTCGAACCTTGTTGTGTCTCAAGCAAAAGGAGACTGGAAAGTCAAAGAAGAAAAGATGATTATGTATCACCAAACCTTGGACTTGTTAATTCCTCGGTTTGAGAAGTTAAACTTTGCTCATCTATTAAGAGAGAATAACAGGTTCGCAGATTCACTAGCAACTCTATCTTCCATGATAGACATCCCGTTTGGAGTCCGGATGCATCCAGTCATTATCGACCAGAAATTTGTGCCGGCTTACGAGTTGATTGCCACGATAGATGAGGTTCAAGATGAGAACCCCTGGTATTACGATATTTGGAATTTCTTGGAGAAGGAAGCATATCCACCAGGGGTAAATACCAAGGACAAAAGGGCAATCAGAAGAATGACCGTTCAATTCATTATCTGCGGAGGTAGATTGTATAAGAAAGGTCATCTGGGAATGCATAAGCTGTGCGTTGAAGCTGAAGAATCAAAGTGCCTGATGGAAGCCATCCACGGAGGGAAATGCGGTGCGCATATGAACGGGGTAATGCTAGCGCGGAAGATCCTCAGACAAGGTTACTACTGGTCCACCATGGAGGAGGATTGTATCGGCTTTGTTCGGCGATGCCACAAGTGTCAGATCCATGCAAACCGCATGAATATCCCGCCGTCGAAGCTGTACAATATGACTTCGCCATGGCCATTTTTAGTTTGGGGAATTGATGTGATCGGGGCTGTCACTCCGAAGGGGTCGAATGGGCATGAGTTCATTCTGGTCGCAATAGATTATTTCACAAAGTGGGTTGAGGCCCAATCCTATGTGGTGTTGAAGGCTTCACATGTTGCGCAGTTTATCAGAAACAACATCATCTGTCGTTATGGGGTCCCAAACGAGATCATTTTAGATAACGGTTCCCACTTCAAGAAGGAAGTGATTGACTTGTTGGAAAAAAACAACGTGACTTTTCATAAGTCATCCACATACCGGCCGCAAACCAATGGAGCGGTTGAGGCCGCCAACAAGAATATCAAACACATGCTGCAGAAGATGGTGGAAACCTACCGGGACTGGCCAGATAAGCTGCCGTTTGCTCTATGGGGTTACCAGACTTCAATTAGAACATCTACTGGGGTGACTCCGTATTCATTAGTTTATGGGATGGAGGCCGTTCTACCTATTGAAATTGAGGTTCCGTCTTTGAGAGTGTTGGCTGAGTGTCAGATAGCCAAAGCAGATTGGCAACAGAGCAGATTTGAAGAACTCATGCTCTTTGACGAGCGCAGACTGAAAGCACTGTACCATGTTCAAGGTTATCAGCGCAGGATTGCCAGGGCTTTCAACAAGAAAGTTAAGTCCCGAAATCTAAAGAAGGAGATTTGGTGCTCAAGGACAACCGAGCTCCTATCCACGACCCAAGGGGCAAGTTCAAACCTAATTGGACTGGTCCCTACATCATTAAGTCTATCTGGTCAGGTGGAGCTGTGGTTCTGATGGACCTAGATGGCCTAGAGTTCTCCCAACCGATCAATATGGACAAGTTGAAGAAATATTACCCCTGAGAGGCTCGCTAGGCCGAAAACCCGAAAGGGCAACCTAGGCAAAACTCAGAGCACAAAAAATTTGAAATTATAAAAACTGAGCTCGCAAGGTTGAAAACCCGCAAAGGGCGGCCTTGGCAAAAGTTAGAGCGTAAAAGGAGAGTGAAAATACTCGAGTGAACCTGAGCCTGAACTGTGCAAGGCTTGATTCCCATCTTTGGGATACGTAGGCAACTCCATCCTGGAGTTCAGCCATAAACTTTTCCCCAATCAACTTTGTCCATTTGATCATCTCGGTCATCTTTGTCAACTCAGTATTCAAGAGTTCGGTTATGATCTCCGGTGTAGTGCTTTTCAGACTAGGGGCAACTTTCTGTTGCTGTGCAGTGCTACGGTACTACTCAGACTAGGGACAACTTTCTAGTTGCTGGGATCCGGGGTTGTGCATCTCAATGACAAATTTCAGGCGTATCCAATTCCGATCCACATCGAAAATGGTTTTGAAAAGTTTTAATAAAAGTTGACTTTGTTCAAAATTAATCTTTTTACAACTTAGACCATTTTTGGACCAAAGCAGAAAATTCTCAGTACCAACAACCTTCAATTTCATTGATTTCAATACAAAGTTCTCCTGCTCTTGCATACAAATTGAAGTTGCTTTATTACAATCATAAAGAAAACTTAAAAGTACTAATAAAGAAATAAATCTGGGGCATAGATAAGTCAGGTGTTCTTGCGCCCCCTCCCAGAGCTGGTCGAAGCCTCTGACGCCAAAGTGGGCAGCTCTGACGCCAAAGTGGGCCCTTCCTGTGCCTCTTCATTGAGCCAATCTAAACACTCATCAGACAAAGTGCAACTGAAAGTGGAAGCGGGGGCCAAGAGCTCTCTAGTTCTCCATGCTGTGGCATACCGGGCAAGTTGTGCGCCTTGAACCAGGAATGCAGCAGGGTACTCTATCCCTTCTAGTGGGCAAGTCTGATCATGTCCGAGCTGGCGTTGGAACCGGAACGGAAAATAGAAGACACAGTGTGTCATGCCAATCAATTGAATCCCAGGTTGACGGGTCATGTTGTAACTCATTGCCGGCAGATTGAGCCAAGGGCAGCGCCAAGCGATGCGATTTGCAGACAAACTGCGCATCCAATTGTACCACCACCCCTCATCCAGGGCATCGACCAGGCGTTGTCGGACAAAGTAGCCGCGAGCTGAGTATGCGGGGCAAGACTCCACAATTTGTAACTTGTCCATCAACCACACCTGGGGAGGGATTGAAAAATGAGAGAATAAAGAATAGAGAGATGTACGATGAGAGAAAAGTAAGAAAAGGGTTTTGTGAGAAAAACCGATCCTGAGGGCCGAGTGATGTGAGCAATACATATGTGAGATTGGGTGGGAAACATTACCTACAGTAGTAGTGGGCTCCCTGCAAGCCTAGCCGTCTCCCGACGATGAAAGGCGTCTAAGCCCATCAAGGTCTCAGCCAATGTCATGGCGATGCAGCTCTTGCCCTCCTTCAAACCTTGGGCGACCTCGATCAACCGGACACTGAATCCACCGGAGCCCGGGGCAAGCAAGAAATGAGATAGCAAGCATAGGCAAAGTGCGTGTCGCCGATAGCCCTGCCAATGATGGTTGCCGCGGTCACCAGCATCAGAAAACCGACAAACCAAGCTTGGGATATCCAGTTCCCCATCATGAATCAATGATCGAGCGTCACGCAAAGTGAGGCCGCACATTTGTCCTAAGGCTTGGACGTAGCCAAATCGGAGTTGAGGCAAGATTTTCTCGTTACGCTCGGACTCCATCAAAGCTTGGAAATCCTCGAAGGTAGGACATATCTCTTGCCCGCTAAAGCTAAAGACGTGTGTTACTGGATTCCAAAACCTGGCCACGGCATGGAGGAAAGGAAGATGCAGCGGAGTACGGCCCAGCATGAATAGTGCATTCAAACCGAAACCCCAGAAGTTTAACTTTTCCGAGCCATCTAAAGAAGCGATCCAAGCTGTGAGATTTTGGGTAAGAAACGCCTCCATTTTGATGCAAAACAGAGATAAAATGAATGAACCACGAGGCTGGAACTTTTAAAGAGGATAAGGCACTGTTCGGGGGACACGTGTCGAAAATTTGGTGGCTGCCAAACCAGGTGGTCGGCCGACCACCTTTTCTGGTAGGCCGACCACCCCTTGGTCTCCAATGCAAAAACCCTGGTCGGCTAGCTCCCCTAGGTGGTCGGCCATGGAGGGGAGGGTGGCTTTGGTCTTGTTCTAGCTTCTAGAAGAAAGTTCCTAGCATTTCCATGCATTGGGAGTGTTGAAAGTGTGTGTTTCCCTCTGTTTCGGATGCGTTCCGTCACCCAGATCGTCCGAAATGCATTTTTTTCTCGAGTTGTTGTTAAGTCCTGCTTATCGAGTTATTATTTTGCTTATTAAGTTGTTGTTTTGTTAGTCGAGTTGTTAAGTTTATCGAGTTGTTGAGTTTTGTCGAGTTAATGAGTTTTGTATATCGAGTTGTTACTCTTTGTTTAAACAACATTGTTGTGTCTTGCTTATCGAGTTGTAAACTTGCTAAGGTGCTGTTGTTTCTTAGTAAGTTAAGTTGTGAGGTTTGTTGCGTCGGTTCACTACCTGACTTGGCGATTTTCAATGCACAATTCCATGCAATCTCATTTTTGTGCAAAATGATGCGATGCGATGCTAAGAACATAAAATACAACACTTTTTGAACAAAAGCTGTTTCATTCCATCATGCTTCCTTTGTTACAATATTTTACAACAAGGGTACAAGTTTTACAGAAAATAAAACTGCCTAATAATGTACAATGTACTACAACTACTAGTAAAAAAGGCAAATAAAGCAGGAACATCTGTGCTCTCAAGTGCAAGAATAAGAGGCCCTCTTCGTCCTCTTCGGCTGAGAAGTCCCTGCACCATCTCCGCCAGCATCATCATCTGAGTCGGAGCTGCTGTCCTCAGAACCCTCCTCGGTGTCACCTCCGCCCTCAGAGCCGGACTCAGAGTCATCCTCTCTGGCTGCAGATGTCTCTGACTGAGGATGCGCGGACTCCTCCTCCTTGCTGGACTCCTCCTCTATGATATGTGCTCTGCGCCTGCCTCGTCTGTGAGACGACTCCCTTCTCCTAGCTCCTCGGGAAGGCCCAGGTGGCCCGGCCTGTGGCCTAGTATATATCGGAGGCATCTGAAAAGGAAAGAGCACAATTTGAAAGCATCAGCCAAAATATGTATATCAGATGCAGATGCAAGGAAACTACATAGAGTGAGTGTATGCAGATACAGTACATGAATGTGGTGTGTGTCAGATGTGCTCTACACATACAATCAATCAATGCAGTGAAATGTTCGAGTTCAGCATGTCATCAGAAGTATGATAAATACAAGCAAACTAAAGAGTATCGGGACACCGATGATGGACAGCTGCGCCTCTCTCCACAAGACCATGCCCTCAAGTGAGGCCACCAACCCAAGTAACCAACCCCTCAGTATATTCCGTGGTAGGCTGCAGACGCAAATGCAAGTCATCAGTAGATGAATGAATGTCCAAGTATCTGAGTGATAAATCAAAGCTGTAAAGCATACCGGTGGCGAGTCAGGGTCTCTGACGTATGGGTGATCTGGCATAGGAGGCTCTATCGAAATCGGGTAGGAAGTCCCGTATCGCCATCCCGTCAACTCAGTCGGGATATCTGGCCATCCGGCATGATGATAAGTCGGGGGAATCGGGGGGACCAGTCCAGCCCCACCTCTCGATGTGCCGGCTCTACTGGTCGAAGGAATGTCTCTAGCTCGGGCGCGACTCGAGAATGGCATGCCAGCAGACCTCCTCGTGGGAGTACGGACACCAGTCAATAGAGGCATCAAGTATGTTTGGCGGTAGGTCGCGTACTCCCCCTCCTCCAAATGTAACAATATGTCGGTGCCCAACATGGCGCTAATGACATCCTGAGGAGTGAGCCTATCAGCGGATCGCGTGTCATCCGGAGGTGCTGAGGGAACACTCTGCTCGGGGAAGCCCATAGTCTGGCACAGGAAGCGGTCCCCTAGGAACCAGGCCCTACCGGCTGGCCCTTCAAACAGGATCCTATACCAAGAAGAGGCCCATGCCCCAGCAAACTGGAATCGGACATCTCCACCTAAAGGCACCCAGGGCTGCCATATGATCCGCGGATAACCAATGCATAAGCCGATTAGAAATCGTGAATGTGCAAGATAAATCAAAGATGAAAACATGGAGAACTGAGAGTTCTGAATTACCTCTGTCGGCCGCACCGTGTCGAAATACTGCCGCAGGTAGGGGAGAGTCTCCCGAGGTCTCGGCTGGTACTGGCCCTCAAATACAAGCGAACATGGGATCACGAGGGGCACCTCCACCTCAAGCTTCGGGGCTAGCATGGGAAAGTATGCAAAAACCCATAGCTGTGGAAAACAGGGCAATAGCCATCAAAATACAGAATGTTGAGTGCAGAATGTGAATACAAAATATACAGAGAATGCAGAATACTGAGAGCAGAGTGCAAAGTACAGAATATAAAGTGCGCCGTGTGTGCAATATACAGATAATGAAAAGCAGAATCAGGAGGGCAGAAAGTACCTCCCAGGCTCTCCAATAGCCGCCGACTATGTTCCTCCATCCGCGGGAGGTCGCGCTCATGTAGCAATAAAGGGTAGCCAAGCCGGCGCCACCCCAGTCATACTGGCTGACTCGCGATAGGTCCACCAGGGCACTCAGCAGATATAGCCCAACGGTGTTCCCCCTATCGGCGAACAGAGTGGTCCCGAAGAGGAACATCAAAAACCCTCGGGTATACTGCGCTACCTCCTCGGGAGTCTCGGGCTTCCTCCCTCTGAAATGTGAGGAAAACCAGGTATACCGGACTCTGCCTGAGGATCTATCAACTGGTGGGCGAGCTCCCAAGAGATAAATCCAGGAGGCCTCCCACTCATCCATATCCTCATCATAAGGGATCGGCAAGCCTCCCATGTCGAGACCTGTCAGTATAGCAAAATCAAATGGGGTCATAGTCATGTCCCCAGTGGCTGAAAAATGGAAGGAGTTGGTGGTGTCCCACCATCTCTCTACAAGCGCACCCATCAACGTCCTGCTAGTAGGATAGCAGGATATCCCTGTGCAGATAGGTCCAAACCCTGCCTGGTCAACCCAGTCACGGACAGCCTCCGGAGCTCTGCATACCACTCCCTCGCAACAATGGAGCCATATCCTCGTGTAACACGGGAAGACACCTGCATTCATAATGAACACATATATTCAGTTTCAGAATGAAATGAATAAGCTACGTGCAAATGAAATGTATGAGCTGTGTGCAAGCCAAATCAGATACAATACTGTGAGCTGCGTGAAAATGAAGTATATATGAGCTGTGTGTTCAGAATAGAAGCATGAGAGCTGCGTGCAAATACAAGGGTGTGCTGTGTGTTCAGCTCAAATTTGGGCTGTGTGTTCATTTCAAAGTCCGAGCTGTGTGTTCAACGACAAGCATTTGGGCTGCGTGTTCAAATTTCAAAATCAGTGGGTTGTGTGTTCATTTCAAAGTTCGAGCTGTGTGTTCAACGACAAGTATTTGGGCTGCGTGTTCAAATTTCAAAATCAGTGGGCTGTGTGTTTAGTTCAAAGTTCGAGCTGTGTGTTCAACGACAAGTATTTGGGCTGCGTGTTCAAATTTCAAAATCAGTGGGCTGTGTGTTCATTTCAAAGTTCGAGCTGTGTGTTCAACGACAAGTATTTGGGCTGCGTGTTCAAATTTCAAAATCAGTGGGCTGTGTGTTCATCTCAAAGTTCGAGCTGTGTGTTCAACGTCAAGTATTTGGGCTGTGTGTTCAAATTTCAAAATCAGTGGGCTGTGTGTTCATCTCAAAGTTCGAGCTGTGTGTTCAACGTCAAGTATTTGGGCTGCGTGTTCAAATTTCAAAATCAGTGGGCTGTGTGTTCATCTCAAAGTTCGAGCTGTGTGCTCAACGTCAAGTATTTGGGCTGCGTGTTCAAATTTCAAAATCAGTGGGCTGTGTGTTCATCTCAAAGTTCGAGCTGTGTGCTCAACGTCAAGTATTTGGGCTGCGTATTCAAATTTCAAAATCAGTGGGTTGTGTGTTCATCTCAAAGTTCGAGCTGTGTGTTCAACGTCAAGTATTTGGGCTGCGTGTTTCAAATTTCAAAATCAGTGGGCTGTGTGTTCATCTCAAAGTTCGAGCTGTGTGTTCAACGTCAAGTATTTGGGCTGCGTGTTCAAATTTCAAAATCAGTGGGCTGTGTGTTCATCTCAAAGTTTGAGCTGTGTGTTCAACGTCAAGTATTTGGGCTGCGTGTTCAAATTTCAAAATCAGTGGGCTGTGTGTTCATCTTAAAGTTCTAGCTGTGTGTTCAACATCAAGTGTTTGGGCTGTGTGTTCAAATTTCAGAAATAGTGTGTGATGTGTGTTCACAATCAAATATGGGCTGCGTGTTCAGAAATTCAAAATTTGGGCTGCATGTTTGACTCTCAACAGGTGTGTGCTGCATGTTCACAATCAAATATGAGTTGCGGGTTCAGAAATTCAAGTGATTGAGCTGTGTGTTCAAGATGCAAACAGAATACTGTGTTATAAACTAAGTATTCAGAACAAGCTGTGTGCTAGAATGAGCAGAAGTATGGCACGCGAATGTGTTCAGAACGAGCAGATAAGCATACATAGCATGAAATGCATGAAAATGCAGAATATAAGGTGGGAAATGTAAAAAGTGAAGTACATACCTCTCGTGCCTGATGAGAGAGGTGGGACTCTGGCTCCGCAATAGCAGATCTACAGGCGCTCGAGCATTAAAGTCCGTAAAATGATAGAAAACCGCCCGAGGGAGGACGTGTGTTGGAGGGTTGTACCTCTCGGGAATGAACGGCCGAACCCTCGGAGGTAAAGACATGATGTCTGGATCACCTCCAGCACCTGGAGAACCTTCGCCATGTGGAAAATGACCCGCCATCTCGAAAAATCTACAAAAAGGAGCAAAAATGAGCGAAATGAGCCAAAACTTGAGAAAGTCAACAAAAGTCAACTCTCGGGAAATGAAAAAGTCAACAAAAGTCAACTCCCAAGAAAATGTTCCAAATATTGAGACAAACTTACCTCAAGTGGTGAAAATGAGAAAAGAAGCTCCAAAATCAAATTTTAATCGGTCCACAGTGAAGAGAACTGAAAGTTTTCGCGAAACAACTTTGCATGGGGCGTTGGAAAACGCGTATAGAGCGCAGATCTGAGAGAGAAAATGCTCTAGGAAGGGAGAAGGACTGATTTCGGATCTGATGGTATGAGCCGAAAAGTGTTTGGCAATGTATATTTAAAGAAACAAGGGTGAAAAGTCAAAACTGCTCCTGATTTGGGCTAGGTGGTCGGCCGGCCACCTTTTCTGGTAGGCCGACCACCCCCTGCACCCAAACCTGGTCGGTGGCCTCCAATAGCCTCCAAACCTGGTCGGTGGTGTTCCCAAGGTGATCTCCAAGGTCTCTTTGAACTCTCTGCAAATTTTGGTAGTGATCGGAGTCCCCGGCACCCGAAAAAGTACAAGAAAAGTGCACTTTTCGTCGCGAAATCCTTCCGCGGTAACTTTAACTCCAACTATCGATGCGTGTTTCATCGTCACTCGCCGAGAGCAAGATGTATCCGTTTTGAGTGTGTTGTGACCCTTCCGGGAGGTAAACCGGAGGCTGCGATCGAGTCGCACTTGTCGAAACTTGCATTTCTTTGCTCGTTGTTTCGCGTCAAACATGCATTTGAGTTTGCACTAATCCTGCATTGTTATGCACGTCACTTGCATCCTCATGCACATTGCTTGCATTGTTGTGCATGTTTCATTGGTATTGTCATACCTCCGTGCTTAATTTGCGTTGTTGTGCACATTTCTTCTTGCATTGCGATGCACTTTCCCACCGGCACCATGTTTTTCTGCGTTCGATGTAGCGTTGAACATATGTTGCTAACTATGTTGTACTTGTTAAGTTTCTATCTTCTACAGGCACGATATTGTATGTACGGTTCATTTAAGGCTGGTGCGACCAGACGAGCCGCGCAGGTATTGTATCTTCTCCGTGTGAGACGTGGCGAGAATTGAATAATTCTCCGCATTCTTAAACTGCATGAAATGTTGTTGTTGCTTCGCATTCTTGCTTAAAATTGTTGCATTTATTTGCGAATACTTGCTTCATTACAGCTTGCTGCTTTGCATGATCATGGGTTACGTCCGGTTTTGTGCATATCATTTTGCATCTTGCTCCCTGCCTGCGGGCATGCCTGCGGGCACATCTTCGTTTATCTCGCCTGTTTGTCTAAGTCTTCGGCCTTGTCAAAAATGGGTCGTCTCTGGGCTTTGACATTCACTCTCGTCACTTATGACTTTCGAGCTCTGTCAAAGAGGGGCAACTGTAGACACCCCATTTTTGACCGACCTTAAGACTCAGACGTCACCAATTGAGTGCTCGGTGATGATGCATATTGTGCTCGTTCTGAGGTTTTAGAGTCTCGGCTGCGAGCCTTGCCTCTGGACTTCGGGGCTCTTTTGTGCTTTGCCTCGGTTTGCAAACCAGGTCTTGTTTTCTCTGTTTTCTCTTCCTGAAGGGAAGGAGAGGTCTCGCAGACCATCTCTCAATGGCTGTAGGCTACGTTTCGTGATCTTAGGCCATTTTTTCTCGTTTGGAGGTCGGTTTCCGATTTTCGGAGCCGTCGGCCGTGTGCCTTGGTTCGGGACCACTTAACTACCTCTGTTTGCTCCGATTTTTGGCACACACCTTGTTTCCTCCCTTTTGAGAGACACTGTGGCCCGGGAGACCACCTTCGTGGTCATACGCCACTTCCGGTGCCTAACAGCCTGTTTTCGGGGACCCGGACTGCGCGTTTTGGCCCCCGAACCCTCGTTTTGCATCGGTTAGGGTTCATTTTTGGTATGGACCCTATTTTCATTGCTAGGAAGGTGGTAGGATGGTGGGAGACCAGTAATTCTTTCAAAAACCATTTTCTCTCTCCTCCAGTCGGTTTTTCTCACTTTTGAGCCACAATTTTCGGTTTTTCATACCACGATTGTGTTGTGCTCATCTGGGAAGCCACCAATATGGGTAGGCTGACCAATATTTCTTCTTGACCCTTTTGAACCTTGCTAAAAAGCTGGTTTTTCTCTCTCCTGGGTCACATTTTCTGGTTTTTCATACCACCATTGTGTTGTGCTCACCTGGGAGGCCACCAATATGGGTAGGCCGGCCAGTATTTCTCTTTGACCCTTTTGAGCCTTGCTAAAAAGCTGGTTTTTCTCTATCCTGGGTCACTTTTTCTGGTTTTTCACCGTGCAGCTGTATTCTACTCATCTGGGAGGCCACCTTTCTAGTATGGCCGACCAGAAATTCACCTTGACCCTTTTGAACCCTGGTCGGCCGACCAGGGCATGTGGTAGGCCGACCATTTGAACTGGTCGGCCACCTTCCTCATTTTTGGCCTTCTCAAGTGCTTCATAGCTGTGTCAGCTGTGAAGCATTTGACCCACTGTCTGAGATTTTGAGCCTTTTGTTGCCCTTTTTAAGGTGGTTTTGACCTCCTTGCTTAGCTTCTTGGAGAAGCTTGACTCTTTTGTCAAGCTTCTTGAGGAATCTTGACTCTTTTGGTTTAGCTTCCTCAAGAAGCTTGCCCCTTTGGATTAAACTTCTTTGAGAAGCTTTGAACCCCTCTTGAGGCTTCTCCAAGAAGCCTTATCTCTCTCCCTCTATAAAGCCAACCCTCCATCTCCATTTGCAAGGGTTAGAAAAAAACCAGCTGAGATATATACATACAACCTTCCATATCTCTCTCCTCCAAGCTCAAAACACCCTTGTTCTTGGTCATTTACACTACACCTCATAGCCTACCACCTCCACCATCCATTCCAGCTCTTTGGGACTAATTTGCAGGGGTTGAAGGTTCACCAACTTGGTCCGGAAGTTGCTGCATTGCTGTGCTACAAGGGTAAGTCTCCATTTTCCCTTTTCTTGCATTATTTTGCTTCGTATCTTAGCCCTATTTGCAAGCATTTATGGGTTTTGTTATAAACTATAAAGTGTCTTATTTTGAGCTTCTCTTAAAGTTTGATTAAGGATACTTTTCTGTTTGAGGTCTCCTACATCCTTGTATGCTTCATCTCTCTTTTAGGGCTTATTTTGCATGATACTTTAGCCTTACTTGCAAGCATTTTTGAGATTTTCCATGAACTAAAAAAAGTCTTATTTTGAGCCCCTCTTGAAGTTTGATTAAGGGCATTTTTCTGTTTGGGGTCATCTTCCTCTTGGCATGCTTCATTTCCTCATGATTAGGGCTATGCATTAGAGCATTCGCATTGGCCTTGGTTTGGCCTCTTAGCCACTGAAATCCAGTGGATTTTCAGTGGCTTAGATGTGTTTTTGAGAGCTAAAATCAGAGGGGGGTGACCCCCTCTCTTCTTGTCTTGTTTGTTGGCCCTCTTGGCCTTCCAAAGGGCCCCTTACTTGCATGTTGTGAAGTCACTTTTTAGGCCCAATGCGGTGAGTTTTGAGGTCTGCCTTGGCTCTGTCTGAGGCCCTTTTGGCCATATTTTATGTCCCTCATGCATGTGTGGAGTAATCCTCCTTAAGGCCTTTCAAGGGGACCTTTCATTGCATGCTTTGTTGACCAATTTCAGGGCCTTTTTAGTGAGTTTTAGGGCTGTCATAATTGATTTCCAGAGTTGGTTTTGCCATGATAAGTGTTTATCTTGTATGTGTTCAGTAACCCCTTGCATGGCCCTCCAAAGGAGCTAATCATTTTTGCATGCATTGGATGCATTTCAGGGGTTATTTGGGGTTTATTTGACATACCATGTCTCTGTTTTTGGCTGGTTTTGTGACCTCTCTTGTGCTTCATATACATGCCATGTAAACCATGCTTACTAGCCTAGGTTGCATGTTGTTTTAACCCTTCATGTGAGCACTTTAGGGCCATGCTTGGAACTAATATTGTGCTTATTTTGGACTGCCTTGGCTCTGTTTTCATGCCTCATGATCAAATAATGCTTGCTTTGCATACTTGTGGTTCAATGCATTTGCCTAGTTTTAAGTTTCGGGGCCTATTTCATGCATTGGGTGCCATATTTTCATGATTCGGGACCTTTGCGCATCATATTCCAGAGCTTGAAATCGCATGTTTGTATGCCATCTTTCATCCCTTGCCATGCTTTGGTAGAGTGGCATTTGATGCCTTAGGTTCGGTCCTTGGTATTCGTGCATGTGTGCACGCATTTCGTTTGTCTCATTTTCATCTAATGGCCACTGATGTGAGTGTGGCTGAGGTCCACTCATGTTGGTGTAAGTCCATCGTGCATTGTGTATGCCATTTCATAGCATTGCATATGCTAGGTTGTATGTTAGTCGCATCGTGTTTGCTATCTCATTTGCATTGTGTTTGGGGATAGGAGTTAGCCCAAGCACGGGAAACGAGGGACGTTTCGTACTCCGAGTGACGGAACGTGTCTCAGTTCTCGATCGCCGACACTCTGGATTACCCATGATAGAGTTTAGGCCTTGTTGTGTTTTCATGTACATTCATTTCATATCGAGTCGTGCAATTCGACTCCTCGGCCATCATGCATCGAGATGCGTGATTGGTGGCACGAGGATCGAGATGTGCATACATACGTGAAAATACTTTGCCATGCCCCTTTGTTTCTCTCTGTTGCAGCAAATCAGAAATCAGCAGCCTTCTGGAGCTCTGCACAATATTCTGAGAACAATTGCAAACAGAGGCAGACCGGGGCATCGCAAGGAATTTCCCGACGAAGGCAACCCGAGCATGCATCATTCATCATTCGGAACAGAGCCGAGGCGGTCCATAGCTTGCATGCAAATTTATCCGCTTTCCTAGTTAATTTGTTAATTAATTAGGATTTTATACTTATTTGGACTGTATTATTTATTCGGACCCTTCGAACGAGGGCATTGTTGTAGTAAGTGTGCGTGTGTGTGATGTATGCCTTCCAACCCCACGTCTTTCTCCCTTTTATTTACTAGCTTATGATGGTTAGATTAGGGCATGTTTCAATTAGCATTCTTATGCTCGCATGTTTGCATCCATTCATCTGTCATGCATGCACCGGGCTCGGCACATCATACTAACTGCATTGTATTTCAATTCCAAGTTGAATACTTGTTAGTTGTAGCATCTCACATGCCATCTTTAGAATAGCCGAGCCTATTATAGTTACATTCCTGCATGTGTTGCATTAGGCATTTCAGCATAGTTAGGATCATGCATGGATTTCTAACATAGCTTCTGTTTTGGCTTAGAGTACTCGGTAAGTGGTTATGCTTTAGCATCCTTGCATGCGTGTGAGTGATTGCCATGACAGCATGCTTACCATGTGGCTACGTGCTTATGTGATATAACTGCCTAAATGCCTATGGGTGAAGGTTGGATTATCTGAATTGGAATAATGCATTGACTGTGAGTTTTAAGCCCACTTGAGAGTGGCAAATCATCGTGTTTTTCTAAGCCCACCTGGGGGTGGCAAAACCTGCATTTTAGCCTACTTGCGAGTAGCAAACCATTTTCACAAACAAATATGAGATGTTTTATTCCAATTCAGGCGATCCGGTCTATATTTGTATGCTGTGCGCATTACGTAGTAAATCTAGGCTAATAACCGGAATAAGAACGCATAATGTTTTCAAAAATCGATATCATGGTTAGTAGAGGCCGATCTTTGATCGGGCGAGTGGGGGTGCTCACGAAGTGACCTTCCCCAATCGTACCCAAGTTCCCGAGCCGAGGCAACTTTGGTGATGACAGACACGTGGCCTTAGGCAACGAGTCAAGGTTTCCTAAATTCCCTCAAAATAAATATTTAGGTGGCGACTCTGTATCTGGCAAAGCGTCCATGTTTGGCACTTCTTTCAAAAAAATCTGTTTTCAAAAACGATTTGCCAGATTTGGACTCTTTGATGATTCATCGGTCTTGCATTGCACTCTGCGAGATTAGATACAGGACCGTGACTTTGAGTCCTGAACTGTAGTGACCCCAAATGAACAAAACGGGATTTCCCTCCCGGGACGTTCGGGGACGTCTACAGTGTGCCATTCGAATCTCACCCCACCTCCCTCAACGACCACACTGGTTTTTCGATTCTCACTCTTAGCGCTGATCTTTTGCATACTGTTATCGTGAAGAGGGACTTTAGGATCGGCAGTGGCGAAGCCCCGAGGAGAGTAGTAGCCGAGCCCAACAGAGAATGGCGACAACGGAATGAGAGGAGAAAACCCTAGATTGAAGAAGCAACATTGCATGAGAGAGAGAGAGAGAGTACGTTTTGGATTTTGATTCACGTGTATATCACACATATATATACTGGGTGGTGTGTCATTTTACACAAACTTGTCCTTATTGACAAAGAAAATCAACGCCTCGACCTCTAACCAACGAAAATTTAATTTTAAATATTTGGTCGAGGCGCCCCTTTTAAAATCATATTTATTATTTATTATTTTACAAAAATAAATGTATTGAATTTATTATATTTACGGTATTTATTTATTTATTTATTTATTGAAATAGAACTTGTGATAAATCCATAAGCTAAACTAGACAATCTAGTCCTTTTAAAGCATTAAGAAGAGAAGCCCAACTCTCAAACTAATTATGAGTATAGGATATGTTTTTGTGCAAGTAAACAACTATTTTTAATCGCACCAAAGCACACACTCACTTATGTTTCATGTTATTATTATTAGGGTAAAATCTATTTTATACTCTTGTTGCAGTATAATCCGATAACATTTTACCTATTTATCTTTTAAACATAGTTTCATGCCCTTTATAAGATATTAGACTAAAATGTTATAGTTATATTTTCTATTGAAACTAACGGAGAGTATATCTCATATGTTTATTTTGAGAGTTAAAATTAAATTTCAATGTAATAAGATGAAATTAGTTTTGTTTTACTTTTTTCATTTTTTACTTACCTTAAAGCCCTAATCCAAACATACCACTTCTCACCACACAGTGTATATATAAAATTATATAGACACTATAATTTATTATTAGAAAATTCTAATATTCACACCTTGAAGAGATGTACCATATGTATATTTAATTATGTCATTTTTTTTCTTTACTTGTGATTAATTTTCTTATTTAGTTATGATATTATTTTAGTTGTAACTCATGAATTATTTAATTATACCTTATATTATGGGGTCTTTTGGGAAGTGGGTTATAATCCACTTCCCAGATTATAACCCATTTCCCTTTCTCACAAAAAACTGATTATAACCATCTTCCCAAAATAGCCCTATGTTTAGTTATGATATATTTTTTTTAATTATGACCCATAAAGTATAAATTATACAAATTAATTCACAAGATATTACTATATTTTAACAAATTCAAAATGAGTTCAAAAAAAAAAAAAAAAAAGGTCCAAAATAATATTTGTAACACTTATCAAAATACAAAAATATCTTACTTCTCCAAGAATTTTTCGAACAACACCTTTCAAGCTAGGGTTGAGTAAGGAATCCGTGAAATCTGTAATCCGATCCAGTCCAGTCCAATCCAGTAGGTTTGGATTGATTTTTTGAATCCATGGTTCGGTTCCGGATTGAAAAATTAAAAATCCGTAGTTCGCATATTGGTTCCGGATTGAATCCCACGGTTCCAGATTGGAACCGATCTGAACCGTATACAAATAGTCTATATTTTTATTATACACCCTCCTGCATAATATTTTCTCTTATTTCATATAAAGCTTAAATCCAAACCTAAATTCGCATAGTATCTTCTTTTATTACTTTTGTTTGCTAGTTTTTAGTGTTAATTTCTAATGATCTAAATACATATGGTAGAGCCAGTTTTCTTATGGTTGTTTAAATTCTAGAACAATATGTCGCTATTATGAAAAGACATGTTGCTATTGTGAAACTAATATTGTACTATATTTATATTTTTATGAAATTAAAGTGTTATATATATTTTTTTGTTATTTAATTATGTAAATCCGTGGTCCTAAACCTATCCAATCCGTGTTTAAATGGATTGGTTCGGATTGGTTCCATGATTTAAATGGATTGGATTGGTTCCAATTTTTCAAAAACCGTAAATAACAGATTGGTCCTGATTTTACCCCAATCCGGTCCAATCCGGACCATAATCACCTCTATTTCAAGCTGTTTCTAGTTTACTCCCCATATACGAACCCTAAGAAGGCGATCATCGGTTCTACTTCATCAGAAAGCTCACCGGCGTCAGAAGAAGTAATTGCAAGCAATGAATCGCAATCTCCAAGAATTGGCTCAATCTCATCTCTGATTCTCACTTTGCCTTGAACCACTCTCGCCGAATCCGCAATTCCTCCATGATCTCTGGCTTGTTCTTCTACTACAACTATTCTCATACAGAGCCTCACTCTGTCTCGCTTCACGACCACCCATATTGCAATCTTCCCCCTCTCTCCTTCCTCAACACTGTTGGAGAAGAATATCATCCATTTAGCATTAAAAGAGCTTGCAATGGTTTAATTTTGTGCCAAAACTATCAAATTGTTTGTAAGCGTTTTAGAAAAAATTACATTGTTTGTAATCCAACCACCCAGAAATTCACTCTACTTCCTCAACTTGATTGTCTAAGTCTTCCATATGAATCATTGGGTGTTTACTTGGCTTTTGATCCTTCAAAATCACCTCACTACGAAGTTGTTTTCGACCCTGTTATCAATTTGATATCTACTCTTCCGAGACTGCGTCTTGGAAACAGATTACTGTTAGTGAATGTGAACCACTACGTGATGGCCTTGAAGGTGTGTTTTGGAATGGGGCAACCCATTGGCTGAGTCACGAGGATGCTCACTTTAGATTTGATGTTGATGAAGAGAAGCTCATAAAAACCCATAATCCTCCAAGTCCTAAAATTCTTTCTGTGGACAAGACTAGGTATTTTGGGCAATGTGGTGGTCATTTGCTTCTTATTTAGATGCGTTTGCGAAATGCCATGGGATTCAGAATCCTTGAGATGGACAGGGTCTCCTTCCATTGGTTTGTGAAGTGTCCTGTCAATCTTACACCCTTAATTTCTGTATTCCCTGAGATAGACATAGGTGGCAGAAGCAGAAGATGCAAATTTCAGGTGCTATGTGTTGTGAAGGGAGTCAGCGAAAATGATTTTGCGTTGGTGTTTGCTACTGTTGGCAAAGCAATTTATTATGATCTCAAGTGCAAGACATCGAGGGTGCTTCTAGATCATTTGCCTCTACTTAACTTTCTTGCATCAATTTTTCACCGTTGTCCTTGTTCTCATACTTATCAATTCGTTGAAAGTCTATCCCCTGTTTGAGATATCTAACATGTTGGAGCAGGTATGTTTTTGTTTTTGGTACAACTTTGTCACAATCATTTTTATAGATGCTTGTTTTAAAACTTAGTATGTTGTTTTTTTATTTTTTTATGTAATCATCATCATGGTTCTCTAAGATAATACTTTTGTTCAGAGTTCCATAATGTATGATTTGTGTTCTTCATGTAGATGGTATGCCCCTTTAGTAAAACACAATCTCATTTTCCATCTGGTGAGTATTTGTTAGATTGTTGGTCTTTGATGCTACTATCATTATTTTGATGATGCTTACATTGTCTTTTAAACTGGTCTTAGTTACATTGTTGGTCAAGGGCTGACAAGTAATAGATGTTTGCACCTCTTTTTCTTCCTGCTTTACCAAAGCATTCTAGTGAATTGCACTTTTGTTTCTTAACCTCTCTCGCTACTTTTTTGACCTCATTATTAACTAATCTATAGCTCTTACGGTTTTCTTCAGTTCTATCTTTTTGCCACTTTTTAAATCACTCTCTTTTTCGTCTTTTTTACCACTTGAACCTCCTCTCTTCACCATCAAGTTTTTCTTAAAGTTGGGTCCCTTTCCTTTTAACTCTCCAAGGACTTCCCTTTATATCAATCCATTTAAATTTTTTTCTATCTATCCAAATTTTATCTATGTAAATTTTCTATCTGTCTAAAATTTTTCTTTGCCAATTTCTTATCTGTTTAATTTTTTTCTTGAATTCTTCTATTTGTTCAAAAAAAAATTTTAATTTTATTTTTTTATCTGTTAAAATACGAAACCAAACCAAATCACTAAACCCTATCTCAATTTTTTCCTATTAGTTCAAATCTCTCTACTCTCTCTCTCTCTCTCTCTCTCTCTCTATTACAATCTATCTCATTTTCATCAACATCAATACAATAACAAATATATATATATATATATATATGTGTGTGTTTGTTTCTTCTTGTTCATCATCATCATCAACAACAACAATAACAACAACAACAAAATGATCTAAACTTACATAATTATAATAATTATAAATAATAATAATAAAAAACTTAAGAAGATAAAAAACAAACAGATTAATTTTTTTGAACAAATAACAACTTTTTATCTATACAAAACAGTGATTGAACACTAAACAAAAGTTGTGAGACCAGATTTGGAAGAGCAAAAGCTTCAATGAGGCGCTATGAGACCAGATCTGGAAGAGATCGACTTAGATCTGACTATTGGTGGAGCAAATCAAATCATGACCTTGTTCAAAGCAATTTCAATCATCAGAGGCTATATAGACTCTGTAGAGAGAGAAACACCCTCTTTAGGTGAGTGAGAAAGAACCCATCACCACTATCGAAGCAAGTAAACCTCCATTGCCATATGTATCTGACAAGACTCACTCGTTGCATCTCACATAAACCCCTATTCTTTATTAATATTTTAGATCAATCCATCTATCTAACAACAAAAACCCTAGACTCCATCTTCTCTCTCTTTTTCTTCGTCAATGGCAACTGTGAGGAAACCTCGCGAGGGCGAAGTGTTCGAGTTAGTATACTCGATGATTGCACTGTTGTTCATATGGGTAACTTGCATCGACTTCTGCGATGCCGTTGTTGTTGTCGATGTCAATGACTATCGGCTCATCCAGTACGATCTCACCTATGTGTCATTCGAATCTTGCCTCGTCTCCTTCAACCACCATGTTAGTTCTTTGATTCTCACTCTTAGTGCTGATCTTTCGCGTACTGTTATCGTGAAAAGGGACTCTAGGATCGGTGATGGTGGAGCCCAGCGGAGAGTAGTAGTGGAGCCTAACAAAAATGGTGGTAGTAGAATGGAAGGAGAAATCCTAGATCGAAGAGGCGACATTGCATGAGTGTGAGAGAGAGAGAGAGAGAGAGAGAGAGGGAGAGTAGGTTTTGGTTTTGAGTAATGCTACGGGCTCTAAAAATTCTACCAAAAATTTTATCAAATGTCTTATATGGATGTGGTCTCACACCTATATGAAATATTTGATAAAATTTTTGATAAATTTTTTAAAATTTCTACTCCCTCCGTCCCAAAATATTAGTCCCTTATTCCATTTTTTATTGTCCCAAAATATTAGTCCTTTTTCAAAAATCAAGTACAAAAATAATATAAATTTCCTATTTTTTTCCTTCTTTTAAATTCATTAATAACTTAAAAAGAACAATTATGACATTAATATTTTTCAAAAAAATGTACTATCAAAGGGTAATTTTGAAAAATTAATTTTTTTAAAGTGTAATAATTGTACTACCAAAAAAAGTTGAATTTCCCAAAAAGAACTATTATTTTGTTTGATTTTTGATTCGTGTGTATATCACACATATATATACTAGATAGTGTGTCATTTTACACAAACTTATTCACATGACAAAAAATCAGTGTCTCGACCTCTAACCAATGAAAATTTAATTTTGAATTTTTGGCTGAAGTGTCCCTTGTAAAATCATATTTATTATTTATTTTAAGAAATAAATATTTTAAATTTATTGTTTTTTTTATTAAAATAAAACATGATAAGTGCATAAGCTAAACTAGACAGTCTAGTCCTTTTAAAAAAGAGAAGCCCATCTCTTAAAATAATTATAAGTATGGCATATGTTTTTGCGCAAGTAAACAACTATTTTCATACACCAAAGCACACACTCACTTATCTTTCATGTTATTATTATTACGGTAAAATCTATTTTATACTCTTGTTGTAGTATAATTCGATAACATTTTACCTATTTGTCTTTTAAAAATAGTTACAAACTTTCATAAGATCTTAGATTAAAATGTTACAATTATATTTTCTATTGAAACTAATGAAGAGTGTATCTCATACATTTTGAGAGTTAACATTAAATTTTAATATAATAAGATGAAATTAGTTTTGTTTTATTTTTTTTCATTTTTCACTTGCCTTAAAGCCCTATCTCAAACATATCACTTCTCACCACAGTGTATATATAAAATAATATAGATAATATAATTTATTATCATAAAATTTTAATATTTACACCTTTAAAAAAGATGTATCTTCCTTAGTTATGTTATTTTTTTGGGGTAAATTACACTTTAACCCCCTGTGGTTTGCCCCAAAAACACGGAGCCTCTTTGTAGTTTCATTTGTAACACTTAAACCCCTAAACTTAATACTAAACTATAATTTTGGACGGACGTAACAGAAGTAATAAAAAGTCATAAATACCCTTAGATATTTTCCACTCAGTTATTTTATTTGTATTACTTCGTATCTCTATTTCCATCTTCTCTCTCTCTCTCTCTCTCTCTCTGTTTCTCCATCTTCTCTCTCTCTCTCTTTCTCCATCTTCTCTCTCACCGAGAGCTCCATGTCACCACCACCTTTCAACACCAAGCCAACATGTGCATCCAGCTATGCCACGTCAAGCTATATCAGCAGACGTGCTAGCTTGAATACAACATTTGCAACGCGCACCATGCGCGTGGACCATCTTCCTCTCTTGCCCAATGCCGGATACCATGCTTACAGCTTCATTACCACCCTCATCCCCATCTCACAACCTCATCACCGGTGACGACTGGTCAAACACAGCAAACCGAAGCTTCTAAAATAGTCGTAGCTGGAGAGCAACAAACATCAGTCAATCTAAAATCGGACACCGGAGTAGGAAAGAAATTGCCGGAGTGGTTTAAGCTCCGAAAGCCGCAATAATTCCTTATTGAAATGAACCCGCATTGTAGTGCTATTGCACCTACTCACATGGGACTACCGGAGTAGACCAAGGCAGCAACACACAGCACAATCACGTTGGCGAAACTAACGCCGGATGAGAACAAACCAGAGCAAAAATATCACAGAGGGGACCCTTGCAACCAGCACCAGTGACTTACCGCCTTCGACATCAACACAAAACAGACAACATGGACATAAAGAGGACGGTACTAGAACAAGTCCAGCGCTGGAGAAAAGGACACACACAGGTGCATGAGAGAAACCAACAAAGTAAAGCAGCAACCGGGTACTAGAACAAGCCGACGAGCTCTAAACCCACCATTCCTTTCACCACCATGATTGGAACTTTCTCTCTCTAGAGAAAATCTAGAGAGAGAGACTCTTCGCAACATGAGCTACACACCGTAAGCTTAACCAGCCAAGAAACCAGACTGGACTAAGCTCAAACACAACCACCACCATGCTCGTTGAGACCACCAACACCACCGGCAAGAAGCAAACCGACAGGCCGACATCCTCTAAGACTTGCGGCACCAACTTCACAACATGATCTAAACTTCCCATCTTGAAGACCCAAGCTGGATAGAGCAACCATGAATAGAATAACACTCCAGCCATAGTCTGAACACCTTATGGCCAAACCAATGATGCATTGGAACAACACCAAAACTCAATACTCACAAACTAGTTCTATATATAGTTGGATGCACATGTCACCACCACCTTTCAATACCACCTTGGAAAAGATAAAGTGGGTTTTGTTGGCATAAATCCCATCAAATTTTTTTTTTCGGCACTCACCACTGGGTTTTTTTTAACCCTCTTCCTCACTCTTTTTTTTTTTTTTTTTTTTTTCCTTTTTATGAAAGTAGCCATGGCTGTCTTAGTTTAAGCAGCCACCTACATACAACACCTCAAACCAAAAAAAATATGAAGTTGTGAGGTAAAAACTATTTCAAGCTCCAACTATTCTTTGCATTATAATTTGTAACTTTTATTGAACAATTCAAAAAAATAATTTCCTTTAATTCTAACTAGGTCCGATCCATTTGACAAATTTATTTGGAGATTTGCTTTTGAAGATGTGTGTTTATATATTAGCTGTAGTGCTGTTGAATGGGAATGGTGTGGCAGTGCAGTAGGTATCGCCTTGGTTTGTTGGATGAAGCGAGTGATAAGGAAAGGGAAATGAGAAGGAGATGGAGGGTGGATGGTGGTGGGGAATTGCAGGCTAGTTTTGTTGTGCGGTGAGGAAGAAATCCTGAGATAATCTGGGCAATTTCAGAGGCCTCAATGTGTTTGTTGAATATTTATATAATGAGGGGAGAGAGAAAGGGTGTTTTGGTCCAAAAGTGTAATGTTTTTGGCAGGAGAGAGTGCTGCGTACACTTTTATACTCGTGGATCTCACGCTTTGGTTAAATAAACGGATCTGTCAAAAATTAAAATTGGATATTTAGTTTAGGGGTTTAAGTGTTACAAATGAAACTGCAGGGAGGCTCCGTGTTTTTGGGACAAACCAAAAGGGGTTAAAGTGTAATTTATCGTTTTTTTTTCTTTAGTTATAATTAATTTGCTTATTTAGTTATGATAATATTTTAGTTATAACTCATGAGTTATTTAATTATACCTAACATTATGTTTAGTTATGATTTTTTTTTTAGTGATGACTCATAAAATATAAAATTATACTAATTAATTCATAAAATATTATTATATTTTAATAAATCCAAAATGTGTTCAAAATTTTTTTTTAAAAAAAGTCCAAAATAATATTTGTAAGAGTTATTAAAATACAAAAATATCTTACTTTCTCGACTTATTAAAATACAAAAATATCTGTTTGGTTGTGATTTCAAATCACGATTCCACACCTTAATTCAAGTATGGTGTTTGGTTAGAGTTCTCAAATGATATTTCCAAAACTCAGCAGAAAACACTCTGTCTGAGGGCGCGATTTTTTGTTTTGACAGACGCGTTTTTTAATTTTTTTTTTTTCAAAATTTGGCCTAACGGGACGTCCGGCCGGTTAACCGGAATAGTGATTTTTTTTTTATTTATACAATTGATATGTTAATTTTTATATAATCGAAAAAAACATTTTTTGAAATTTTTAAAAAAATTTTATGTGCTTTAAAATAATTTTGAGTTGTATGTTTAGTTATGAATTGTAAATTTTTGTATCAAATATCAAATGTCACATCAACAATTCCCCACTCAAATCAAAACTCTTTTCAAAACTCTTTACCAAATAAATTTTCTACACTCAAATTATAATTCCACAACACACAAACTCAAAATACAACTCATACTCTCAAATCACATTTACAAAACTCTACCAAACGCTACCTTACTTTCTCCAAATATTTTTCGAACAACACCTTTCAAGCTATTTCCAGTTTACTCCCCACATACGAACCCTAAATCACAACCTGTGCCTTTGCGAAAATGACGAAGAAAACATACAGCAAAAGAAGAAGAAAGGCGATCATCGGTTGTACTTCATCGGAAAGCTCACCGGCATCAGAAGAAGTAATTGTGAGCAATGAAGATCTCCTTACAGAGATTCTCTTACGCCTACCCGCCAAATCCCTAATCAGATTCAAGTCCGTCTCCAAGAATTGGCTCCATCTCATCTCCGATTCTCACTTTGCTGTCAACCACTCTCGTCGAATTCGCAATTCCTCCATGATCTCTGGTTTGTTCTTCTACTACGACTACTCTCGTTCAGAGCTTCACTCTGTCTCGCTTCATGACCACCCATATCGCAATCTTCCCGCTCTCTCCTTCCTCGACGATGTTGGAGGAGATCATCCATTTTTTATTAGAAGCGCTTGCAACGGTTTAATTTTGTGCCAGAACTATCAAATTGTTTGTAATCGTTTTAGAAAAAAATACGTTGTTTGTAATCCAACCACCCAGAAATTCACTGTACTTCCTCAACTTGATTCTCTAATTCTTTTATATGAATCATTGGGTGTTTACTTGGCTTTTGATCCTTCAAAATCACCTCACTACAAAGTTGTGTTCTTTTGGCCCTGTTATCAATTTGATATCTACTCTTCCGAGACTGCGTCTTGGAAACCGATTACTGTCAGTGAATGTGAACCACTATGTGATTGCCTTGAAGGTGTGTTTTGGAATGGGGCAATCCATTGGTTGAGTCACGAGGATGTTCACTTTAGATTTGACGTTGATGAAGAGAAGCTCATCAAAACCCATAATCCTCCAAGTCCTAAAATTCTTTCTGTGGACAAGACTAGGTATTTTGGGGAATGTGGTGGTCATTTGCTTCTTATTCAGATGCTTTTGCGAAATGCTATGGGATTCAGAATCTTTGAGATGGACAGGGTCTCCTTCCATTGGATTGTGAAATGCCGGGTCAATCTTAGACCCTTAATTTCTGTATTCCCTGAGATAGACATAGATGCCAGAAGCAGAAGATACAAATTTCGTGTGCTATGTGTTGTGAAGGGAGTCAGCGAAAATGATTTTGCGTTGGTGTTAGCTACTGCTGGCAAAGTAGTTTATTATGATCTCAAGTGCAAGACATCGAGGGTGCTTCTTGATCATTTGCCTCTACTTAACTTTCATGCATCAATTTTTCACCGTTATCCTTGTTCTCATACTTATCAATTCGTTGAAAGTCTATCCCCTGTTTGAGATATCTAACATGTTGGAGCAGGTATGTTTTTGTTTTTTTGGTACAACATTGTCATACTCATTTCTTATAGATGCTTGTTTTAAAACTTACTATGTTGTTTTTTTTTTTTTTTGTAATCATCATCATGGTTCTCTAAGATAATACCTCTGGTCAGAGTTCCATAACATAATGTATGATCTGTGTTCTTCATGTAGATGGTTTGCCCCTTTAGTAAACACAATCTCATTTTCCCTCTAGTGAGTATTTGTTAGATTGTTGGTCTTTGATGCTACTATCATTATTTTGATGATGCTTACGTTGTACCAGAGCATTCCAGTGAACCCATTTTGACTACTGCAAGTATCATTCATGAGTTTTTTTGGCAATAAACTAATTGAAAACACGACTTCACAAAACAACATGGGATTGGAACATAAGTTAAAACCTACTTAGATTTGGAGATAAGTTTTAGAAGAACGTAGCCTCAGTGAACAAACTCTATCATTCGTTGGTCTCATCATCAGGGAGGATACATTAATGTCACATTCTTCACGGCTTTGATCTCCTTGTGATGTGATTGGATGGAATGGATCTAAATGCGCAACTATTGAATGGAAAAGACAAAAAAAAAAAAAAAAAAAAAAAAGGAAAAAAAAGATGGAAAATATGTTATTCTATTCTTGTCAAATTCTAAAATTGTCACATGTTCACAGTGATCATCTACAGATTGCAATAACCATTGTAACTATTAGTAATTCCTTTAAAATGGTTAATAACAGGAAGAGAGAGGGAGTCATAGCTTTCTTCTTTTTGTAATTTGTTAATGTTATTAATAAGGAGAAATTTATGGTGTGCACGTAAAAAGTCGATAAGAAAGTTCCGACTTTTTGTGGTGAAAGTTGCGAAAAAGTTATGAATGGAGAATCTATGGTGTACACCTTAAAGTAAAAGTTACAAAATGTAAATGTTATGAACCATTTGTGGTGAAAAAAGTTACGAGTTGTGGTTATATTAATAAATTAAAGAAGTTTATGCAAGTCCTTGTTGCTTCACTAGTTCTGATATAAAGCGAATCTCATCAACTACACAAAAGAGGTGTCGGAAGCCAATATTTTTGTTCAGAGCTGTTTAAATGTCGTAATACAAAAAATATATATAATAAAATAAAATAAAAACACAAAACCTTTGTTAACATAATTTGATTTAAAAACAAGACATTATCATGTTTTTTGAGTTTGTAAGGTTAAACTTGGTAGCTTTGCTATGTTACTATGAAATCTTCGAATTTGTTCCATTTGGTTGACATCATAGAAACTTAAGCATACATGAGATTTGAATGCACAGAAGCATCGAGAATCCATGTAACTTCGTGTGCCTAATTTATAGTCATGGAAGACCAATTCTTCCTTTTTTTCAATTTTCTCATCAGTCAAACAGTATTCAATAGAAGAAATACAAGGTATAAGTTTACACTTTCTGGTTTGAGCTTATTGAGTTAGACCATTGAAATCTGTACCCATTCAAAAAGAAACTTCATCGTTATTCACTGGAATTGTCCCATGTCATCATTTAAAGAGCCCAAGAGGGTTATTGATAATAGACCAATACGTTTCTGCTTCTCATTCCCAGATAACATAATGGATCAATGTTAAAAGAACTTGTGTTGGGAACTTATATTTTCTAACTTGAGTTTAAGAAAAGCTTTTGTGATCTCTCCAATGTTTTTATTCTAATAATTACATGAAATTTCTTCAACTAAACTGCATAAAGGTTCTTCACCAAGACATTTTTTGGTTTTTGTTGGTAGAGCTAGATTGTATATTTGTGGTGTTGCAAACTAGGAAAATCTTTAAATGTGTTCTATTTGGCTGCTGAAACAAATATAGATAGAAATTAAATTTATCATCCTAGTAGCTTCACTCCCAAGCTCTGATGTTAAAAAGTGCATGCTGACATCGTAGAAACTTAAGCATACATGATATTTGTTTATGCTTTTACAAAAGCATCAGAATCCATATGACTTCTTGTGCTTAATTTATAGTCATGGAATGCCAATTCTTCTTTCTTCCATTTTCTCAGCAATAACAGATCATCCAATATGTGATTGCCATTGGTTGATACAATTCATTAAAAGAAATGAGATATAAGTTTATTTTTGGAGCTTATTAAGAATGACCATTAAAATCTGGACCCATTCAAAAAATTTATCATCATTCATTCACTGGAAATGTCCTATGTTGTCATTTCAAGAACCTAAGAAGGTTCTTGATTAAGGCCTCATTTAGGAAGTTACATTTTTGGTGTCTTTTTAGTTAAAATATGAGGTGAAAAAAATCAAAATATGTTTAGGAAGGATTTTTTGACTTTTTACAGAAAAACGTGCAAAAAATAGAGTGAATAAAAATGAATATTTGACTACTTCGTATGATGTTTTTTTTTTTTTTTGGACACTTATCGGCCTTTGTAATGGCTTTTTGGAGGCCATTCCAACCTTCTTTAGTTGTTTTATATTTCCACTGTCTTTGTGCAATGGTCTTAATTCATTACAACAATTAGTTTTTTATTTTCCTTTTAGGTGATGGTTTCTATGAAAAAATGTTATATTCATGTTTACTTGCTTATTTATTTATTAATATTTAATTTTTCTATTGTTATATTTTCTTGTCAATCCTTACTTTCTATGTAGTTATAAGGAACATGCATGAAACAATAATGATATATCAATTTGATAAATTATATTACTTTAACTTAATATGTTCTTATAAAAAAACTAAACAAAATATTAGAAAAATATTTTTGTATTTATCTTTGCAATTGTATTATATTAAAGGAATTGAGACCTAATACTATGGATCATTTTTCATGCATTCTGGTAATAACTTTAGGAAAAAACAAAAGCGATACGAAATTGTAAGATTATAAGAACAATATTGATCATGCGAAATCTTCTGTAATTTAATTAGGAAACTATGGGAGCCGAAGATAAATTTGTTCATGTTGCTGCATTAAGTTAAGAAGGAATCAGAAGCAGAGACACTTGAAGTCTATTCGATAGATTCTGTCGGTTCTTTTTGTCCTTTACTTTTTTCTCTACTCACTCAAATTCCTCCGATGATAGAAATTTTTGGTGAGCCAAGTGAAACAGCAGATGAGATTCTTAAAACGACCCAAAGAGAATAAGGGAACATCACATATCATTTTGAAAATGCAACTGAAAGGAATTTGATAAACAATAATGAAAGTTCATCGAGAAGAGGTTCTCTGTCCAATTGTTTTCTGAAACCAAATAATACAAAGGAAGCAAAATACTAAAGTACCCCGACTGCAACCCAAAAAGACAAAGAAAAATGCATTATAACCGGAAGAGATTTTTTCTGAAACTAATGAAGAAGATAAGATTTGTTTTATGCACTTCAGTTTTACAATGCTAGTAAGTCGTCCTACTACCAAAGTGAACCAAATCTGTCACTCATTCTAGATCTCTGATAGTGGGCATTAAGCTCGAGTATTTTGCTGTGGGCAACATAAGACAATTCCAGTGAATATTTTTAATTTGTCCAAATGTCAATGGTTAGTCTTAAGAAGCTCCAAAGAGAAGGTGTATTCGTATCTTTTATTTATTTGTTTGTTTTGTTTTGTTTGTTTGTTTGTTTGTTTTATTTTTATTTATTTTTTATGATATTGTATCAACCCACAGCATATTGGATGGTCTGTTTGAGTATTGAGAAAGGAGGGAAAAAAGAAAGAAAACTGGGCTTCCATTCCTATAAAGCACAGACAATGCTTCTATGTATTCAAATCTCATGTATGAGAACTTCTAATAGCATGAGTTTTTTTAACGTCACAACTAATAGAGCTTGCAGTTGATACCACTAAGATCATTTATTCTAACTATCATAGTTTTTGTATTAGAACACATTTGAGGATTTTGTAGTTTGCATCACCACCTAAGAAGCACGGATATTTTTAAGAATGTGGTATGTCTGTGTTCGACACTAGCCCTCATCCAAACATTTCATATTTTTAGACCTAGATACGTTTTGGACATTACGAAGACATTTTCTAAATTAATCATATAATAAAACAATTCTATGAGCATTATGAGCCATTTTTTTATGTTTTGACGTATCAAAACTTTAACTCATCTTAGATTTTAATTCATTATATTTTAATTTTTTTTTTCCTTCTCGAGGAAACATTTTGTCATGCCCCGAAAATTTATACAATAAAGATTCACCAACTTCTTTTGTTTAATGTAAACGTAAGTAAATCACAATATTAACATCATCAGCAAATCTCCAACATTTGTAATTCATTAACCATCAAGAGATTTACAAAAGAATGTCTCACATACAGTTATGTATTCAACATTCCTAAAATATGAATCTATAGCATGTAACAAGAAAGTTTAGTATGAATTAATGCCCTCAACGGCTACAAATTCCAAGGCTTAAGGCCGGTTACACAAAAGTGGTTTCAAACCCATACACATAAAGTCCTTGGTTTGTCAAAAATAATTACAACAAAATTAAAGAGCCTTGTGCTCTCAAAACATATCTCTATGCCTCTAACTTGGTGAGATCACTGCATCTTTTCCTGCACAAAATCTCATAGGGGTGAGTACAAGGCCCATAGGTAAACCTTAACAAAGTATATATATTTTATACAATCTAAGGGGATTAATGAATATGCTAAACCATGTTCAAAAATAAATATCTTTATCTTTTGAAACTTTTGTGCACAATGCAATCTTGAAAATTTAACAATTCAATAATTTCAATGTAGTTCAACGGGACAGTAAATACGACTCAGGTAATCCCGAGGTTGGTGTTTGCAAGTAGGCATAACAAACACTACCAAATTCCCACTTTACCGGTCGTTAATCGGGAGGCACGTGTAGACGTCCCCGAACGCCCCGGGAGGGTTAAGTCCCGTTCTGTTCATTTGGTTCACTACAGTTCAAGGACTCGATTGTCACGGTTCTAAATCTTGAACCAAAGAGTCCAAATCTGGCAAATCGTTTTGAGAAAAAACAGATTTTTGAAAGAAGTGCCAAACATGGACTGCTTTGCCAGATACAGAGTCGCCACCTAAATATTTTATTTTGGGAAATTTAGGAAACCCTGACTCGGTGCCAAAGGCCACGTGTCCATCATCACCAAAGTTGCCTCGGCTCGGGAACTTGGGTACGATTGGGGAAGGTCAGCTGTGAGCACCCCCTCTCGCCCGGTCCGAAGACCGGCCTCTACTAACCGTGATATCCATTTTTGAAAACGTGATGTGCTCTTATTCCAGTTATTAGTCTAGAATTACTATGTTATGCGCACAACAAACAAGTATAGACCAAAACGCCTAAATTGGAACAAAACATTTCATGTTTGTTTTGAAAATGGTTTGCTACTCGCAAGTAGGCTAAAATGAAAATTTTGCCACCCTCAAGTGGGCTTTGGAAAAGATGGCTTTGCCACTATCAAGTGGGCTTAAAACTCACAGTTTTAATGCATTGTTCCAATTTAGGCAATTCGACCTCCATCCACAGGCATTCAAGCAGTTATATCACATAAGCAGCTAGCCTCATGGTAATCATTCTATTATGGCAACATTCACACACATGCGATATGCTAAAGCATAAAAGCTTACCTAGTACTCCGTGCCAAAACAGAAACTAGTTAGTAATCATGCATGATCCTAGTTCATGTTAAAAATGGCTAATGCATCACATACAGAATGCCACTAGAATAGGCTCGGCTAATCTACAATGACATGTGAAATGCTACAACTAACACGTATTCAATTTGGAATTGAAATACAGATGCAGTTAGAATGATGCGCCGAGCCCGGTGTATGCAAGACAAATGTATGGATGCACGCATGCATTGCATGAGGCATGCGAATTTAAATGTGCCCTAATCTACCATCATAAGCAGGTAAATAAAAGGGAAGAAAGACGTGAGGTTGGAAGACATGCACATACTCACACACACTTATTACACATTTGCCCTCGCTCAGAGGGTCCAAAAGAATAATACAGTCCGAATAATGAATCAACTATCCTAGCTAATTAATTATTACACAACTTCTAATTAATCAACAAAATAAATTCAGAAAGAAGGTGGCCTCAGCCCTGCCTCGGAATGCGTGAATGATGCATGCGCCAGTCTGTTTTGTCCGGAAAACCCGTGCCATGCTACTGCTGCCTCTGTTTTATACTGCCCTGCCTCTCCAAAGACTGCCAAAGTCCTGGGACATGTTCCTTGCACACTGTATAATACCATCGGCTGGAGGAAATGCCCACTGGCCATAGAGAATTTCCATCGGCTGCTGATGAAGTTATCAGCCATTCACCAATGGCCGGTCGGCACTTAATGTTGCCGGTCGGCATAAACTTCCTGCAGAAGACAGTTTTGACAGCAACAAAAGACAGGCAGTGCATGGCATAGAATTTCAAGCACATGTAAGCATGGCTACTCTCCCAATCGTGTGACAGACTCAGGGGAGTGTGGCCCTTGATCCTCGGGTTATCAATTGTGCATTTGATGCGTGATAACCTAAGGAGCCAAGGTTGCAATTCAATGTAAAAATGCATGCGACACACAAATGAGGACCAAGACCCTATCATATCAAAGTCAAGGGCCCCGGTGACTGAGAGTTGAGATATGTTTTGTCACTTTAAGTACAAACACCTCTCATCTCTCACACTTGGTTTGACACCCCAAACCAAGTAATGCAATGCATGTTATGCAAACATGGTTCAAAGATGCAACATGAGATTAAGATGCAAGGCATACAAGATGCAAGTGCTATGCAACCATGGACAATCTAAGCAATAGGATCAACATGCTACAACTCCTAATGAAGCAATCATGCAACAAACATGAGACAAGCATGCAACGATGGACTTAAACCATAAAGGGGCAGACCTCAATCCACCCCAAAACAGTGGCCAAAAGTGCCTAAAATGATGGACAAACACTCATGCCAACATGCAAGCTAGTGGGCCCAAAGCTAAGGCATAAAAGAGAACACTTTACTACCATCAACATGACCATACATGGTATGAACCAAGCAATCAAAAACAGATTTTTAACATGTGAAATGAGCCCCCAAACCCAATGATATGGCAGCCCAAATGACCCAAACACATTGGCATACACAATGCACATTTCAAGGTATGGAAGACCAACATTTCAAGACATGAAGGAGGTGATAAATATAGACATATGAGCATGACATAGGGACTGAAATAGCATGTTAAATGATTCCACATCATTGAAATAGCATAGCCAATGCACACTAAGGACTTACACACCCGATGCTAGCATGCTAGAATACAAAAGAGCCATACAAAGCACATCAAATACGGCTAAACCAGCACCCAACAGACCTTAAGCATGACAAATCATGACCAAAATCTTCAATAAGCTAAGTCAAACCATGAAGATATACTAGGTTAAACACATGGCACATTTCTAGGCAAGATAAGGAATTACAAAGCAAGTGTAAGACGCATGCTAAGGACCAACAAACCACCAATGGACAGGGATATAATATGACCCAAAACCCCCAAAAAAAGACTTTGAAATGGTACCAAATGCAACTACTCATGCATGCTATCCTTATGAGTCAAAAACATGCACAAATGGGACACAAAGGGAGAGGGGTGTCCCTCCCCTATGCAAGACCTCAAACCATCTTCTTCACCACTGAAAATCCACTGGATTTCAGTGGTGAAAAGACTAACACAACAAAGTAAACAAGGCTTAAAGAAAAGGGCACCAAAATAGGCCAAAAGAGGCCTAAGAGGGGGAGTTGGGTCCCAAACCACAAAACACCCTTAATGAAAGTTCTTAAGCATGGAAATACAAGCCTTTTTTATGTTATACACAGAGTTCAAATCAGCATGCAAGATAGGTAAAAAACTAGTGCAAGATTGGGGGAAATAAAGTAAGAATCTCACCCTTGAAGAACACTTCAAGAACAGGTGCTCCAGCCACCCTCCAATGATCAAAATCAGTCCAAAACCTCAATAAACAACCCTCAATGCCCCTCAATCTCGGAGCAAGGTGTAATGGTGTGTGTATTAGTGCAAAAGTAAGGTTAAAATACACTTTCAAGGCCTAGAAACACACACAAGGTATGAGAGAGAGGACAACATAGAGAGAGAAGGTGTATATATCAGATGTATAGATATATATGCTCTGGTTTTTGGTTCAAAAGCTCCAACCCCTAACAATGGAGGAGGAGGGTTCTTTAAATAGGCAAAGGTAAAGGCTCTAGGCTTCTCCAAGAAGCCAAACGAAAGGGGCAAAGGGTGCAAAGGAGTCTTGGCTTCTTAGAGAAGCTAATACAGCTGGCCAAGCTTCCCCAAGAAGCTTGGCCAAAGGGTTCAAGCTTCTAGAAGGTTAGGGGGTTCAAAGGCTCACAAGGGTGCAAAGTGGTCACACTTATGCATGGGGGAGTGTGACGGTGCATCCCAGCTGGCACAGCTGGCATGCACCATGTCTGAGGGGTGTAAAGGGTGCAGGTCGGCCGGCAAAAGAGGTCATCGGCCGAGATAAAGTGCCGGTCGGCAAAATATAATGCCGACCGGCCATGGGTTTTAAGAAAACACTGCCGGTGGCCTCAATTAACTGCCGGTGGGGTGTGGGGACAGCCGGTGGGGTGTGGGGATGGCCAACAAGCCATTCCCTGCCTTCCAAGGCAAAAACACAAGTGTTTGGTGCAAAACCAGACACCGAACAGTCGAGTCAAGAGATCCCGAGGCAAGGCGTGCAACCGAGGCCTCCGGGAACTCAAGACGAACACAAACATGGGTGATCACCGAGTGTTCTAACGGTGACGTCCAAGTCTTGAGGACGGTCAAAAATGGGGTGTCTACAGCACGTGGTACTTCCTTTGCACGTGTTTTCAATCTTTCAGTATGGACACTCAAGCCAACTTAACCAATACCAACCACACCCCCGAATTGGACTTACCAACGTATTTACCCCAAAAACAAATCAATATGATTTTGTTTCACAAAACAATGTCCTTTATATCGCATCAATGCTAAAATGAAATGGAAATGCAAAAATGTCCAATGCATTAACATAATTCATTTTCAATTTCTCTCACACAATTCTCCATTTGTGATCACTTTCCACATCTCTTATCAATGCAATATCATAATACATTACAAGAGATAAAATAATATTACACAAACCTTCAAGCATTTTTCATACATTAATCATCATAATATAATTCTAAAGGATTATATAACAACCTCAACATTCATGTATTCTCCACATGTAAATCTCTATTTTTCCACTTGGTCATTTCAAGCCCAACCAATAATAAGCTATACAACAAGCTTCAATTTAACCATTTCACATTTTCTTTCCAAGGAATTTCCTCTTTATACACAATCTTAGGAATATCTCAATCACATATTCACTTTAATACTAGACAACCATAGATTTCATAACATCTTATCATTTTCCCAAAACAAACCCCCAATTTCTAAGGTTTCCACAAAACTAGGTTTTTCCTCAATTTTGAAAGGATTTTTCCAAGACAACTTCCCTTCTTAACAATATAGTTCATACCCTCAAGAGTTTTTAGAAAACATTGAGAAATCCTCCTTTTAAAATTATCCAAAAAAAAAAAAAAAAATCATGAGCCAAAATCAAAGTTCAATACTACAAGAGGGAATTCCAAAATCAACATAAACTTGCAAAAATATATATAACTTTAAGAAAACCTCTACCTGAAGCTTAGAAGAGGAAGGAGAGAAAAACCCTAAAAATGGATGTTGATGAAAAGTTGATTCGAACGATGAGAATGTAGCCCTCGTCCCTCTTTTCGATTTGGTGTAAAAAGCCCTCTCAAATTCTTGGTAGATCTTGCTAAATCCAGGAGAGAAGATTGAAATTTGGTGGGTTTGTAGAGAGAAGGAAGAGCAAAGATGGATATATATAGTTGAAAAAGTGGCCCAAACATCCTTTTGGCATCAATTTTGAGAAAAAGAGCACAAAATTTGAGATAGATGTGCCGAAATCCGCCTGAATGGTTTGAATTCTGCACGAGCAAAATTCCCAATCCACAAGAGTGGAAATTTTTTCCCTCACAAGCGGATTGCTCTAGAGAGCTGCCCAGAAATCCACTCAAAATCCGTTCAAGTGGTTTTCTACCCATAAAACTTTGAAAATTTTGAAAAGCACTGTGAGGATTCGCTCGGGTGGTTTTCAATTCCACACGAGCAGTTTTACCTAGAAATTCAGAAGGTGATTTTGCAAACCAAGGCAAGTTCCAATGCCTAAAACTCAAAGTTTACAATCTGGAAAAATTACGAAAGGTTAAGTAAGAGTAGAATCAATAACTCAAAATGATGAACAAAACACTGAAGGAATTACATACTACCCACTAGACAATACTATTCAAGCCCAAACTCGGGACATCACAACCTCCCCCTTTTAGGAAATTTCGCCCCCGAAATTTGGCTACACCTCCCATCAACACACCCAAAGAACAAGATCAAACAAACAACCAGACTAATGAAAAAATGAATCCACAATAACAACAATTCAATTATAACATGGAGATCTCAATCTCAACAACATTTTACTATCATTATCAAAAAAAAAAAATCATGGGCCAAGGCCACAATCCAACAACCACTAACATGATAACCATAAGCATGAGTTCAACAACAATTGTAACAATCCTACAATAGTTCTCATGCTCTCAAAATAACAACAATTATAACAAAAAGTGGTTTACAAATTCAACTATTTATTCTCAAACACAAGAGAGATCACAATCTAGAATAAACTAAGCGTTCTCAAACAAATTCGGATACTTGGAGCAGGCTTCCGCCACCCGTTCCCAAGTTGCCTCCCCAACTCCATGGTGCCTCTACAACACCTTCGCTAATGTTATGGTCTTTGCCCTCAACACTTGTGGTTGGGCACCTAAGATTTGAACCGATCGCTCTTCATATGAGGCATCCTCATCTACCTCCAAATCAACTAAATCAAGTACATGTGAAGGGTCCGGTTCATACTACCCAAGCATAGATATATGGAACATGTTGTGAACCACCGAAAGCTATGGCGGTAAGGCCAAACGGTATGTCACTTGATGTAGACAGAAAGGTACCACATTGAGGCCACTTAAGTTACATTTATAGTCTTTGAATTTTTCTTATTTGGTGGAGATGATGTGTTTTGTGCACTTGTACAGATTTGGCAGGCAACGTGCAAATTTAAGTAAAAAGTGATGTAAAAGTAGATTCTCTGTACAAGTAGTGAAAATTCTCAACCTGCCACCTCACTGAACATGCAACCAAGCTCCACCTTATGTGCAACCCACCACCGCTTAAGCAGAAATGAGGGGCGCTCGAGCGACCCACCTAGGGCTGTGTGCGTGTAAATTCAAGTATGTTCTGCTGGAAAGAAAAAGAAGAAAAGAGGTTGTAATTAGGGTTCAAAAATATTTCAGAGAAAAAGAGGGGCTAGGGTTTGGAAAGCTTTTTTTTGAAGTTTCAAGGGAAATTCTCATGGAGGGTTCTTCTTCTTCTTCTTCTTCTTCTTCTTCTTCTTCTTCTTCTTCTTCTTCTTCTTCCCATGCCTCCATGAGTGGCTAGGATCCTCTTTCTAGGGTTTTGATGAAACCCTAGCCAAGTAAATAGGTTTTCTTTTTGATTTTCTTTTATGTAATGGTTTGAATAATTGTATGATTCTCAAGAACTTTTCAAATATAATTTTCCATTATTTCTTCAAGCATTCTTCTTTCTATGATTGTTGAATGCTTCCTATGCAATGGTTTCTGTACGTTCATGTTCAAGGTATGAGACGAGCCATACTATGAGGGATGAGTCGTGTTGCTATCCTAGTTTAGAGCGAACGACTCGTGCTACTTTAGATGGTTTGTGCCTATACATTGAACGTTTTAATTTTCATGATCAATGCTTTGAACTTGTAATTGCGAAGTATTATTTAGTTCAAACCACAACATAATTGAGTCTTAAAGTAAAGCCTTATTTATGTAACTAGTGGTGAATTAATTACCACAGGTTTTTTCCAAAATCAGTAACTTTATCTGTAATTATAATTGCTAGTTTATTCGCTTTATTTAATTTAATTATCATGAGGTTATGAACAACCATCTCTTTCATCAAAATTAAATTAGGAATTTTACAATTAAATTAGTTTAATTTCCCGTTTGTCCCTGTGGATTGATAGCTGGACTAACCGTTATTTTAAGATAGTTGGTATAGTTTAGTATTTATTTTTGATGTGTGAAACCACCCACCAAATTTTGGCGCCGTTGCTGAGAACTTCTGGAGAAATTAATTAATTTAAAGTCACATTCTTATTTTAATTTTTAGTTTAGGATTTTATACTTTTGTGTTGCTAAGTGTGCAGAGTTTTTGCAAGCGGAGCTATCATTGAAGTGCAAGGAGAGCGCAACCAAGCTTTAAAACAAACCGTAGCACTAAAGTGTTAAAAAAAATAAATAAATAAAAAGAGAAAGATGAAGCAAATACTTGCAAGCAAAGCACCAAAGTGCTAAACATAGAGAGCTCAAGTGGAGATTGGAGACAACGGTTTACACCTCAAGCATCCGCAGGACAAGTAAAGTGTTTTCATTAAATAGCTGTGAGTATTTTCTCCTTTAATCTTTTGCTTTCATAACTTAGTCACAAGAGTTGGAACTTAGTGTGTGTGTGCGTATGAGTGGTGTATGCTCTGAATTGTGGAGTTTGGACCTTGAACTAGAAAGGACTCTTAGGAACCTTAGAGCCACTTCCCGTGTTCCTAGGCTTGAATATCTATATCCATACTTCGAACCATTAGAGATGGCGAACCCGAATGTCCCAAATGTGCCCAACCGGACCCTTAAGGATTACTTCACACCCACTGCATATACATCACCATCATGCATTCTGTTATCCAACACCACCTCTACTCATTATGAGATTAAGTCTAACACCATCCTAATGCTCCCATCATTCCATGGACTAGCTCATGATGACCCATATAAACAACTGCATGAATTTTTGAAAATTTGCTCTATGGTGAGGATCCATAATTTCACCAACGAGGCCTTAATGTTACGACCGTTCTCATTTTCACTAAAGGACAAAGCCAAACATTAGCTATACCCCTTACCTGCTAATTCTGTCACAACATGGGACCAATTACAACAAAAAATTTTGGAGAAGTACTTTCCTATTGGTAAGACCAACCAACTCAGGCGAGCCATCACCAATTTTGCTCAAATTGATGGCGAGAAATTTTATGAAACATAGGAAAGACTTCGTAACCTTCTCCAACAATGTTCCGAGCACCAAGTGTCTGATTGACAACTTGTTCAAACCTTTTACTATAGCTTAACTAAGCCTCACCACCAAATGGTGAATTCTTCGTGTGATGAGACATTCATGTCCAAAAATGTAACACCCCAAAAATATTACAATAAATCCAACTCATAAGCAGAAGAATAATAGAAATAAGATACATTCATTCATCAGAGTTCAGAGTTTGTTTACAAAGGTTAACACATGCGATATACATTCACTAATGTTCATCTTGAATCTATAGCATGCGTTAAAATGTTAAGAGAATTGAAGCTAAACATATAGTCAGATGCGCTATAGGCTTACATATTTTCAAGTCACTGCTTGGTTACACAAAAGTGAGCCTAACACAATACCTTTTAAGCCCTTGGCTATACAAAAAAAATAAAACAAAATAAAGAAGCTTTTGCTTCCCAAAAGTCCCTCCAAGCTATTGCCTTGGTGGAGGCACGTCACCAGCACCTGAAAATGGTTTTTCCCAAATAGGGTGAGCCAAAACCCAGTAGGAACAATCTAACATAGTATATGAGATTTAGCAGAGATATAAGTACAATGTGCATACACAATACTTATGACAAAACATTCACATTTTTATAAGATCGTAAAGTACCAAAGTTCGTATTTCAATTCATTTTCCTTCAATTCATTTTAAGTTAATTTACCATTTTCAATTCATGGGTCAATTCCATTATTTTTCCATAACCTAACTGAGACTACAACTCAGTGGTTTTCTAAGTCAATACAATGCCAAGTAAACACTTCAATCTGTCATTTTATGGAAATTTCATCCGCGGGATCGGCACCCACGTATACACAAGATTTCGGGACTTTCACCCTGGACACTCTGGCCAACTTAATTTCAATGGAGTCCGTCTCCTATCTCTTCCCAAACAATGGAGTACATCCCATTTCTCCTCTCAAACATCACACATATACAATGTATTTAAACATGGTCATATTCAATGACAACCAACAATAGATTAGTTTCAACTTACCTAATCCTCATGTAATTTCTATAGCAATCATAGCTATCCTCCACTGATAACCCAACACAGATATTTCTAAACAGATATATAATCTTCTCAATAGATAAATTAATCAAGTTTCCATAGGTGAGAGACAACACGTGTCAAACTCCACCCTTTATACCAATAATCCTCCAATTTCACATTACCAATTTCAATTTCTATTAATTATACAAAATAACAATTTGACCCATTTAGGGCAAACTCCCCCTTTTCCAAATATCAACCCAAGTACCAAAATCAATAATTTTGACACAATACAACCACATTTTCAAACTCCATAACCATTTATTTTCCATTCACCAAAAACCCCTCTTTTTATTTCACACCCAAACCCTAGGTTTGTTCAAACTACTCCCAAATCCCACCATTGTTACACAACGGCAAATAACTAAGCTAAAGACCATATGAAAGTGTAGAAAATTCCTACCTCAAGTTTAGAAGGCCAAAGCAACGAAAGAGAAACTTCAAAGACGTCGAAACCAACTTCTACTCGAATCAAAATGGAGCTCTTGAGGTGCTCTACCTCTTTCTCAATGGCACTAGGATGAAGATCTCAATGGATCTAGGTGAAATAGTAGAGAAAAGATGAGTTTTAGAGAGAGGAACTCAAGATCTAGGTTTTTGGAAAGTTTTAGAGAGAGAGAGAGAGGAATGAAAAAGTGATGAAAAAGTCATCCTCACGATCTGTTATACACGCAATCCGCTCGAGCGTGAAAAGTGACGCTCGAGCGTCAGACACATAGTTCCACTCGAGTGCAAGAAATGACGCTCGAGTGCAGAATGCACACTTCCAAAAGTTTTGCAGACGAAGGACATCGCTCGAGCTCAAGATTGGACGCTCGAACGTCCACTCTCTCGAGGGTAGGAAACGCCGCTTGAGCATAGAATACACTCTTCCAATATTTGCAGGTCTGTAAAAATACTGATAGTTTGCAAATTTCGCTTAAGTGCAAGAATGGCCACTTGAGTGGATAAGAAAAATTGCAAAGCTCACTCAAGCACAATAATGGCCGCTCAAGCGGAGGAGCAAAAATCTGGGCAACAAAGGTTTGGAAAAACAAGCAACCAACCTGTTCCAAACACACAATTACAATCTAAATGACCAATCCAAGGAACCACAAGGGGAAAAGAGATGAACAACAACATTGAACCATAAAACCCGAGTTCGAAACATAATAGATAGTTGGTTCAAAATCGGAGTCGCTATAAAAAATGATAGCGATGCACGACAATTATTTTAAAACCTAAGTGATAATTCCCTTCACCATGTCTCCACAGCCTGGCAAGTCCAATAACCGGTAGTTGGAGCCCCGAAAAGAGGGGGTATTTATGAGTTAAGGCAAATCTAGAGTTAGCCCAACAAGTAGACGCATTGTCCCACAAAATGGACCAATTATTAGCTTCGGGACATGCCCCTACACAGCAACCACAGCCTCAATTTTACAAGGCATGTGTTATTTGTGCGAGCCTTACTTCAGACTTGAGTGAGTGCCCTTCGGCATCACAATTTCCTTAATTAGTCCAAGAGCATGTGAATGCGGCTCAAGGATTCTCCAAACCAAGTAATGACCCATATTCCAACACATATAACTCGAGATGGAGAAATCATCCTAATTTTTCATGGAGACCTCCTTCATAAGGCACTTTGTACAACCCTCCATAACCAAGGCAGAATTTTAATAATTTTGCCAACCAATCTTCCCACCGCCCACCACAACCTTACCGGTAACCACAAACCCTGCTGTAATAATCCAGAATCTTTTCCTCCGCTCGAGCGGGGGAGTTGACGCTCGAGCGGACTTGTGAGGCTCCCAATATCTCGCGTGTTTGTAGGCGGGCCGCTCGAGCGTGGAAAGCGACACTCGAGCGTGGAAAGTGAGATTGCCCTTGACATTTTATTAGTGTATTTGGAACCCCCTTGTTTTATTTTGGGACAATGATCGAAGTGGTAACATAATGGTAAAGTAAGAGTAAACCAAGAATTTAATTCGAGTAATTTTTCCTACGAACAGCCGTCACTCTTTTTGCCCTTTTCTTTTTTTCACATTTTGAATTTGGGTGTGAGGCCAGAACCATTGGAAATCTTGTTTCTGGGGCTTCAATTTGGATACAAGAACGACCTAGAACGGAGTCCAAATGAGAGAGTTATACCTGTTTGAAGTTTTCATATCTATGTTGGAAGCAGGTACGCTCGAGCTTAAAAAGCAACGCTCAAGCGAATTGCGCTATAGATCGACTTTTTTCGCCCCCCCCCCTTTCGGAAGGTTTGAAAAGAAAGCCCTACAGTTCGGACTCTTGTGGTTCTGAATCTAGTCTCAGAAGTGCAATGTGAAACTGATAAACACCAAAGAGTCTAAATCCGGTAAATCTTTTGAAAACTCGATTTTAAATCAAATAATGCCAAAATTGGACTGCTTTTCCAGATACAGAGTCGCCACCTAAATATTTTATTTTGAAAAAATTTAGGAAACCCTGACTCATGCCAAAGGCCACGTGTCCGTCATCACCAAAGTTGCCTCGGCTCGAGAACTTGGGTATAAGAGGGGAAGGTCCTAAAATGAGCATACCCGCTTGCCCGATCAAAGATCGACCTCTACTAATCATGGTATGCTTTTTATAAACATTATGTGTTCTTGTTCCAATTTTTATTCTAACCTTACTATGTGATGCGTACAAGCAAGTATAGACTAGTTTGCTCAATTTGGAACAATTCAACTCATGTTTGTTTTCGAAAATGGTTTGAATTTGCCACCTCAAGTGGGCTTAAAGTTGCGGATTTTCCACCAAACATAGTGGGCTTAAAACATGATTTGTCACTCAACAAAGTGGGCTTAAAACTTGCATTCGTTGAATCGTTCCAATTCAAACAACAAGTCTGTTTAGCATTTAAGCACATAGCCTCCTGGCAAGTATGCTAATCATGGCAACATTCACACTTATGCAAATATGCCAAAGCGTAGAAACTTACCTAGTACTCCAAGCAAGAAAAATATGAGTTAGAAAAATATGCATGATTTCTAACTATATAAGATGTCTAATGCAACACATGCAATATGCAATTAATAGGCTCGACTACTAATATGGCATATGATCGATTCGAACAACATGCGATTAAACACGTATTCAAAGAAGATATTGAAATAGTAATGTAGTTTGAATGATGTGCTGAGCCTCGGTGCATGCAATACAAATGAATGGATGCAAACATGCAAGCATAATGTATGCCAATTGAAAGTGTCCCTAATCTAACCATCAAAAGCGATTATATAAAAGGGAGAAAGACGTGGGGTTGGAAAACATACACACACGCACGCACACTTATTACAATATTACACCCTCGTGAAGGAGGGTCCGAATGAAACTAGCCAACTAGCTACGCTAATTAAACTAACTATTACAAAACAAATTAGCTAATTAAATATTACAAAACAAATTAGCTAGCTAAACACTTAACTAACTAATGACAAAGCAATTAAGCTAATTAATTACAACATGAATTAATTAATTAATCTACTTAAATAATTACAATATTTGCAAGCCTTAGCTATAACTAATTAACTAAGCAAAGCAACTAAAAGGCCTCGGGAAACAAGGGATGCATGCATGCTCAGTTTCTCCACCTGAAAAACCACCATTTTGCTGCTGCATGTCTCTGTTTGCACACTTGAACACCAAAGAAGCTGTCCACTTCCAGAACACCTCTGCTCCACCTCAGGAACACACTGTGCAAATTTCATTGGTGGCCCACAGGGGGCCTGTCGGCTACCAATGGTGGCCAATCGGCTACCATTGGTGGTGGCCGGTCGGCCACCGATGACATGAACTTCTCTTTTTGCTGCAACAAAGAGCAGACAGAGCAAAATAGTGTATTCTCACAGATTATTTGCACACTTTGCCTCTCCTTTTCATGGGGAAATCAAAGGAGGGACAAAATTTGGTTTACAAACCATCAATCAAGCAATTTCATTGCATGATGGCTTGTGAAACCAATTGTGCAAGTTCAGTAAATGCAAAATGAGACCAAAGGACCAGCACTCTATCATGCATGATCAAGGGCAATGGAGACCAAGGAAAATGGCACATTTCATCACTTTTGACTATGAAATGTCTCGTTTTCCTTGTGTTCAAATTAACGTCCAATTTGAACACAGGCAATGCAACATAAAAGGATGCTTATCTTGCTTTTTTACTTGTCCATTTTGTTTACACATTTTAAATTACCAAATCATTCTTTACTTGAGTTGTCCATTAGTGAGTGTCCTTTAATAGAGAAAGGTCAAACCAAAGGTTGTTTTAGGCATCAAAGAGACCTCATGCCGTTGGTCATGAATCTCCAAAGGGATTAAACCATTAAGCACAAACATCTCAATTCCATGCTTTAAACAAGCAAATGGTTTAAACCACTTTCAAAACAAAAATAAAACCAGGAAAGGAGAGAGGTTGCAGATATGATTAGGTGCTGAAAATGAGTACAAAAAGCACTAAAACATGCAACTAACTCAAAACAACGATAGTTAAAGCCTTAAAACACTAAGCTAGTGAAGAAATTAACACTACACCCATGCAATACAAGACTCAAATGAATTAACCAGTCCAAAATAGAGCTAAAACAGGTTATTTCAGAGGCTAAAACATGTCGGAATTAAGCTAAGTTAAACTAGAAAAACATACTAACATGTGAAGCTAGCTAGGTATGCAAACAATTCACAAGGAGGGGAGGCTAACCCCTTCAATTTTGGACTTCAAAATAAGGTTTTTGTCATTGAAAAATCTTTGAGATTTAGTGGTTAAAAGGCCCAAAAAGTTTGATTTGAAAGTGATAGATAATAGCACAAAAAGCTTAACAAACAAAGGAGCAAGAAGGGTGGACAACCCCTTAACTCAAAAGGGGCTCAAACCACCACTTTTAAGCCACAAAACAGAGGTTTTTACAGTTCAAAACCAGCCTCAAAACAGTTGAAATAGATGAGAAAATAAGCATAGAAAACAAGTAGAAACAAGGCAAGTGTTATACCTTTGAAGCAAAGCACAAACTAGCCAATAATCCAAGCTGAAACCACCTTCTAGAGCTGAAAGAAGGTCCCAAGTAATCTCAGCTCAAAGGTGAGGGTATTTGGTTAAGGGTTGGCATGCAAAAGCTAAGGATTTATGAACCAATCTGTACAAAATAACAAGAGAGAGAGAGAGAGAGAGAGAGAGAGAGAGAGAGAGAGAGAGAGAGAGAGAGAGATTTTTGCTCTAAATTTTCTAACCCTCAAAAATAGGGAAAGAACCCCCCTATTTATAGAAAAACACCCCTTGAGCTTAGAAACATCCTACCATACATGTGTAGGGAGATACAACTCAGTGTGCAACAACTGGCACAGGTGTCAATAAATATCTGGAAAAAGGCACTGGTGGCTATCGGCTACCACTGATAGCTGACCGGACATCACTGGTGGCCGACCGATCACACCCACGGCCGACAAAAACATCCCATGGCCGACAGCCCTGGATGGTGGCCGACAGGTCACCAAGAGGTCCAGACAGCAAGTTTTGGTCCAAAACAAGGCACATAAAGAACAAGGTTTAGAGATTCAAAGACAGGGCATTCCGCCGAGGACTTCGGTCGCTCAAAACAAACACAAACATACACAATCATCGAGTGCACGAGCGATGATGTCTAAGTCTTGAGGACGGTAAAAAATGGGGTATCTACAGTTGCCCTTCTTTGACAGAACTCGAAAGTCATGAAATGACGAGAGTGAATGTCAAAGCCCAGAGATGACCTATTTTTGACAAGGCCGAAGACTTGAACAAACAAACAAGCAAAACAAAGAACGGTTGTGCCCGCAGGCTACCTACGTATCCTTTTGCAAGGAATCAAACCAGCATAGTTTTGGGGCAAGATGCAAATGATATGCACAATGCAGAACATAACTTATGATCATGCAATGAGGCTGTAATGAAACATCTAGATGCAAATGTTATGCAAAGAAATGCTACATTTAAACAAACTGAAACATGGCACAGCAATCTCATATATGAAAAGAAATAAACAAACACGCTACGCGTGGGAAACACGAACCAGACCACATTTCCTGCAGAAAGGACGTAAGAAAATTATGCGAGCTTAACTATGCATCATGTAGGAAAGGCAAAGAACAACACAACCATCGGGCACACCCGAGGCATCAAACAAGATCCTAACGCATCGCATGCGTGGGGAGAAAAGGATGGTGTGAACACCGGAACGCACCCGAATGTTTCTAACCAAAGCGTCCTAACGCGTCACATGCGAGAGGAGAAGGGGGCAGTGGTGAACACTGGGACGCACCCGCGTGTTCAAAACCGAAGCATCCTAACGCACCACACGCGAGAGAAGAAAAGGGTGGTGAACCTCGGGACACACCCGTGCATTCAAAATCAAAGCGGCCTAGCGCGCCACATGCGAGAGGAGAAAGGGGTGGTGAACTCCGGGACACACCCGCGTGTTCGAAATCGAAGCATCCTAACGCGCCGTACGCAAGAGGGGAAGAAGTGGTTCAGACACCGAGACGTACCCGAGTGTTCAAAACCAAAGCATCCTAACGCGCCACACGCGAGAGGAGAAGAGGTAGTTCAAACATCGGGACACACCCGCGTGTTCGAAATCGAAGCGTCCTAACGTGCCGCACGCGAGAGGACAAGAGGTAGTTCAAACATTGGGACACACCTGCGTGTTCAAAACTAAAGCATCCTAACGCGCCCGCATGCGAGAGGAGAAGAGATAGTTCAAACACCAGGACACACCCGCGTGTTCGAAGCCGAAGCGTCCTAACGCACCACACGTGGGAGGAGAAGAGGTAGTTCAAACACCGGGACACACCTGCATGCTCGAAACTAAAGTGTCCTAACCCGTCGCACGCGAGAGGAGAAAAGGTGGCGGTGATAAACATCGGGACGCACCTACGTGTTCGAAACCAAAGCGTCCTAATGAGCCGCACGCGAGAGGAGAAGAGGTAGTTCAAACACCGGGACGCACCCGCGTGTTTGAAACTGAAGCATCCTAACGCGCCGCATGCAAGAGAAGAAGAGGTGGTGGTGATAAACATCGGGACGCACCTAAACGTTTTTAAACAAAGTAAGGAGTGGTTTGAAGGACAAGAATGATTTCACCTAGAACTCATCTTAATGAACTGTACATACAATATCGTGCCTGTATAAGAAAGAGAGACTTAACTGATACAGGATAGTAAGAGTGCATGTTCTATGCATAATAAACAAGGCATGTTCTATGCAAATGTAATGACAGCATGTTCTATGCATGATAATTGGAACCATGTTCTATGCTATAATGGAGAAGTGCATGTTCTATGCAATAATGGAGAAGTGCATGTTCTATGCAAGAATGGTGAAATGCATGTTCTATGCAACAATGAATTAAATAACAACTTCTGATTTACCTCTCGGAAGAGTTACAACAAGTTAAAAAAAGGACACACCTCATTCGTGTTGATTAGTGATGAACATCATGCACCGAAGACACGGTTTGGAGCTTCAGCAGAGGCAATTTGAACTCAACAGTGAACTTTTCTTGCACTTCTCGAGAAATAAGGACACAAAACAGTTTCAAGACTCAAAGGAGGAGCACTGGGCATTGGACGACCACCAGGGGAGGGCGTTGGCCACCTGTTGGCCAACCCTAAGCACTGTTGGCCACCAATGGGGCCTCTCGGCCACTAGTGGTGGCCGACCGGCCATCGATGGCAGCTCGGCCTTTTTTGGTCTTTTCACCCGTGGGTCTTTAAGTATAGGTCATGGGGGATTATTTCCTCCATACCCCATGATCGAAATTATTCCCTCTCTCTCTCTAGACCTTCCTTCTCTCTAGATCCGAGCTTTATACGTGTTTTCCAATGCCTCATGCGAAGTTGATTCGCTAAAACCTTTTGATGTCCTTCATTTTGAACCGATTAAAATTTGATTTCGGTGTTTTTTTCTTCATTTTCACCACTTGAGGCTCATTCCCCTTGAGTTTCTCTTGGGTTTGGCGCCTTTTCCCGGGCTTTGACTTTTTCTTCTATTTTCTCTCTCCTAGGGTTGACTTTTGGCATTTTCCACCCATTTTCCTCATTTTCTTCACTTTTCATCGACTCTTTATCTATATTCCAGATGGCAGATGACATTCCACATGATGGGGCTCCTCTAGAGGTGGAGTTCGAGGCAGAGTTCGATGCTGATGCTGAGTCGGAGCCCTTAACACTGGGAGTGAGGCCTTTTGACGCGGCGAGGTATCATCCCCAGACACACATTCTGCCTGTTGGAGGCGTTAGGCACTTCATTGATTTCGCTAATGCACCAGTGGATCTCTTTCTGAGGGAGCCAGATTCCCATCTTTCAGCTATTGCCGTTAAGGTACGAACTCTATACACTTGCACATCTAATGTTCTTTACTTGCATTTCTTGCACCAGCCCTTATCTGATTGTATTTGCATCAATACAATTGCATTTGTTTTTCACTTCCTTTTCATCGAACTGTATTTACACTAATTTAGCTGTCCTCTACCACAGGGTGATGCCTGCGTATACAGGGCTATAGGGCCACGACAGCTAGAGATTGGTATGATGAGCTCCCTGCCGGAGTACGAGCCATTGTTGACGAGGCAGGCTTCGGCCTATTTTGCTCTAGATTGACACGAGTCATAGCGAGTTGTCCACTTCTTGGGGCACTAGTGGAGAGATGTGGGACACCGCCAACTCTCTCCATCTTTCCACTATCGGAGAGATGACGATGACTCCGTACGCCTTCGCCATGATCACAGGCCTAGGTGTAGGGGGTGATCCGATTCCTCTCGACCCTAATATGGGGAGTGGGAGGCAGCGTGGATTAAGCTTCTGGGGGCGCGCCCACCTTTGTTATGAATAGCCCAGGTCAGATACAGCTGGTTTGAGGAGCAGTTTCGGAGGACCGCGCCAGAGACAATAGAAGAGATAGAGCACTACGCTCTGGGTTTCCTGATGTTCCTCTTCGGTACCACCTTGTTTGCTAACATGGCGAACACCGTAGGGTTATACTTATTGAAGGCACTGGTGGTCCTTTCCCAAGTGAGCTTCTATGATTGGGGTGGGCCGGCCTCGCCACCCTGTACGGCTATATGAGCTCGACCTCCCTCAGGAGTGGACACTTAATTGGAGGCAACTGGCGAGCCTAGAAGGCACACAGCTTAGTTCCCGTTTTACACTTTGCATTTTCTATTAAGCATTTCTTGTTTTACATCCGTTCAACACAAGTACTTTCTGCTTTGCATTTTCTATATTTGGTCATGCACTGTATGCTTTCTGCTTTGCATTTTCTGTATCTGTTTATGCACTGTATGCTTTCTACTTTGCATTTTCTGCATCTGTTCAAATTGTATTGATTACATATCCCTGTGCTTTTTCCACAACTATGGGTGTATGCATACTTCCCGACTCTTGCCTAAGAGCCAGAGGTGGAGATTTCATTGACGATCCCCTACTCACGAGTGTACGATGGTCAGCTTCACCGTTGGACTCGCGAGCCCTTTATGTTTTTCTATCAGTACTGTGACACAGTAGCGGCACACGAGGTAACCTAAAACACGGTCATCATTTGCTTTCATACTATTCCAATTCACATTGTAGCCACTGGCAGCAACTGACAATCTATATAACTTCCATTTGTAGATCACATAGCAGCCATGGGCCACGATACCGAGAGGAGTTGCAGGCCGGTATAATACGGCCTGGGGCATTTCTCGTTATCGCATTCTATTTGAGGGCCCGGTCTGTCGGGCCTGGTGCCTAAGCGAGAGAGTCGTACGCCAATCTCTAGGTATACCTACTTTGTTCATACCGATGACGCCGCCCGAGCCCATGAGATCAACGGACAACCTATCTATTGACAGAGTTATCCAGTTTATGGTGGGCTTAGAGGCGGAATACTTCCGAGTTGAGGGTGATTATGTAGTCTTCATTCAGACACATCTCATGCCACCTCTGACCGGTGTTCACGGAGGTGAGGGAACGAGAGCTCCTGTTGCGAGGACAGAGCCTAGAGCGACCAGGGCAGCTAGGGCCTATGGCAGAGCGGCTTCTCAAGCGAGGCAGAGGACCAGGTGGCTAGAGCAGCCTACTGCACTCACCTGTTGGCGGTATATTGGGAAGGCATATAATCCCTATTGAGCCTGCGGCAGTTGGGCACACATACGTCAGGAAGCGCCCCCGGTATGTACCATATTTTTAGTTTTCTCATCTCTTTCTGATATTTGTTCCTTCTGGAAATTAATTATTCCCAAATGCATTTTCAGGCACCCCCAGGATACACCAAGGATCTGCTGGAGCTACTAGCCTCTCAAGACTGAGATAGCTGGCGCTGATTTTCTATATTTTTGCTTAGTTTCTTTTTGCTAGTAGTTTAGCACTTTGTACAGCTTTGGACAGGTTTTATTTGCTTTAAAAAAACTTGTACTCTTTTTTGTAAAAGTAACCACGATGGGAATGAAAACCAGTCTTTTGTATGAAAAAGTGTTGCATTTTGCATTCTGAGCACCGCACGAGCACCGCACTTGCATAAAAACGAGATTGAACTTGATTGATGGAAATTGAACATTGTATTGGCACTTTCTTAATCAGGTAATGAACCGACCAACACTTAACAAATAAAGTAAAACAACTCCATAAACAACTAACAATAATAACTCGATAAACAAAACAACACAAATACAATTCGATAAACAACACAACAACTCGATAAACAAAATAACATGAATACAACTCGATAAGCAAAACAAGATGAATACAACTCAATGAGCATGCTCAAGCCCAAAGGGACTCAAAACAAGACCTTGGAATGCGTAAAAAGAAAAACAAAACACAGGTTCTCAGCACTCTCAACATATAGGTGGACCACCAGACAGACCAGAAGGCCGTCGACCAAAAATAGAGGTTGTCGGCCACCAGTGGTGGCCAGTCGGCCATCAGTGTAAGGGGCCTTTAGATTGTTGCCACTTGTCTTCCACTCAGTGCCTTATCTTCTACAAAAGTTGGGACTTCGTAGTTTCTTTATTCCAGCTCTGTTTTTGTCACCAATGAAGCCATTCTTTACTGAAAAACTCTCAAATTGGATTATAACTTTAGATGGCTCGAAAAAAGTAAATTTCTGGGGTTTCGGGATAAATGCACTATTCCCGCTAAGTCGCTTTCCACTGTGTTTTTCGCTCTTTTATGCCGCAGCTAGATGTTGGAACTCGATTACACATGTTTTTAGCTTTGGGGGGCAAGAGATATGCCCTACAATTGAAAAATTCTAAGTTTTAATGGAATCCCAGCGTGATGAGAAAATCTTGCCTCAATCCCGTTTTGGTCACATCCAAGCTTTAGGAAGGATGTATAAGCACACTTCTCATGAGGCTCAATCTTCGGTTCACAACGGAGAGCTGGATATTCCCAGCCTCATTCATTGATTTCCTAACGCCGGCGACCGTCTTTGGTAGAGTTTTCGGCAGTATGCCCTTTGTTTGTGTATGTTGGCTCATTTTCTTCTTGGCTCGAGTTTCGAAGGGTCTAACATTCGCTTGATTGATGTATCCCAAGGTTTGAAGGAGGGCAAGAGTTGCATCGGCTTGACACTGGCTGAGACTTTGATAGGCATAGACACCTTCCACCGACGAGAGACAAACAAATTTGATAGGCATAGACACATCCCAAGGTTTGAAGTCCTATACTTTTGCAGGTAATGTTTCCCACCCTCTTAAGTTTGTGTTTCTCACATCACTCGGCACTCAAGCTCTGTTTTTCTCTCAAAGCCATTTTCTCGCTTTTTCTCTCAGCGCACATCTCTCTATTCTTTAACCTCTCTTATTTTTCATCCCTCCCCAGATATGGCTAATAGACAGGTTGAAAGTAGTGAACTCTTGCCCTGTATATTCAGCACAAGGATATTTCTTTCGCCAACGGCTAGTTAATTTCCCAAGCGAGGGATGGTGAGGCCATTGGATGTGCAACAGGTCTGCTGTTGATATTGCTTGGCATTGCCCTTGGTTTGATTTGCCCGAGATGAGACAGTATGACTTAGCAACCTGGCATTCAGCTGATTGGCTTGACACACTATGTATTCTACTTCCCATTCAGGTTTAGGCATCAGTTTGGACATGACCAGATTTGCCTCGAAGAAGGGATTGAGTACCCGGCTTCATTCCCAATCCGAGGTTCACAATTGGCTCGATACCCCACTGCTTGGAGGACAAGAGTGCTTCTGGCTCCTGCCCCTAGTTTTAGTTGCGCACTTTCTGGCGAGTGCTTAATTTGGCTTGAAGATGAGGCACAAACCAGGCATACTTTAGCATCTGAAGCTTCCAGAAGCACAGGGAGGGGACGCGGGAATACTTGATTCATCTATGCCCCAAGTTTATTGCTTTAATATGTACTTTCAAGTTTTCCTTTTGAATGTAATAAAAAGTAACTTTGATTTGCATCGAGAGTTAGAGAACTGCGTATTGAAATCAATGAAATTGAAGTCGTGAACACTTAAAGTTTTCCTCTCGGTCAAAAAATGGTCTAAGTTGTAAAAAGATTAATTTGAACAAAATCAACTTTTATTGAAGCTTTTCAAAATCATTTTCAATGAGGATCACAACCTGACACACATGGAATCTATCCTCGAGATGTACAACCCCGAATCCAAAAACAATGGAAAATTGCCCTTTGTCTGAAATAGCACTGAACTGTACTGTAACCAGCTCTCAAAATGAAGATCACAAACGAACTCTCGGATACAGAAAAGACAAAGATGACCTGATCAATGACATGGACAGAACAGTTGAGTTGGAAGTGTTTACGGCTGAACTTAAGAATGAAGTTGCCTACGTATCCCGAAGATGGGAATCAAGCCTTACGTAGTTCGGTTCGGGTTCACTCGGGTATTAACACTCTACTTTTACGCTCTAACTTTTGCCAAGGCCACCATTTCTGGGTTTTCAACCTTGCGAGCTCAGTTTTTCTTTTTTTCAATTTTTTGTGCTCTAACTTTTTCGTAGGTCGCCCTTCCGGGTTTCCGACCTAGTGAGCCTCTCAAAGATAGTATTTCTTCAACTTGTTGTAGACACCCCATTTTTGACCGACCTTAAGACTCAGACGTCACCGATTGAGCGCTTGGTGATGTTGCATATTGTGCTCGTTCTGAGGTTGCGGAGTCACAGCTGCGACCCTTGCCTCCGGACTTTCGGACTCTTTTGTGCTTTGCCTCGGTTTGCGAACCGGGCACCGTTTTCTCCGTTTTCTCTTTGCGAAGGGAGGGAGAGGTCTGGTAGACCATCTCTCAATGGCCGTAGGCTACGTTTCGTGGTCGTAGGCCATTTTTCTCATTTGGAGCCCGGTTCCCGATTTTCAGAGCCGTCGGCCGTGTGCCTCGATTCGGGACCGCTCAACCACCTCCGTTTGCTCCAGTTTTTGGAATACATCTTATTTACTCGAGAGACCAACTTCGCGGTCGAACGCCACCTCCGGTGCTTAACAGTCAGTTTTTAGAGCCCCGGGCCGCGTGTTTTGGCCCTTGAACCTCCGTTTTGCATCGGTTTGGGTTCGTTTTTGGCAGAGACCTCATTTCCATTGTTAGGAAGGTTGTAGAAGGGTGGGAGGCCAGCAATTGTTCTGAAGACCAGCTTTATTCCTTCATCGCTCTCCGTCACCCGTTTTCCTCGCTAGAAAGCTGATGTTGACCATTCCTGGGCCACTTTCTTTGACCCTCAACCACATATTTGTGTTGTACACACCTGGGAGGCCACCAATATGTCATGGCCGGCCAGCAATTGTCCCTGACCATTTTGAACCCCTCTAGAAAGTTGGTTTTTCTCTCTCTCCTGGTTCAGATTTTCAGGGTTTTGACCACATAGCTGTGTTGTGCACACATGGGAGGCCACCAATATGGGGTGGCCGGCCAACAATTCTCATTGACCCTTTTGACCCTGGCCGGCCGGCCAGGAGTGGACCTTTTCTACCTGGCCGACTAGAATCCTCTCTCCAAGTACATTACAGATGTACCCTCTGTTTCCCTCCAGATCCTGTATCCGGGGGGGTCTTTTGGGGGGGAAAATTTGAATTTGATTTTCCCCCCCTTTCCTCCGCTCCTCCCTCTATAAAACCAGACCCCCCCAGCTCCATTTTAGAGGGTTACAAATTCTTGTTTAGAGCCTTGCTTACATCTCTCCCTCCCCCTCTCTTCCAAGCCTCAAAACCCTAAAAGCCTTGCACCATTTACACACCAACCCATAGCTCCACACATCCACACTCCATTCCAGCCTTTTGAAGCTGATTTACAAAGGCTAGGAGCTCCTCTTCTTGGTCCAAAGGCTGCTGGTTCATTGCTCTTCAAGGGTATGCACACTTTTCCCCTAAACTAGTCTTTTCTTGCTTCATTTATAAGCCTTGCTTGCAAGCATTTTTGGGCTCCGACACAAACTGTAAATAGTCATATTTTGTGCTCAGCTCCATGTTTGATTAAGGGTCTTTCTCTGTTTGAGGTCTCCTCCTCACCCTTTGTGTTTAAACTCTCTTTTAGGCCTATTTTTGCATGATATTTTAGGCTTATTTGTGAGCTGTTTTGGACTTGGTCATAAATTGTGAAATGTCTTTTTTTGAGCCCCTCTTCAAATTTGTTGAAGGGCTCTCCCCTGTTTGAGGTCAGTTGCTACCACTTGTCTCTTTATCCCTCTTTTAGGCCTTTTTTCTTGCATGTTGATTTAGCCTCACTTGTGTTCATTTTCGAGGCTTGATGTAAACTGTAAAGTGCCATGTTTTGAGCTCCTCTTCAACTTTGTTGAAGGGCTCTTTGCTATTTGGGGCCAGCTGCTGTCCCTTGTCTCGAATCTCTCTTTTAGGGCCATTTTTGCATGATAGATTAGCCCTATTTGTGTTCATTTTTGAGGTTTGTCATAAACTGAAAAACATCTTGTTTTAATCTCATCTTCAAGTTTGTTCAAGGTCCCATTTTTTTATGAGGTCACATGCTTCCTTGTATGCTTGATTCCTTCTTATTTTGAGCCTTACACCTAAGCTCTTGTTGCATGCTTTGATTGGCCTTCTAGCCACTGAAATCCAGTGGATTTTCAGTGGGTAGCACACTGTTTTGAGCCTCCAAATCAGAGGGGGGGTGACCCCCTCTCACCTTGACTTGTTTGGTGGTCATTTTGGCCTTCCAAAGGGACCCCTCTTTACATGCTTCTTAGTCACATTTTAGGGTCAATTTGGTGAGTTTTGGGACTACCATATTTGATTTCCAGAGTTGTTTTGATCATGCTTCATGTCTATCTTGTATGTGTCTAACAACTCCTTGTATGGCCCTCTAAAGGAGCTCCTCATTTTTGCAAATGTTGGCTGCATTTCAGAGTTTATTTGGGCATGTTTTGGCATGTTTTATTCATTGATTTTTTTCTGGTTTGGTGAGATTCCATATGCTTCATACACTTGTCATGTAAACCATGTTTGCTAGTAGAAATTGCATGCTATTTTAGTCTATCTTGCTAGCACTTTTTGGCCATGCTTTAAACTAGAAAAGTTCATGTTTTAGGACTGCCTTGACTCTGTCTTCATGCTTCATGACCAAATAATGCATGCTTTGTATAGCTATAAGTCATTCCATGTGCCTAGTTTTGAGTTTCGGGGTTCATCTCGTGCATCGGGTGCCATGTTTCCATGTTTCGGGGCCATTTAGCATCATGTTTCAGTGCTGAAACTTGCATGTTTGTATTCCATATTCCATGCCTTGCCATACCTTGTTAGAGTGGCCTTTGTGCCTTAAGATCGGTCCTCGGTTTGCGTGCATGCGTGCACGCATCTCGAGTGTCTCATTTTCATCTCATGGCCTCTGATATGAGTGTGGTTGAGGTCCACTCATGTTAGTGTAAGCCCATATTGCATTGTGTATGCCATCTTAGTCCTTTGCATTGCATGTGCTAGGTTGAATGTTAGAGCACCATGCATGCCATGTTACATCGTGCATTGTGTATGTCATTTCATAGCATTGAGTATGCTAGGGTGCATGTTAGTCGCATCCATGCATGTCATGCATATTGCATTGTGTTTGGGATAGGAGTTAGCCCGAGCACGGGAAACGAGGGACGTTTCGTACTCCGAGTGACGGAACGTGCCTCAATTCCCGGTCACCGACACTCCGGATTATCCATGATAGAGCCTCGGTCTTGTTGTTTTTTCATGTGCATTAATCCCATATTGAGTTGTGCAATTCGACTCCTCGGCCATCATGCATCGAGATGCGTGATTGGTGGCTCGGGGATCGAGGCAAGCATACATATGTGAAAATACACTGCCATGTCCCTTTCTTGCTCTCTGTTGCAGCAAATCAAGAATCAACAGCCTTTCAGAGCTTTCCGAAATATTCCGGGCTTAATCATAACAGAGGCTAATTGGGACATCGCAATGGATTTCCGCGCAAGGCAACCCGAACATGCATCATTCATCACCCGGAGCAGAGTTGAGGCAGTCCCTAGCTTGCATGCTAATTTATTGCTTTCCTAGATTAATTTGTTAATTAATTAGGATTTTGTAATTATTCGGACTGTAACTATTCATTTGGGACTGTATATTATTTATTCGAACCCTCCGAGCGAGGGCAATGTTGTAATAAGTGTGCGTGCGTGTGATGTATGTCTTCCAGCCCCACGTCTTTCTCCCTTTTATTTACCAGCTTATGATGGTTAGAATAGGGCATGTTTCAATTAGCATACAGTATGATAGCATGTTTGCATTCATTCATCTGTCTTGCATGCACCGGGCTCGGCACATCATACTAACTGCATTTGTATTTTAATTTTAAGTTGAATACTTGTTAGCTGTTGCATCTCATATGCCATGTTTTAGCTGAGCCTGCTATAGTTGCATTTTTGCATGTGTTGCATTAGGCATTTCTGTGTAGTTAGGATCATGCATGGATTTCTAATTAACTTCTGTTTTAGCTTGGAGTACTCGATAAGTTTTATGCTTTAGCATCCTTGCATGCGTGTGAGTGACTGCCATGATAGCATGCTTACCATGAGGCTATGTGCTTATATGATATAACTGTCTGATTGCCTGTGGGTGAAGGTTGGGTTATCTGGATTGGAGCAATTCATTCACTGTGAGTTTTAAGCCCACTAGATAGTGGCAAAACCATGTTTTCTAAGCCCACCCGAGGGTGGCAAAATCTGCATTTTATGCCTACTTGCGAGTAGCAAACCACTTTAAAAAATAAACAGGAAATGTTTTGTTCCAATTCAGGCGACCCAGTCTATACTTGTATGCTGTGCGCATCACATAGTAAATCTAGGCTAATAACCGGAATAAGAACGCATAATGTTTTCAAAACTAGATATCATGGTTAGTAGAGGCCGATCTTTGATCGGGCGAGCGGGGGTGCTCACGAAATGACCTTCCCCAATCGTACCAAAGTTCCCGAGCTGAGGCAACTTTGGTGATGACGGACACGTGGCCCTAGGCACGAGTCAGGGTTTCCTAAATTTCCCAAAATAAAATATTTAGGTGGCGACTCTGTATCTGGCAAAGCAGTCCATGTTTGGCACTTCTTTCAAAAATCTGTTTTCTCAAAACGATTTGCCGGATTTGGACTCTTTGGTTCAGATTAAGAACCGTGACAATTTGAGTCCTAAACTGTAGTGAGGCCCAAGGGCGCGTCTACACTTGTCCATGTTGATTGGTTGAGAAAATTCTAGGCCATCAAGGTCCATAAGAATGACAGCTCCACCCGACGAAATTGATTTGATGATATAAGGACCAGTCTAATTGGGTCTAAACTTGCCCCTAGGCTCATGGATGGGAGCTCGGTTGTCTTTGAGCACTAAATCCCCTTTTTTCAGATTCCTGGACTTAACTTTCTTATTGAAAGCCTTGGCAATTCTGCATTGATAACCCTGAACTGGTATAGTGCTTTTAGCTTTCTCTCATCAAACAACATTAGTTCTTCGAACCTGCTCTGCTGCTAGTCCGCTTCTGTTATCTGGCACTCAACCATAACCCATAGTGACGGAACCTCTATTTTGATCGGCAGAACAGCCTCCATCCCATAAACTAGAGAATACGGCCCCTAGTAGATGTCCGATTTGAAGTTCTATAGCCTTAAAAAGCAACTGACAATTTGTCTGGCCAGTCCCTGCAGGTTTCCACCATATTTTGTAGAATGTGCTTAATGTTCTTGTTGGTGGCCTCAACAGCACCGTTGGTTTGTGGCCGATATGTAGATGACTTATGAAATGCCACGTTGTATTTCTCCAACAAGTCTATCACTTCCTTCTTAAAGTGGGAACCATTATCTGAAATAATCTCGTTTGGGACCCCATAACGACAAATGATGTTATTCCTGATGAATTTGGCTACATGCGATGCTTTTAGCACTGCATAGGATTGGGCTTCCACCCACTTTGTAAAATAGTCAATTGCCACTATGATATACTCATGCCCATTCGAGCCCTTCGGCGTAACTGCTCCAATGACATCTATTCCCCAAACTGAAAAAGGCCATGGTGAAGTCGTGTTGTACAGCTTCGACGGCGATGTTCATGCGATTGGCATGAATCTGGGATTTGTGGCATCGTCGAACAAAACCAATACAATCCTCCTCCATGGTAGACCAATAATAACCTTGTCGGAGAATCTTTCGGGCTAGCATTACCCCACTCATGTGTGATCCGCACTCCCCTCCATGGATGGCCTCCATTAGGCGCTTTGACTCCTCTGCGTCAATGCACAGCTTGTGCATTCCCAGATGACCTTGTTTGTACAACTTACCCCTGCAGATGATAAACTAAATGGCCATCCGCCATATTGCCCTTTTATCTTTGGCATTTGCCCTTGATGGATACACCTCCTTTTCTAAGAAGTTCCAGATATCAAAATACCAGGGGTTTTGATCTTGTACTTCATCTATTGCGGAAATAAACTCGTAGGCCTGCGTATATCTCTGTTCAATGATGATTGGATGCATTCGAACTCCTAAAGGGATGTCTATCATTGATGATAGAGTTGATAAGGCGTCAGTGAACCTGTTGTTCTCTCTTAGAAGATGAGTGAAGGTTAGCTTCTCAAACCGATGAATCAGAATGTCCAGGGTCTTGTGATAGATTTTCATTTTCTCTTCTTTGACTTTCCAGTCGCTGTTTGCTTGAGAAACAACCAGATTTGAGTCCTCGATGACATCCAACCTTTTTGCCCCCAGTTCCAGGGCGGCTTCCAAACTAGCGATACACGCCTCGTATTCTGCTTCATTATTGGATACTTTGAATCGGAGTTTGAAAAACTAAGGGTGTATGGGAATTGTCGGGTGCTATCAGCAACACACCTATTCCATACCCATATTGATTAGACGTTCCGTCAAAGTACATCGTCCAAGTTTCTTTCTCGACTTGCAGAATAGCTTCATTTGGGAATAGGTATTTTACTTCTTCATCCCCTTCCACTAGGTGATCTGCCAAGAAAAGAACTCAGCTACCATTCTCCCCTTGACAGACTTGCGAGTGACATACTTCAAATCAAATTCGAAAAAGAGAAGCAACCAACGGGCTAGCCTACCCGTAAGTGCTGGATTCTTAAAGAGATATTTAATGGGATCTAATCTCAAAACCAGAATCACGGAGTGAGTTAACAAGTAGTGCCTCAACTTCCTGGTAGCCCATACCAAGGCCAAGCAAGCCTTCTCCAAAGGGGTGTAACGGGTTTCATATTCTAGCATTTTCTTACTCAGGTAATAGATGGCTTTCTCCACCCTATCCTCAGACTCTTGCGCAAGCATGCATCCCATTGTTGTGTCCGTTACTGACAAATACAAAATCAACAGCTTTCCCAGCTCTGGCGGAGACAACACAGGCAGATTCTATAGATACTGCTTGATCTGCTCGAAAGCGAATTGACATTGGTCATCCCATTGGAATTTCTGTCCTTTCTTCAAGAGACCAAATAGTGGTCCACAAGTCAAGGTTAATTCTCTAATAAACCGTCTTATGAATTGCACTTTACCTAGAAAGCCTCGCACCTCCTTTTCAGTCCTTGGTGGGTGGCATTTCTAAGGTGGCCTTGATTTTGGAAGGATCAACCTCGATGCCCCTCTGTGTGAACAAGAATCCCAGCATTTTCCCTGTTGTGACACCGAATGTACATTTCTGTGGATTCAACCTCAATCTGTACTCTCTAATCCGTTGAAAGAATTTTTCTAAGGCGGTGTAATGGCCCTCTCTTTCTTTAGACTTGACAATCATGTCGTCCCACGTACACCTCAACCTCTTTGTGGATCATGTCATGCAGAATTGTGGTTGCAGCCCATTGATAGGTATCCCCAGCATTCTTCAGCCCAAACGGCATCACCCTGTAGCAGTAGGTTCCCCACGGCGTAATGAAGGTAGTCTTCTCTCTATCCTCGGGTGCCATCAAAATCTGGTTATACCCGAAAAATCCATCCATGAAAGAGAGTAGTGCATGGCCTACGATGAAGTCCACTAATTCATTGATGTACGGCAAAGGAAAGTCGTTCTTTAGACTAGCTCTGTTGAGATCTCTGAAATCCACACACACCTGAATTCTGCCATCTTTCTTCAGCACTGGGATGACATTGGCCAACCAGGTTGGGTACTCAGACACTAGCAGAAACCCTACATCTATTTGTTTGGTGACCTCCTTTTTAATCTTCAAAGCCCAATCTAGGTGAATTCTCTTAAGCTTCTGCTTGATGGGTTGGGCCTCAGGGTCAAGAGGGATCCGATGCTATACAATCTCAGGATCGATTCCAGGCATGTCTTCGTAGGACCACGCAAAAACATCTTTGAAATCTTTTAATAAAGCGACAAAGCGCTCGCGTTCCTCCGAAGATAACGTGGACCCGATCTGGACCAGATGCGGATCCTTCTCAGTACCCATATTAATTGCAATGATTTCATCAACAAGGGATTTTACAAACCTCTCCTCCTCTCAATTAATAAATGTTTCAAAACCAAAGGAATTCCTTTCTCATCGATTTTATCAAAATTTGAAAATCATGATCAATGCAATACACAAGAGGCACGGAGAAGTACTCAGAATCTGCTGCAGCATTCTCATTCAAAAGGTCTAGCTCATCCAATTCCTCGGTTACAACCGACTCAAAAGAAAAAGAAAAGGACAACTTGGACAACACCTCGGCATTCGGGTTATCAGCCCCAGGAATACCGGACTCAGACTCAAAGGAACCAGAATCTGATTCCAATTCCACAGACTCTGTGGAATCAGATTCTGGTTCACTACCTGATTCAGAACTACTAGATAAGAAGCCCTTCTCTAGCTACCAAATGAGAGATGGTGCGTCAGATACATCCAGAATTCCGCTAGAAGGGTTCACACCCGATTGGTCTTCGATCATAGAAACGGTCAGGTCATCCCCCAAGCTCTCCGAGTTGATCTGAGGATCTGAAAGGGGGACATCCCAGTGCAGCTCCTATCTCGAACTCACTGTTGTCGGAATTACTTTCTGTGCTCTTTGCAACTTCAATAGTAGATTCAACCTTTTCTTTTGTGGCTACATCTTCTTGTAGTTGTAGATCGAAGAAGATCTCAAAGCCAGGAACACACTGCTCCTCTGAATTAAACTGTGGCTCAGGAAAACCACAAAATGGAAAGTTTTCTCCTTCACAGACAAAACGGCCGTTCAGAGTTCCCTAAATTGGTCTATGCACAAGCTCATCGTGCGTCCTAGTTTGTGTAGCTTTGGCTCTTCCTGCCATTTCTTTCCCCTTCCTTACCCAGTCCTCTTTGGTAGGTGTATAGCCAAGCCTAAAGGTATGTGGGTTATATGGCACTTCAGCCAATGAGGTGATGCCCTTTCGGCCGCTCCTTCCTAATCCCATCCCAGACATGTGTTGTAGCTTATTCATGAGGTATACAGATTGTGCATTGACATATATGCCCTCATCAATAGCTAGGACATTCTGCACTACCCAGGCTTCAGCCAAGGTAAATCCGGAAAGGAATACATCCTCTTCGTCATGTACAATCTCCAGTACAGGTGTAGTAACCTCTGGCGGAGGATAAATGGATGAATTGCCGAACACAATGGCCATCCTTTTATCGTGGGGTTATTTTAGCATTTGGTGGAGAGTAGAGGAGACAGCTTTCACTTGGTGCAACCACGGTCGCCCAAGTAGGAGGTTGAAAGTGGCAGACACATCTAATACATGAAATTCAATGTCCTGTTGAGCTGGTCTAACCTGAACCCTGATCTGCACTGTCCCTATCACTTATCTACTAGTGTTGTCATACGCTCGAATCACCTGGGCCATAGGTACAAACTCTGCCGACTTGAGACCAATAGCATAGGCCGTGCGACACAAACAGACATTAATTGCTAACCCAGTATCAATCAGTACCACCGGTATCTACTTCTCTCGGCATTCCACCGATATGTATAGAGGCCTGTTGTGCGCAGAGCCTTCCAACGGCAATTCCTTATCCGAGAAGGTCAAAGTCGGCGAAGCACCTCCCGGGAAGACAAGTCCCACTAGTTGTTCTGGCGTAGTGTCGATAGACAGTTTGGCTTTATCCATTGCCTACAGTATAGCTTGCCTGTGTACTCGTGAACCCATAAGAAAACCCTAGATGGATATGTCAGCTCGGATCTTCTTTAGTTGCTTCAGTACAACTTCTTCCTCCAACTATCTTTCTTTTTGTTTCTCAGTTTCTCTGTCCTGTCCGGACGTCTTAGGTTAGTCCAAGTGTGGGGGCTTGAAGTACCTCCCACTCCTAGTTATATGCCCTACCTCCTCAGAGTACCAGGTATCGTCTGGCAGGCCTTGACCCCAATCCTTATCAGTGTGGGCGAGATATAGATCATTATCTTCCCATCATATTCCTTCGGCAACCGACAAGCAATTGTCCGATTCTGTGGTAATCACTCACACATCATAATCATCCCCCGCAGGGTGTTGGGCTGTTCCAACTTTCCAGTTGTTCTTATCTCATTCCTGTAACACGCCCGCGAGGGACCCCGCGCTACACGCTACAGTTCGGACTCGATTTTGTTTGCGGTTCTAAATCTGAACCAAAGAGTCCGAATACGGCAAATCGTTTTGAGAAAACAGATTTTTGAAAAGAAGTGCCAAACATGGACTGCTTTGCCAGATACAGAGTCGCCACCTAAATATTTTTTAATAGGAAAATTTAGGAAACCCTGACTCGGTGCCAAAGGCCACGTGTCCGTCATCACCAAAGTTGCCTCGGCTCGGGAGCTTGGGTACGATTGGGGAAGGTCAGCTATGAGCACCCCCTCTCGCCCGGTCCGAAGACCGGCCTCTACTAACTGTGATATCCGATTTTGAAAACGTTATGTGTTCTTATTCCGGTTATTAGCCTACAATTACTATGTTATGCACACAGCAAACAAGTATAAACTAGATTGCCTAATTTGGAAATAAGCATTGCATATCCGTTTGTCTTGAAAAACACTTTGGAATTTGCTACTCGCAAGTAGGCTAAAATACGGATTTCAACGATTTTTTCCAACTCAGACAATCCAACCTTCACCCACAGGCATTCAAACAGTTTATCTCACATAAGCAATTAGCCACATGGTAAGCATGCTGTCATGATAGCACTCATACGCATGCGGTATGCTAAAGCATGAAAATACTTACATCGTACTCCGTGCCAAAACAATAAACTAGTTAGCAAACATGCATGGTCCTAGTTCATGTTAAGTTTGACTAATGCAACACATACAGGATGCAATTAGAGTAGGCTCGGCTAACTTAAACATGGCATGTGAAATGCGATCAATTGATGCATGTATTCAAGTTAGATTTGAAATACCAATGCAGTTAGCGTGATGCGCCGAGCCCGGTGCATGTAAGACAAATGTATGGATGCACGCATGCAGTCATATTGTATGCTAATTTAAACATGCCCTGATCTACCATCATAAGCGGGTAAATAAAAGGGAAGAAAGAAGTGGGGATTGGAAGACATGCACACACACGCACCCACACTTATTACAGATTCGCCCTCGCCCGGAGGGACCAAATAAATATTACAGATAATTAACCTACAAGCTAATTAATATTACAGGCCATCTAATTAGCTAAGCAAATTAACTAATCTAGGGAAAACAGTAAACCGCCTCGGGAGGAGAGCCTGATGCAATGCATGCTCGGTCTTGCTCGGAAATGCACTGCCATGCGCAAGCTGCCTCTGTTTTCCCTCTTGTATTCCTTCGAAGGCTTCCAAAGCCTCAGGGTTGCCTCTCTGAGCACTGTGCAGTACCACCGGCTGGGGAGAATGGCCACCGGCCGTAGGAGATGTTCGTCGGCTGAGAATGAATCCATTGGCCACCAATTGTTTGCCGGTCGGCACTCTGTGCAATCGATCGGCAAAAAGTTCCTGCATAACCTGTTTGACAGCAACAAAGGACAGAGCTTTGCATGGCAATGCAATTCAAGCCATATATGCACCAATCATGTCCCTTATCATGTTAGTGACTCAAAGGGACATGCTCCTTGGTTCTCGGACCATCAATCGCGCATTTCCATGCGTGATGGCCCAAGGGACCAAGTGTGCACATTTTTATGTCAAATGCAATGCAAACCAACAAACCAAAGGGGCCCAATTCCTATCACTAGATCAAGGAACAAGGCATGCATGCATGATGCAATGCAACCTAGGTATATAAACTAGCATGCAACATGGACAATGCAATGTATACATGCAAGCATGCAAGCAAATGTGCAAGGTAAGTATGCAAACAAGCATAGGATGGACTTAAACATGATTTAGGCAGCCTTAAATAGACCTAAAACAGTGGCCAAGATGCTGTGAAGTGAGGACTAAACACACATACACACATGCACATGTTAAAGGGCTAACACTCAAGCCTAGAAGGGGCAACTCTCAAGCACACTTGAAAGAGGCATAACATGGACTAATGGCATGCAAGGTAAGCATTGAAAATCATGTTACAAAAGGTGCTAAGCCAATTAAACAAGATAAACAAGGCATGCAAACAAAGCCAAAAACCCAAGACAAGCCAAGAGGCTTAAACCGAGACTAAGTCCACCAAGCATCACAAGGTTAAGAGGACTTAAAACAAGTCTAAGGTAGGCCTAGACAACACCCAAGGGACACCTAGATGACATCTAAGTGGCTCAAATTCGAAGGGTATGCACAATGGCCAAAACATGGAGCATGCAAGACAAGCTTTCAAAGCTTCAAAGAGGCATCCAAGGCAAGCATACAAGCATGTTAAAGGGACTGAAATAACATGGCAAATGGTCCCAACCCACTAAATTAAGGCAAGGATGCATGCTATATATTCACACACTTAAGGCCGACAAACCAAAAATGCAAAGGGGCTATACTAAGCATGCCAAAGTCGACCCAAACAACTAAGGACAGACCTCAAACATAGCAAAATAAGCACAAAAGCTTCACAAAGCCAAGCCTAAAACATGCTAGAACAATGGTTTACAACCTAAGGCATGTTAAGGCAACAAAATGGCATTACAAGGCATGTATGCTAAGCAAGCATGTTGTACCAAAACCAACATACAACAATGCTATTTCATGGCAAAATAAGCATAAATAACAGCCAAGGCATGGTCCACATGAGGCTTAGCTAGGTGCTCATTAAAGAGGCAAAAATGGCCCTTTTCAAGGACAATAAGGAGAGGGGGTGGCCCTCTCCTTCTTGGGACTTCAAGGCACCATCCTTAGCACTGAAATCCCTCAAGATTTCAGTGGTGAGGAGGCCCAAACACCAAAGTCCCGGAGCTCACTCAAAATAGCCCAAAATGGAGCCCCTCAAGGCTTAAGAGGGGTCAAACACCTCCAAACCACAAAACACTCTAAAAAAACTATTTAGAGGGCCTACAAACAGAACTTTTTTATATTATACACTAAGCTCAAAAACAGTTCTAAGATATGAAAAAATAGTATGCAAGAATGGAGTAAAAAGGAGCAAGTTTCTTACCCTTGTAGAACCTCTTCAACAATGGTGGACCAGCTGCTCCCTTGAGCTTAAAACCACCCAAGAACCTCAAAAACAGACCTCTGGTCCTTCAAAAACTAAGAAAAGGTGTAACACTATGTGTTTGTGTGCAATAGTGAGCCTAAACACACACAAATACAAGAGAATGAGAGATATAGATATAGGATAGATACAAAATCCTAAACCTAGAACCAGAGCTCCCTCTGAACTTTTCTAACAAATCTCCAACCCTAAAGCCAAGAGAGGAGGGCTCCTTTTATAGAGAAGCCAATCTTGTAAAGCTTACTCAAGAAGCTAACAAGGAAGGCCATCCCTTCATACACGTGTATGGAGGGGAAAAAAATGCCATACAGCTGTATTAAAATATCTGTAAAAACAGATGAACAGTAGTCGGCTACTCAAAATTGCCATTTTGACAAAATGGACTGCCGACCGGCAACAAAGAATGCCGACCGGCAATATACATTGTCGATGGCAACAAAACACCAGCCGGTGGCCTCTAGCCATGGCCGGTGATGTGTGGGGAGGCCTCACAAGGCATTTCCTGCCCCTCCATGGCAAAACACAAGTGTTTGGTGCAAAACCAGACACTAAACAGTCGAGTTCGGAGATCCTGGGGCAAGGCGCGTAGCCGAGACCTCCGGGAACTCCAAACGAACACAAACATGTATGATCACCGGGTGTTCAAACGGTGACGTCCAAGTCTTGAGGACGGTCAAAAATGGGGTGTCTACAGTTCTCGTTCAAACCGCTTCAGTATGGCTTGTTGCTCTGTATCAGCAGTACTAACAATGCCCGACTCTTAAGCTAAATTCTTGCTACCGGTGCTCTCCGGCAACCTTCCCTTGTCCTCAGCTGTGTAGGCCATTGTAGCTGTTGTTGTTTTCTTTTCTTCAAGTTTCAATTGAAGTCCCTCATCTATATCAGGTTCATCACTTAGCTGCCCAGAATTGTCTGTCGACCCATTCAGATTGAACCAATCAATAAGCACATTACCCTGGTCTTGTTCATCGTAGAACTGCAAATTGTCCAAGTCCTCTTCCAGGTCGGCTCGATCATACAATTCCTAGTTTGGACCATCCTCTCGAACCACACAGACCTCCATCTCAGTCAGCAGCACCACTTCTGGCTTTGCTTGATTGATTGGCACAATATAGCAACGAGTTGTACACCCGCTCATCAGATAAGTCCTCAGAGCCCTCGGGCATCGGATTGAAATTCTCCACCAAGGCTGACCTCTCTTCATCTACCACTGTCACCACCACAGGCTGGGGTTGGGATATGGATGCGTTCATCATGCACAATTTGTGCTCTTCGGGATGAACAGCGCCGGTTTAGGTAGGTAGGTAGGGGTGACATATATACTGGGGTCGTAAGGGATGGCCAGTGTATGGATGAGGTTTATATGCTGGGGTGGAGGGACTTGATTATGTGGTGGAAGAGGATTTGTAGTGACGTTGGGCTTTTGAGGAGGCGCTATCACCTTATTGTCAATGAGATCTTGAATCTCATGATGCAATCTAAAGCACTGAACAGGATCATGACCATGTTGTTGGCGAAAAGCACAGTATTTGGCCGGGTTGTGTTTCGGAGGGAGAGGATCGGGCAGTGGGCGTTGTTCTAACGGCTTAAGATGCCCTTTTTTGATTAGGACCCCTAAGGCTTTGGATAAAGTCATGTAGAGCGAGATGAAGACCTTTTGGCCTCGAGCCTGATGGCTTGAGGTTTAGGAGGTTGGATTGGATGTACCGGAAAAAGGGTTGGCAGTCTTAGGTGTGGTGGTGACCACGCTCACATCCGATGACCTTGCAGCTGTGCTTCCACTTGTGGTCACATTGGAACTGCGTGTGAAAGGCCTCTTGGGCTATTCTTTCTTGTCATTTATCAAACCTTGTCTCATTACATCCTCAATGTGAACTCCTATCTCATGGAGATCAGCGAATGTGAATAAGGGCAAGACAATCATCTTCAGCAGTAATTTCCCCTGCAGGTTGCGGACTATCATTCTGATTTGGTCCTTCTCGGATGGCCGGGTTATCATCATCGATGCTTTAGCCCTCCACCTTGTTACAAAATCTAGGAAGCCTTTATTCGGCTCCTGACGAGTTGCTTCGAGATCACGAGTTGTGACCTCGATCTGGTTGTTGTAAGAGTACTGCGCTACAAAGGCCTCGGCCATCTCGTCCCAGCTATGTTTCGCAGAGTCTTCCAACTTGGTGTAGCAAATAGCCGCTATACCCGATAGGGTCTGGCCAAAGAGTGAGACTTTCTGAAGTCTAGATAGGCCCATAGGCCGCAAAATATCTGAGAAGAGGCGTAAGTGGACCATAAGATCCCCTGAACCGTCAAACCGGTCTATATACGGCATCTTGAATCTGTCCGGCAAGGTTACTGCTACATCAGTGTAGCCATCCTCTATATCTGAGATTGTGTTCATTCCCTGTGCCCGTTTGAAGAACTTTTCTAGCTTGCTGACTTTCAAAGCAATAGGGTCGACCTCAAACTCAAATGGCGCCTCTGTTTGGTTCACTGGTGCCTTGGAGGTTTGGGGTCGAATCGGATCCACTTGAATGTCTGCATATTCCTGGACATTAGCTGAGGGAGCGGTAGCTCTGGGTGCCGGGATGTTTATAGGAGCAGGATAGGATGCAGAGGCTGCCGCTTGTTGCGGCTGTTGTTGCTGCAGCCTATTGATCAACTGAGCCTGTTGGGCTGCAACTTTCATTTGATGGGCAACATCTAACTACATGTTTTCAATGGTCTGCTGGAGGTGACGAAGCAAGTCTTCCATGCCGGCATGATACTGAGCCATTTGAACAGATGAATACTCTTTTACTGAAGTGGAAGCAGAAGACTGCTCTTTACTGAATATAAATGATTACTGTACTGGTGAGTTATGCCGAACCCTCCTCCGTCTTGTAACTGGTGGAAGTGAAGCAAACACTGGTTGTCCCTTGACAAGATCCCCGGATCTGTAAAGTCTCCTTTCTCGGGTCCAGAGTGCTTGAAGGGTAACGAAATCGTCTAAAGCAATGGTGAAAATCTACCTTGCAAAAGAAAAAAAAAAAAAGCAAAAAGAAAACAAAAATCAGAAACCGCACAGCACCTCAGCTCAAATACAAACAACACACAGTTGCAATTAGAAGCTGTAGAACTGCACTCAACACTGAATTTCGGCCTCCCAAAAACTGATACCTAGACTTGCAACTAATACATACGTTCCTGTAGAGTTTCACTCTAAAAGCACGTATCAAGCAAATAAGAACCAAAACACCCCTATGATGTGGTAGGGTTACCCTGTCCTAGTTTTGTCAAGAACTAGGGATAACTATTCAAACAAAGTGGTTTCACCATAATCCTGCATTCGTGCAAGCAACCTGTCCTAATTTGGAATAGTCTTTATGGTTTCCGATATGTAACTAGGTCGATTAGTTGAAAGGGTACCTCAGTAGGACCACCTAATATACCTCTCACACCTAACACCGAGAAGTGAAAGGAGGATCAAATGGTACAGCGGTAGTCCAGATCCAAGGGTTGTGTTCCCATCGTGGCAGAGCCCGCAACCAGTCAGCCTTATGGCAAGCTTTTCAAGCGAGCCTCCGAAAAACCGTTCAGGAATAGCAGATAGCAAGCATTGTGACTTAGGTGCACCAATGCAAATACAAAAAAATACATAAGTGTAGATAAAATGTCATATCATGATTTTCAAGTCAAGTTCTCTAAATCCCCAGTAGAGTTGCCAGAAACTATAGCTCAACTTTTTTCACGCCCCTCCCCCCTTTTGGAAGGTTTGAAAAGAAAGCCCTACAGTTCGGATTCCCATGGTTCTGAATCTACTCTCACAAGTGCAATGTGAAACTGATAAACACCAAAGAGTCCGAATATGGCAAATCTTTTGGAAAATCGATTTAAAATCAAATAATGCCAAAATTGGACTGCTTTGCCAAATACAGAATCGCCACCTAAATATTTTATTTTAGGAAAATTAAGGAAACCCTGACTTGTGCCAAAGGCCACGTGTCCATCATCACCAAAGTTGCCTCGGCTGGGGAACTTAGGTACGAGAGGGGAAGGTCCTAAAATGAGCACCCCTGCTCACCCGATCAAAAATCGTCCTCTACTAATCATGATATGCTTTTTATAAACATTATGTGTTCTTGTTCCGATTTTTATTCTAACCTTACTATGTGATGCGCACAAGCAAGTATAGACTAGTTTTCTCAATTCGGAACAATTCAACTCATGTTTGTTTTCGAAAATGGTTTGAATTTGCCACCTCAAGTGGGCTTAAAGTTGCGGATTTGCCACCAAACATAGTGGGCTTAAAATATAATTTGCCACTCAACAAAGTGGGCTTAAAACTTACATTCGTTGAATCGTTCCAATTCAAACAACAAGCCTTCATCCACAGGCATCCAAGCAGTTTAGCATTTAAGCACATAGCCTCATGGCAAGTATGCTAATCATGGAAACATTCATACTTATGCAAATATGCTAAAGTGTAAAAACTTACCTAGTACTCCAAGCTAGGAAAATATGAGTTAGAAAAATATGCATGATTCCTAACTATACAAGATGCCTAATGCAACACATGCAATATGCAACTCATAGGCTCGGCTACTAATATGACATATGATCGATTCGAACAACATGCGATTAAACACGTATTCAAAGAAGATATTGAAATAGCAATCATCTTGCTAGGTTCCATTTTTTCAAAAACACTTTTCAAAAAATTCTATTTTCTTGTTTTCCGTATTTTTTTGTTTTTACTGAATTTTTTACATATTTTAAGCATTTTTTTTTTACTTTTTAGACATAGCTAACATAAATATACCTAAAAAGTAAAAAAAAAAAAAATTGTGAAAAAAAACCTTTTAAAATTTCACTAAATACCAAAAATACAAAAAAAAAAAAATACGAGAATTCAGTACATTTTTTGTATTTTTATGTATTTATTAATTTTTTAAAATATTTTTTCATAAATTTTTTATTTTTTAGATACATCTAAGTAAGGTGCATATAAAAAAGTAAAAAAATTGTTTAAAATTTTAAAAATATTCACTAAAAACAAAAAAACACGAAAACCAAAAAAACTCAATTTTCAAAAAACTTAACCTAGAAAACTCAAACCAAACACACTGAATGTAGTTTGAATGATGCGCCGAGCCTCGGTGCATGCAATACAAATTAATGGATGCAAACATGCAAGTATAAGGTATGCTAATTAAAAATGTCCCTAATCTAACCATCAAAAGCGATTAAATAAAAGGGAGAAAGATGTGGGGTTGAAAACCATGTACACACGTATGCACACTTATTACAACATTACGCCCTCGCGAAGGAGGGTCCGAATGAAACTAGCCAATTAGCTACGCTAATTAAGCTAACTATTACAACACAATATTTAACTAACTATTCTAAGCTAATTAAATATTACAAAACAAATTAGCTAGCTAAACACTTAACTAACTAATTACAAAGCAATTAAGCTAATTAATTACAACATGAATTAATTAACTAATCTACTTAAATAATTACAATATTTGCAAGCCTTAGCTACAACTAATTAACTAAGCAAAGCAACTAAAAGGCCTCAGGAAATGAGGGATGCATGCATACTCGGTTTCTCCACCCGAAAAGCCACCGTTTTGCTGCTGCATGTCTTTGTTTACACACTTGAACACCAAAGAAGCTATCCACTTCCAGAACACCTCTGCTCCACCACAGGAACACACTGTGCAAATTTCATTGGTGGCCGACAGGGTGCCTGTCGGCTACCAATGGTGGGCGGTCGGTGTAGACGTGCCCGAATGTCCCAGGGGAGATCCCTCCATTTCCTTCATTGGGCTCACTACAGTTCGGACTCGATGTCACGGTTCTGAATCTAATCTCGCAAAGTGCAATGCAAGATCGATAAATCACCAAAGAGTCCAAATCCGGCAAATCGTTTTGAAAAATTGATTTTAGAAAGAAGTGCCATACATGGACTGCTTTGCCAGATACAGAGTCGCCACCTAAATATTTCATTTTGGGGGGATTTAGGAAACCCTGACTAGTGCCTAAGGCCACGTGTCCGTCATCACCAAAGTTGCCTCGGCTCGGGAACTTGGGTACGATTGGGGAAGGTCATTTCATGAGCACCCCCACCCGCCCAATCAAAGATCGGCCACTACTAAGCATGATATCTTGTTTTTGAAAACACATGTGCTCTTATTCCGGTTATTAACCTAGAATTACTATGTGATGCGTACAACATACAAGTATAGACTAGATTGCCTAAATTGGAACAAAGCATCGCATATCCATTTGTTTTGAAAATGGATTGAAGTTTGCTACTCGCAAGCAGGCTAAAACACGGGTTTCGACGAATTATTCCAATTCAAATAACCCAACCTTCACCCACAGGCATTCAAGCAGTTTATATCACATAAGCACATAGCCTCATGGTAAGCATGCTATCATGGCAGTCACTCACACGTATGCAAGGATGCTAAAGCATAAACACTTACCGAGTACTTCGAGCCAAAAAGGAAGCTAATTAGAAAACATGCATGAATCCTAACTATGCTGAGATGCCTAATGCAACACATGCAAATGCAACTAAGATAGGCTCGGCTATTCTAAGATGGCATATGAGATGCTACAGGTAACATGTATTCAACTTGGATTTGAAATACGATGCAGTTAGTATGATGCACCGAGCCCGGTGCATGCAAAACAGATGAATGGATGCAAACATGCGAACATAAGTATGCTAATTGAAACATGCCCTAAAACTAACCATCATAAGCTGGTAAATGAAAGGGAGAAAGATGTGGGGTTGGAAGACATACATCACACACATGCACACTTATTACAACATTGCCCTCTCTCGGAGGGTCCGAATAAATAATACAGAATCGAATTAACTAATTATTACACAACACTAGCTAATTAACAAACTAACTAAACTAGCATGCAAACTATGTAAAATGGGCTGCCTCAGCTCTGCTTTCAATGATAAAGGATGCATGCATGCTCAAGTCGCCTCGTCGGGAAATCCATTGCAATGCCCCGGCTCGCCTTTGTTTGCAATTGATTTCAGAAACTTGCACAAAGCTCTAACGAGATGAAACTCTACCCTGGGAATCTAGGGGGAGGCTGCCGACCAGCTATAGGCATTGGAGACCACCTACCGACCACCCTTGGTAGTGAAAACTAGAAAAGGTAGTCAGCCTGCCAGAAAACCTGGTCGGCCGACCAGTTTCTTCTCTTGGTTTCTGCATTTTCTTGGTTTCTGTATTTTCTGCAACAAAGGCAAGAGAGAGAGAGAAAGCAAGGTATTTGCAACACATGTGTGCACAATCACTCTCCCCATCATTGCATAAGCTCTAGAGAGTGTAGTCCTTGATCCTCAGGCCACCAATCATGCATCTCGATGCATGATGGCCGAGAAGTTGGATTGCACGACTCAATGTGAAATGAATGCACATATAAACACATAAATGCCTAAACTCCATCACGTGTTAGTCAAGAGTGTCAGCGACCAAGAATTGAGGTACGTTTCATCACTTGGAGTATGAAACGTCCCTTGTTTCCCGTGTTTGGACTAACTCCTATTCCAAACACAATGCAACAAGTAGAATGGCATGCACAATGCGACCTCAAGCATGCGATCCTAAGGCGATGCAACCAAGTCATGCAAACATGCAGAGGATGACGTGCAAACATGCAAACTAGCATACACAATGCTATGAACTAACAATGGCATACTCAATGCACATGATACTATATGTCATACACAATGCACATGTGAAGACTATCATACACAATGAAGTGAACAAGGCATGCGCAATGCAATGATCAAACATGCGACAACGCAGCATACTCAATGCTATGAACTACAATGGCATACTCGATGCAAAATGGACTTAAACCAAAATGAATGGGCCTCGGCCACACCCAAATCAGTGGCCATACATGATGAAAATGAGGCAACAAAACACATGCAAACATGCAAGATGCAAGGGCCCAAAGCCTAGGGCACAAGATACAACTGTATGAAAGCATGGAAAGGATGAAATATGGCATACAACAACATATGTTCCAGCTCTGAAATGACATACAAAATGGTCCCAAATCATGCAAACAACTCATGTTATGCATGTTGAATGGCTCAAATACCGAAACTAGTGAAGTGCATTACACTAGAGGTATGCAAAGCAATGCCCAAATGAACAAACCAACCCCAATCAGTCCCTATGCAGGCCCAAAACAGTGGCAAAATGGACTAAGATGATGGCTTGAAATGCACAAAAATCAAGCTCATGCAATGGCCCATAAATAAGGTATACAAGCACAACTCTCAAACGCATTTAAAGAGTGGAAAACATGGGAACATGGCACAAGTATAGGCTCTAAAATAACATGCTCAATGATGCCAAGACATGGAAACACCTCAAGTTAAGCATGCAAGGGGGCTCCAAAACTCAAGACTAGGCAAGGATATTACACTACAAGTATGCATATCAAGCATCATTCGACCAAAAGGCCTCAAAATAGAGCTAAGGCAGCCCAAAATATGAACAAAATTAGTTTGAAGTATGGCCAAAATATGCTAGAATCAATGGCCAAAACAACATGCAATGTAAGCTAGTGAGCATGGTTTACACTACAAGCATGTGAAGCATTCAAGAGGCCACTAAACCAGCCAAAGACAGAGCTATGATATGCCAAAGAATGACCTAAAACCCACTGAAACATGACCAATACATGCAAGAATGACATGCTTCTTTGATAGGCTATGAAGAGGATTATTCTACACATGCAAGAGGCAAACATGAGGTGACCAAACCAGCCCTAGATAGAGTCTAGGTAGGTCCTAAAAGTCACTAAAAAGGGCCTGAACCAAGCTTTGAAAACATGCAAATGTATGCTCCTTTGATAGGCCAAAAATACTAGTAAACAAGACAACAAGAGAGAGGGTCACCCCTCTCTGATTTAGGACCTCAAAACCACATAGCAACCACTAAAAATCCACTGGATTTTAGTGGTTAAAAGGCCAAGTAAGAACTAGCTCGAAGGCTTTATGGCATGGCACAAAACAAGGCTAAAACAAGCGTGCAAGAGTGGAAATGACCTTCATCAGGAAAATAGCCTTAAACAAACATAAATAATGCTTAAAAATAAAGCTTTTTTCAGTTAACAACAAACCTCAAATAAGCATGCAAATGAGGCTAAGAGAAGGATCAAATAATGCTTAAAAAGGGAGAAAATGAGTTACCCTTGAAGCTTAGCAAAAACCAGCAACTTCTCCAGCCCAAAACCAACTCTTTGAGACCTCTCAAGACCCTCCAAGAACCTTAGAACAATGGTGGAGGTGTGTGGCTACGAGGTGTGGTGTAATAGGTCAAGAACAAGACCCTTTCGAGCCCAAAATATGGAGATATAGAGATATGTATTGGAGCCTTAGACCAATTTCTCAACCTGGTATAAGGAGAGGAAGGCCCTCTCTTATAGAGAAATCAAAGGGTTCAAGCTTCTTGGAGAAGCTAAACAAGGGTGCATATCCTCCATACATGTGTATGGAGGATACAGTCTGTGCCTTCCAACTGGCACAGTTGGCATGCACTCAATCAGACAAAACCAGCAGGAACCTGCCGACCAGAAAAGGTGGTCGACCGACCATTTCCCCTGGTCAGCCGACCAAGGTAAGTGGTCTCCCACAGTAAAAAGTGGTCGGTAGCTCCATTTGGTGGTCTCCACACTGAAAGCAAGCTAGTTGTGGTATGGGAGACTAGTAAATGTGGCTCAAAGACCAAGGAGAGCAGTTTCCTGACAAGAAAACTAGCTGGCGGAAAGAGAAGTGGTCTCCAAAGAGAAAAGGTGGTCTCCCACCCTTGTACCACCTCCCAAACAATGAAAACAAGGTTCGTGCCAAAAATGAACCAACACCGATGCAAAACAAGGGTTCGAGGGGCAAAACGCGCGGCCGGGTGCTTCGAAAACAGGCTGTTAAGCACCAAAAGTGGCATGCGACCACAAAGGTGGTCTCCCGGGCCGCAGTGTCCCTCTAGACAAAGGAAACAAGGTGTGTGCCAAAAATCGTGCCAAACGGAGAATGTTAAGCGGTCCCGAACCGAGGCGTGCAGCCGACGGCTCTGAAAACCGGAAACTTGTCTCCAAACGGGAACAGTGGCTTGCGACCATGAAAAGTAGCCTATGGCCACTGAGAGATGGTCTACAAGACCTCTCCCTCCCTTCGGGAAGAGAAAGCAAGACCTGGTCCGTAAACCGAGGCAAAGCATAAAAGGGTCCCGAGGCCCGGGGGTAAGGACCTCAGCCGAAACTCCGAAACCTCAGAACAAGCACAACATGTGCAATCACCGAGCACTCAATCGATGACGTCTGAGTCTTAAGGTCGGTCAAAAATGGGGTGTCTACAGTTGCCCCTCTTTGACAGAACTCGAAAGTCATAAGTGACGGGGGTGAATGTCAAAGCCTAGAGACGACCCATTTTTGACAAGGCCAAAGGCTTAGACAAACAGGCGAGATAAACAAAGAGATGTGCCCGCAGGCAGGGGCAAAATGCAAAGGGGTATGCAAGATGACAAACATAACTTATGATCATGCAAAGAAAGCTGTAATGAAGCAAATATACACAATAAATACAACAGTTTAAGCAGGCGAATTCAAACCAAACTACATTACATGCAGAAAGGATGTAAGAAAATTATGCAATTCTCACGAACATGTGCGATAGATATACAAAGGTGAACGAAGTGTGATAGATACACTAAGTGGACAAGCATGTGTGATAGATACACATAGTGAAGAGAGTGTGATGGATACGCTTATACGAATAAAGTGTGATTGATACACTAAGTGAAGCAAAGTGTGATAGATACACAAAGGGAAACGAGTGTGATGGATACACTAAGCAAATATGTGATAGATACACTAAGCGAACGTGTGCGGTGGATACACAAAGGGAACGCGTGATAGATACACAAAGTGAATGTGTGTTAGATACACAAAGCGAGCATAGTGTGATAGATACACAAAGTGAAGCAAGTGTGATGGATACACTATATGAAGCAAAGTGTGATGGATACACTAGGTGAGCGTAAAGTGTGATGGATACACTAGGTGAGCGTAAAGTGTGATAGATGCACTAAGTGAACAAGTATGATAGCTACACTAAAGGTGAACACAAAGTGTGATAGATGCACTAAGTGAACAAAGTATGATAGATACACTAAAGGTGAACAAAAAGTGTGATAGATGCACTGAGTGAACACGTCTGATAGATACACTAAAGGTGAACACAAAGTGTGATAGATGCATTGAGTGAATAAAGTGTGATGGATACACTAAAGGTGAACACAAAGTGTGATAGATGCACTAAGTGAACAAGTATGGTAGATACACTAAAGGTGAACACATAGTGTGATAGATGCACTGAGTGAACACGTATGATAGATACACTAAAGGTGAACACAAAGTGTGATAGATGCACTGAGTGAACAAAGTGTGATGGATACACTAAAGGTGAACACAAAGTGTGATAGATGCACTGAGTGAACAAGTATGATAGATACACTAAAGGTGAACACAAAGTGTGATAGATGCACTGAGTGAACAAAGTGTGATGGATACACAAAAGGTGAACACAAAGTGTGATAGATGCACTGAGTGAACAAGTATGATAGATACACTAAAGGTGAACACAAAGTGTGATAGATGCACTGAGTGAACAAAGTGTGATGGATACACTGAAGGTGAACACAAAGTGTGATAGATGCACTGAGTGAACAAGTATGATAGATACACTAAAGGTGAACACAAAGTGTGATAGATGCACTGAGTGAACAAAGTGTGATGGATACACTAAAGGTGAACACAAAGTGTGATAGATGCACTGAGTGAACAAAGTGTAATGGATACACAAAAGGTGAATGAAGTATAATAGATATACAAAGTGAACAAAGTGTGATAGATACACAAAATGTGAACGAAGTGTGATAGATACACAAAGTGAACAAAGTGTGATGTATACACAAAAGGTGAAGAGAGTGTAATAGATACACTATACAAAATCAATCTTAAACAGAACTTCTTTGAATGAACCGCACATCCATTATCGCCTGGTTGCACTGGTTTCAAATGAACCGTACATATAATATCGTGCATGGATGAGAAAAAAACTTGATAGGTACAATGCAAATACAATGCATGATGTTAAAGAATGCAATAAACAGACATAGCGGCGCTTTGGAAAGCACCTCACGGGGTGAGTGGTGATGAACCGCTTTACTCTTGATGGGCATCTCCCCTTGTGTTCTCCGAACACTTACCTTCAACTCACAGTACCAAGGTTTTATAACGCTGACAAGGGGTAACTTCTGCATGAAGAAACCACAAATGCCGTTTTCCTTCCCGATCATATTCACAACTTTCCCTATTCTCCAACGGGGTGACAGACTAGGTTGGTTCAGTATCCAGAATTGAGGTGCATACGCGCTATCTCAACCTATGGGGCTTCCATACAGATTTCAAGCCGGGGACATGCCCCTGGGTATTTAAACCAGACTTTAGTCTCGAAAATCCCGAACCCTTACGCTCTAGTCATCAGCCACTCGAACTCTAGTTTCCACCGTCGCAGTTGATCTCCTAGGAACTCATTGCAAACACAACCAAGATGCCCCTGGTATGGAACAGTACTCAGGGAGAGCACTTTTGATCGCCATTCTGGCTTTGAAGCAAGGTTGATCTTGAGCTTGAGGTAAAGGCACTCGCATACTTCGGAGCATTGACAAGACCTGAGGAGGTACATCCGGAATACAATCCTGGAATTTGAAACAAACTCAGATGCTCCGATTTTTCCTCTTTTCTTTTGCTTTGTAGTCCGGAACCTATATAGCTTTAGATAGATCCTGGTTTTACTGTTCTCACATGACCTGGGTTGAACCCTGCAGTTTTACGAAAGAATAAATCTTGTTTTGCACATATGTGGAGAATGGCACAGCACTCTGAGCACAAAACGATTTGAAATTGAGAAATAAGAAAAAGGATTCTCAACTGGGTATTGAGCCTACGACTGACCACAGCCAAAACGACTCAACAAAGGAAAAGACAAGGTAAAAAACCTAAAAACATCTATTGACACACGAAACGACTCAAAACAAGAATCGAGACAAGTAAAACACAACAAAACACAAGACTCAAATATGCACAGGGAGCCTGTTTCTCCGGGTATTGTTTCCCACCCTTCCTTATTTGTGATTCTCACATCACTCGGCCCTCAGGCTCTATTTTTCTGAAAAGCCTCTTTCTCACTTTTTCTCTCAGCGCACATCTCTCTATTCTTCAATCTCTCATTTTTTATCCCTCCCCTGGGTGGTTGATGGATAAACAAGAAGTTGCGGGCTCTTGCACCTGGTAATCTACCAGATTCTCATTCTTGTTCACAACAGTGAGTTCCTCCCACAGAGGGGCTACGCTACAACTGGGTGTGTAGCAAATCTGCAGCTGACAACGGTTGACGACGCTTTGCCGGGGAGTTTGGACATGATCAGATTTGTCCAGATGAGGGAGTGGAATATCTTGCCCCATTCCAGTTCGTGCTTCGCACTTGGCTTAATACCTCGTTGCTTGGAGGATGTGAGAGCTTTCTGCCCTTTTGCAGTTAGCTTCAGTGGTGCCCTTTTCCGGCAGGTATGATGCCCTTTCTGGCAAGTGTGTTGATAAAGGGGAAAAGACAGAAAACCCTACTCAACTGTGCCCCTAGTTTATCATTTTGACCATTTTTTTTTTGTTTTTGGCTTCTGCTAAAACAATTTTAACCAAAATGAGAGTTAGATTAACATGCTTGTTCAATTTTCTGATTTGAAATCATGCAAGTCAGGTTATGAGCACTGAAAATTTTCCTTTTTTGGGTCCAAGAAATGGTTCAGTTTTAGAAAAATGGAATAATTTTCGAGAGAATTAGTCAACCTCATTAAAAATTTATTCAAATGGCCACTGCTCGACCAACGCAGAATTTATTCTTGAGATGCACAACTTCAGATCGAAAACAATGGAAAATTGCCCCTTATCAGAATGGCACTGCATGGCAACTGAAAGTTGCCCCTAGTCTGAATAGCACCGCAGCACTGCACGGTGACGGAAAGTTGCCCCTAGTCTGAATAACGCCGCAGCACGTGGCAACCAGTCCTCACAGTAACAATTACAACCAAATTCTCAGATACAGAGAAGACAAAGATGAGCAGAACCACATGGACATAGTCGAATTTGAAGTGTTTTACGGCTGGACTTCAGAATGAAGTTGCCTACGTATTCCAAAGATGGGAATCAAGCCTTACGTAGTTCGGGGTTAAGGTACACTCGGGTATTAACCTCTCCTTTTACGCTCTAACTTTTGCCAAGGCCGCCCTTCTGGGTTTTCAACCTTGCGAGCTCTGTTTTTCTTTTCTTCTTATTTTTTCATTTTCTTTCTCTTTGCATTTTTTTTTCTTTTTCTTTTCTTTTCATTTTTTTTTTTAGCTTTTCTTTTTTGTTCTTTTTTTTTTTTCCTTTTTTCTTGCTCTAACTTTTGCCTGGGTCGCCCTTCCGAGTTTTAGACCCAGCGAGCCTCTCAAGGGTAAAAAGTGTAACAAGTCCATGTTGAATGGTCGTAGGATCTCGAATCCATCCGAATCCAAGAGAATGGCTGCTGTTCGCTGATGATGTAAAAGTCTATCCAATAGGGGCTGGATTGCCCCCAGTGTTGTGAATAGGAACTCAATTGTCCTTCAGCAATACTTTCTTCTTTCCTCCCTTCTGGGATTTGGCATTCTTGCCGATCTTCATTAGCTTGAGCAATGTCCAAATTTTTTACTCTTCAAGCACTTCTGACATTTTTGGCCCCTAGTGCGTGGGATGCTTCTGATCTAGCTTTGCAAGCTTCTTTTGACGACGTCTGACCTTCTTGATCTGACTCTCTTGCCCCTAGTTCGAGGGCTGCTTCAAATCTGGCCACACAGGCCTCACATTGTGTTTGACCGTTGAACATTCTGAATCCAAGTTCAAGGTTTGAAACCAAAAGGGGTCGAGTCTCGAGGCTGAGAGCGATCCTAGGCTGCACAATCTCAAGAGCGATTCCACACAGGTCTTCGCAGGACAGCGCAAAACATTTTTTTGAAATTTTTTTTTTTTTAAGAAAGAGACTGGTCACTCGTGCTGAAGACAATGTAGAACCAATCTGGATCAAGCCAGGATCCTTCTCAGTACTCACATTAACAAACATGATCTCAATCACTAAGGGCTTAGCACGCCTCTCTTTCTCTCAGTTTGATCAAATTTTGCAGAACCCGAGGAATTCCTTCCTCTTTGTTTTCATCACAATGTTCAAAAGGTTTTGAAAAACTTAGGTCAATGAAATGATTTCACGGCATAGAAGAGCAGGTGAAAAGCACTGTCGTTTCATACAAGTTTGCTGGCACAACAGGCTCAAAGCAGAAACGAGCACAAAAGCATGAAAACCACACTGTTTCATTCAGATCTTCTGGTGTAACTGGCTCCACGGTAGAAATAGACTCAAAAGAAAGCAAAAAGACAAACACAAAACAAAATAGTGATATCCAAGGTAACGCCCCCGGGATCACCCGACTCTAACAAAATAGGACTGACTCGATACAACAAGACAGACCCAACTGACTCAGTATGAAAAGACTGACTCTATACAACGGGACAGACTCTAAACGACATAACAAAACTGAGTCAATACCCGAGTCAGAAAGTACAAAAACCAGCATTCACAAATGCTCAAAACAATGCGTGCCATATGCCACATCTGGAGTAAACTGAGTGCCGCCCGCAGGTGGTTCATCCCCTGATCACATATTCGTACTACCCCCCAAGTTCACTGATTCAGTGGCGATAGACTTTGCTGAGCTGGTGCGGCGATGACTTTGTTATCAAACAGATCTTGCACATCATGGCGAAGACGAAAGCAACTGTCAGTGTCATGACCGGTTTGTTGATGGTAGGCACAGTATTTAGTCTGGTCATGCTTTGGAGGGATAGGATCGAGTAGAGGCTGTTGTTCCAACGGTTTCAGATATCCTTTCCGGAGTAAGTCCTCTAGAGCCTTTGACAAAGGCATATAAAGTGGGGTAAAAACCCTCTTGACTCGAGGTGGATATTTGGTTTTTTGTGAGCTACTTCCGGATGCACCGGTGAATGGGGTAGCTGTTTTTGATGCAGTGGTGATGACCATGCCCACTTCAGAAGATCTTGCAGCTGCATCACCACTGGCGGTCGCATTCAAACTGCGGGAAAACGCCCTCCTGGGCTGCTCATTCTCCTGGTCAATGAGGCCCTGCTTCATAGCATCCTCGATTTGTACCCCAATCTCATGTAGATCTGCAAAGATGGGGAGGGAGAGAACGATCATCTTCTGCATGAGCTTGGGCTGGAGGTTGCGCACAACCATCCGAATCTGATCTTTGTCAACAGTCCTGATGGTCATCATCGAGGCCTTAGCCCTCCACCGGGTTACAAAATCGGAGAAACTCTCCTTCGGCTCTTGCCTAGTGGTCTCAAGATCACGGGTTGTAATGTCAATCTGCGTGTTATAGGAGTATTGAGCTATGAAGGCCTCAGCCATCTCTTTCCAGTTCCTCTTAACAGAATCCTCTAATTTTGCATACCAAATTGTCGCTATGCCCGATAGGGTCCGGCCAAATAGGGAAAGCTTTTGCACTCTGGAGAGGCCCATCGGCCTTAAGATGTCTAAAAACAGCCGTAGATGCACCATAGGGTCTCCGGACCCGTCGAAACGGTCTATGTGCGGCATTTTAAACCGGTCCAGCAGAGTCACAGCTGAGTCGGTGTACCTGTCCTTAATATCCGGGATGGAATGAACCCCTTGAGATTTTTTGAACAACTTCTCCAATTTGCTCACTCTTAAAGCAGTGGGGTCCATCTCAAACTCAAAGGGTGAATCTAGTAGGTTGGTCTGTGCTTTGGATAGCTGGGGTGGGATTGGGGACAGAGCCGGCCCTGTGGGAATGTCCGTATCTTCCTGGACATTAGCTGTCTCCTCGAGTATTGGCACTCTTGACGAGGGAGGAGCTTGGTGTGAAGCGGATGCTCCGGTTTGCCATTGTAGCCTGGCAATTAACTCTGCCTGTTGAGCCATGACCTTGACCTGTTGTTTGGCAAATTCTGCTTGACGGGTAGCATCCTGCTACATGGTTCTCATACTCTCCTGGAGCTGACGCATCATCTCTTCCATTCTAACTAAAAACTGTTGATCTAATTGAACAAGTGTGGATCCCCTTTCTGAGGTGGAAACAAATATCTCAGCTCAACTGCACATAGATGAGGTGGATAATGACCGCTAAATTGGAGACTGTTGAACTGGCGATCTGTGCCTGACTGGCCTTTTTTCCTGCCTCTGGCGAAGGAACACTAATTGCCCTTGAACTGAATCTCTGACCTGACAAAGTCTATCAACATAGGTCCAATGAACCTGGGGGATATCGGAGCCTTCTAAAGCTATGGTTCCAGGACTACCCTAGCAAAAGAGAAAACAGACAGCACCTCCGCCTGATTTCACCATAACCAATATGAGCAAAGCTGAATGACTGTGCCCCCTGCAGAATTTTGCCCAAAATTCTGCCTGTGAATGGATACCCTCAGGTAAAACTTATTCTTCCAAATACTGATGCCCGCAGGCCTGATACCCAGACTTGCAAACTGATACATGCATTCATGCAGAGACACACTCTAAAAGCACATAGCAAGCAAGTAAGAGCCAAAACACCCCTATGGTGGGATAGGGTTTCCCTATTCTATTTTGTCAGGAGCTAGGGTTTCACTACGCACGCAGCGGTTTCAAACAACCTACAATCGGGTAAGCAACCTGTCCTAGTTTGGAATGGTCACTATGGATTCCAATATTCACTAGGTCGAATGGTCAAAAAGGGTGCCCCGGTAAAAATCGGGCTTTGTGTTCCCATCGTGGCAGAGCCCGTAACCGGTCAGCCTTATGGCACGCTTCTCAAAGTGAGCCTCCGACAAACCGTTCAGGAATAGCAGATGGCAAACATGGTGTCCTAGGCGCACCAATGCAAATGCAATGCAAAGAAACACATAAGTGTAGTCAAAACAAGATATCATGAGTTCGAATCAAGTTGTCTAAATCCCCAGCAGAGTCGCTAGAAACTGTAGACGTCCCCGAACGTCCCGGGGGAGATCCCCCGTTTCGTTCATTGGGCTCACTACAGTTCGGACTCGACGTCACGGTTCTGAATCTAATCTCGCAAAGTGCAATGCAAGATCGATAAATCACCAAAGAGTCCAAATCCGACAAATCGTTTTGAAAAACTGATTTTAGAAAAAAGTGCCATACATGGACTGCTTTGCCAGATACAGAGTTGCCACCTAAATTATTTATTTTTTGGGGATTTAGGAAACCCTGACTCGTGCCTAAGGCGACGTGTCCGCCATCACCAAAGTTGCCTCGGCTTGGGAACTTGGGTACGATTGGGGAAGGTCATTTCATGAGCACCCCCGTGTAGACACCCTATTTTTGGCCGACCTCAAGACTTGGACGTCATCGTTTGAACACTCGATGATCACCCATGCTCGTGTTCATTTTGAGTTTTCGGAGGTCTCGGCTACGCGCCTTGTCTCAAGATCTCTCAACTTGTCTGTTTTGTGCTTGGTTGTGGACCAAACACTTGTGGTTTTGCTTCTGAGGGAAGAGGGTGGCTTGTTGGCCATCCCTACACCCCACCGACCAAGGCTTGAAGCCATCAGCCCCTTTTTCCAGCCATCAGCCAAGAGTGTTGGCCGATCGGCACTGTTTTTGGTCAGCCAGCCATCTTGTTGGTTAATCGGCCATTTTTGCTGGCCGAACCCTGTTCATCTACTTTTGCAGATATTTTTATGTCAGCCGGAACAGCTGGCATCCACAATTCACCCCCTCCATACACGTGTATGGAGGGATTTGCCCCTTGATTAGCTTCTCCAAAAAGCTTTACAAGGTTGTAATTCTATAAAATGAGGGCCTCCCCACCCTTTCCAGGGGTTGAAACATCTGATATACAAGTTAGATATAGCTCTCTCTCTCTCTATATCTCTCTCTCTAGATTTGTGTGTATGTTTGAGCTCAAAAGTGTGTTTTTGTTCTTACTTTTGCATACAAACACCTAGCATTACACTATCCTTGAGTTGTAGAGGTGCTAAGGAGTTGTTTTTGGAGTATTTGAGTTGGTTTTGATCAAAAGGAGGGGCTGGAGTTGGTGTTCTTGAAGTGTTCTTAAAGGGTGAGCACTATTGCTTTATATTTCCCATTTTTGTACAAGTTTTTAACCTATCTTGCATGCTGTTTTGAGCCTTATGTATAACTGATAAAAGTTCTGTATTTTCATGCTTAAGATGTTTGTTTAAGGTTGTTTTTGGGTTGGGGGTTGTCTACCTCCCCTTTTGCTTTGTTTGGCCTGTTTTGGTACCTTTCTCTTTGGGCTTTGGAACCCCTTTATTTCGAACTTCTCACCTCTGAAATCCAGACAATTTTAAGTGGTGGAGAAGTGGTTTTGAGGTCATGTATAGGGGAGGGACACCCCTCTCCCTTTGTGCCTCATTTGCTTGCATTTAGGGCTCATAAAGGTAGCATGTTTGCTTAGCTTTATTTGGCTCCATTCCAGAGGTTTTTTGGTGTTATTTGGTCATATTATATCTCTATTTTTGGTCGGATTGGTAGTCCATTGCATGCATCATATACTTGCCTTGCAATCCCCCCATTTGCCTAAACATGCATCATGCATGTAGACCACCATGCTTGCATGTTTTAGCTTGACTTCATGAAGCTTTTAGTCATGTTTCATCATGTTTAAGCTCTGTTTGGTGTTGATTCGGTCATGCTTTTCATGCTTTGTATAGCTACCATGCATTTTAGCTTGTTTGCTTTTTGTGTGTGAGTCATGAGCATGCCTTATTTGGGTCATTTCAGGGATTTGGAATCATTTATCATGTTATTTCAGTCCATGTTTCATGCTTGTATGCTTGCATTTGCCATCCTTTCCATGCTTTGAAGAGTTGATGTCTTATGCTCCATGTTTAGGCCATTGTGCATACCTTTAGACTTGGTCATTTAGATGCCATCTAAGTGGGTATTTGGGTTTATTTTGACATATTATAACTCTGATTTTCCTCGGTTAAGTCTTGCCATTTTAGGTTGTAATAGGTATAGTGCAATTGCCCCTTTTGGCCTTGTATGCGTCTTGCTTTGTGCTCACCTTTCTAGCATGTTTTGGCCTCATCCCATGCATGTCCTAGCCTTGTTTTGGCTTGCCTTAGGACTGTCTCAGGTCATCTTGGTCCTTTGGGGCTTGGTTGGTATGGCCATAGTTCAAGTCCTTTGGCTATCCTTGAGTTTTAAGTCCATTAGCATGCCTTGCTTGTGTTATGTGTTTGATTTGGCATCATCCCTTGCACATTTTCAAAGCTTATCATGCTTGTCATTTATCCATATTTGTCTCTTCTTAATGTGCCTAAGAGTCGACTCTTTTTATGCCTAAGTGTTGGACCTTTGCACGTGCATGTTTGGGTGTGTTTTGTCCATCATTTCTTGGCACTTTGGCCACTGATTTGTGCATGACTTGAGGTCTGCCCATCTTAGTTTACGTCCACCTTGCATGATTCTTGCGTGTTGTTGCATGCTTGTTCCATTATGTTGTTGTTTGCCTTGCATGTTTGTTACCTTAGGTTGCATTGCATTTGGCATGTTTGTTACCTTAGCCTTATGTGCACAGTTGAAGTTTCATTACATTTGGCATGATTAGGTTGCATAGTATTGCATTTTTCATGTTGCATTGTACTTGGTCGCATGCATTGCATTGTGTTTGGTTTGGGGTGTCAAACCAAACACGAGGACCGAGGGACGTTTCGTACTTGAAGTGACGAAACGGGCCTCAATCCTCGGTCGCCGACATTCTTGATCCAACATGATAGAGTGTGAAGCATTCATATGTGTTTTTGTGCATCCATCTCATATTGATATGCACCTTTGGCACCTTTGGCCATCATGCATCGAAATGCGTGATTGATGGCTCAAGGGTCGAGGGCCATACTCCCTTGAGTTCATAGTATGATAGGGAGAGTGCTCGTGCACACATTGTCTTGTAAACGCCTTGCCATGCACTGTCTGTCCTCTGTTGCAATAAAAACAGGATTCTGCAGGAAGATATGGTCGGCCGGCCATCTTCAGTGCCGGTCGGCTACAAAAATTTGGCCGATGGCTTTACAAATGGTCGATGACCAATTCTGCATGGCCGGTGTTCCTATATTTTGGCCGGTGACATCCCATAATGCTCAGGGAGTAGTTCAGAAGCAACCTTAGGATTCTCACAATTCTCAGAGGTGCAGAACAGTGCAAACAGAGGCAACAGTGTAATTAATTTGTTAATTAATTAAGGGTCTGTAATAATTAATTAGTTAGAGTAGTTAATTATTTATCTGGTTTGTATTATTCTTTCAGACCCTCCGGGAGAGGGCAATGTTGTAATAAGTGTGCGTGCGTGTGTGCATGTCTTCCAACCCCACATCTTTCTCCCTTTTATTTACTAGCTTATGATGGTTAGTTTAGGGCATGTTTCAATTAGCATCTATATGTTCGTATGTTTGCATTCATTCATCTGTATTGCATGCACCAAGCTCGGCGCATCATGCTAACTGCATTGTATTTCAATTCCAAGTTGAATACATGTATCGATTGTTGCATCTCATATGCCATCTTAGAATAGCCGAGCCTATCTTAGTTGCATTGTTGTATGTGTTGCATTAGGCATTTCAGCATAGTTAGGATTCATGCATGATTTCTAATTAGCTTCTTTCTTTGGCTTGGAGTACACTGTAAGTATTTATGCTTTAGCATCCTTGCATGTGTGTGAGTGACTGCCATGATAGTATGCTTGCCATGAGGCTATTTGCTTACGTAATATGACTGCCTGAATGCCTGTGGGTGAAGGTTGGATTACTTGAGTTGGAACAATTCATTGATTGCGAGTTCTAAGCCCACTTGAGGGTGGCAAAACCCACGTCTTAGCCTACTTGCGGGTAGCACCTTCAAACCATTTTCAAACAAACACGAGATGCTTTGTTCCAAATTAAGCAATCCAGTCTATACTTGTATGCTGTGCGCATCACATAGTAATCCTAGGCTAATAAACCAGAATAAGAACGCATGTGTTTTCAAAAACTCGATATCATGTTTAGTAGTGGCCGATCTTTTGATCAAGCGAGCGGGGGTGCTCATAGCTGACCTTCCCCAATGGTACCCAAGTTCCCGAGCCGAGACAATTTTGGTGATGACGGACACGTGGCCTTAGGCAAACGAGTTAGGGTTTCCTAAATTCCCCAAAATAAAATATTTAGGTGGCGACTCTGTATCTGGCAAAGCAATCCATGTTTGGCACTTCTTTCTTAAAAATCAATTTTCCAAAAAACGATTTGCCAGACTTGGACTCTTTGGTGATTTATCGGTCTTGCATTGCACTTTGCGAGACTAGATTCAGAACCGTGACAAATTCGAGTCTGAACTGTAGTAAGCCCAAATGAACAGAATGGGGATTTCCCCTGGGACGTTCGGGGACGTCTACAGTTTCTGGCGACTCCGCTGGGGAGTTAGAGAACTTGACTCGAACTTATGATATCTTGTTTTGACTACACTTATGTGCTTCTTTGCATTGCATTTGCATCGGTGAGCCTAGGACACCGTGTTTGCCGTCTGCTATTCCTGAACGGTTTGCCGGAGGCTTGCTTTGTTAAGCATGCCATAAGGCTGACCGGTTACGGGCTCTGCCATGATGGGAACACAAACCCCGGTTGTTGCCGAGGCACCCTTTTTGACCATTCGACCTAGTGCGTATCCGGAATCCATAGTGACCATTCTAAGCTAGGACAGGTTGCTCACCCGATTGTAGGCTGTTTGAAACCGCTGCGTGCGTAGTGAAACCCTAGCTCCTGACAAAATAGGACAGGGAAACCCTACCTCTCCATAGGGGTGTTTTGGTTCTCACTTGTTTGTTATGTGCTTTAGAGTTGGCCTCTACAGGAATGCACGTGTCAGTTTACAAGTTTGGGCATCAGGCCTGCGGGCACCAGTTCAATATTTTGGGAATCAGTTATCTGCGGGTATCAGATTCAGATTTGGGAGCAGTGATTTGGGAACAATGATCAGTGTTTGAGAACAGTATATGCAGCTTATCAACTGTGTGTTGATTGTGCCCGACTGTGTGTTGTGTGTTTATTTACGCTGTTATGTTGTCTGTTTGTCTGGTTGTTTATTTCCTTATTGTTGCTTTATTTATCTTTTTGCTAGGTAGTTTAGCACAATTGCTTCCGACCCAGTAGATATTCCCCAAGCACTATGGACTAGAGGTCGCCGACTCAATCGATCTGAGGATCTGGTCGACGGACAACCAGTGTTCCACTCTTTACCCCCGGTTATCAGACGGAGGTCGAGAAGACGCAGTGTATCCGAGCAGAGGTTGCCAAATCAGTGGTCTTTGAGCAGTCAGGTTGAGATTCCCGAGGCTGCTCCAGAGATAGATATACCGGTAGTTCAATCAGATTAGAGCAGTATGGCAAGCTTGGAGGAAATGGTCTAGTAGCTCCAGGAGAGTATGAAAACCATGCAACAAGACGCTGTCTGTCAAGCAGAATCTGCCAAGCAACAGGCCGCGGTCGTGACCCAACAGGCAGAGTTAATTGCTAGGCTACAGCAGCAAGCTGAAGCATCTGCTTCGCACCAAGTCCCTTCCCTGCCAAGAGTGCCAATACTCGGGAAGATAGCTAATGTCCAGAAAGATACGGACATTCCCACAAGGCCGGCTCTGCCCCCAATCCTACCCCAGCTGTCCAAGGCATCCACACCCACCAACCTACCGGATTCTCCCTTTGAGTTCGAAGGGGACCCCACAGCACTAAAAGTGAGCAAGCTAGAAAAGCTGTTCAAGAAGTCTCAGGGCGTGAAGTCCATTCCGGATATTGAGGATGGGTACACCGATTCGGCCGTGACTCTGCCGGATCGATTCAAAATGCCGCACATCGACCGTTTTGATGGGTCCGGGGATCCCATGGTGCACTTACGACTATTTTCAGATATACTAAGGCCGATGGGCCTCACCGAATTACAAAAGCTGTCTTTGTTTGGCCGGACCCTATCGGGTGTAGCGGCTATCTGGTATGCCAAGTTGGAAGATTCTGTTAAGAGGAACTGGGAAGAGATGGCTGAGGCCTTCATAGCTCAATACTCCTATAATACACAGATCGAGACCACAACTCGTGATCTTGAGACGACCAGGCAAGAGCCGAAGGAGAGCTTCTCTGATTTTGTGACCCGCTGGAGGGCGAAGGCCTCGATGATGACCGTCAGGCTTGTCGACAAAGATCAGATTCGGATGGTTGTGCGCAACCTCTAACCCAAGCTCATGCAGAAGATGATCGTCCTCCCCCTACCCACCTTTGCAGACCTCCATGAGATTGGGGTACTGTAGACACCTCATTTTTGACCAACCTTAAGATTCAGACGTCATCGATTGAGTGCTCAGTGATGACACATGTTGTGCTCGTTCTGAGGTTACAGAGTCTTGGCTGAAAGCCTTATCTTCGGACCTCGAGACTCTTTTGCGCTTTGCCTCGATTTGCGAACCAGGTTCTGTTTTCTCTTCCCGAAGGTCGGGAGAGGTCTTGTAGACCATCTCTCAGTGGCCATAGGCTACTTTTCATGGTCGTAGACCACTGTTCCCGTTTGGAGACCAGTTTTCGGTTTTCGGAGCCGTCGGCCGTATGCCTCGGTTCGGGACCGTTTAACTTTCTCCGTTTGGCACGGTTTTTGGGAAGCTTGAACCTTTTGAACCTTCGTTTTAGCTTCTTGAGGAAGCTTGAACCTTTTGAACCCTTCGTTTTAGCTTCTTAGGGAAGCTTGAACATTTTGAACCTTCGTTTTAGCTTCTTGAGGAAGCTTGAACCTTTTGAACCCTTTGTTTTAGCTTTTTAAGGAAGGTTGAACATTTTGAACCTTCGTTTTAGCTTCTTAAGGAAGTTTGAACCTTTTGAACCTTCGTTTTAGCTTCTTAAGGAAGCTTGAACCTTTTGAACCTTCGTTTTAGCTTCTTGAGAAAGCTTGAACCTTTTGAACCCTTGTTTTAGCTTCTTGAGGAAGCTTGAACCTTTTGAACCTTCATCTTAGCTTCTTGAGGAAGCTTGAACCTTTTGAACCCTTGTTCTAGCTTCTCCAGGAAGCTTGAACCCTTGCTCTAGATTCTCCAAGAAGCTTGAACCCTTTTGTTTCTCTATAAGAGAGGGCCTCCCTCTCCTTTAGCGAGGTTGAAAAAAAATTTGTCTAAGGAAAAGCCACATATAACTCTCTATATCTCTACATTCTAGGCTTAGAAATGGTGTTTGTTCTTGGCCTTTAACACCACACCTCATAGCCACACACCTCTACCATTGATCTAAGGTTCTTGGAGGGTCTTGAGAGGTCTCAAAGAGCTGGTTTTTGGTCCAAGAAGCTGCTGGTTTTGCTGAAGCTACAAGGGTAACACACTATTCCCTCTTTTAAGCTTTATTTTGCTCCATCTTTTAGCCATACTTGCAAGCATATTTGAGCTTTGGTGTAAACTGAAAAAAGTCTTTCTTTGAGGTCCTTTTCATGTTTGTTTAAGGTCATTTTGCTGTTGGGGGTCATCTACCCCCTTGCATGCTTCATTTTGCCTTGTTTTGTGTCGTGCCATGCCATAATGCATTCGAGCTAGTCTTTGTTTGGCCTTCCTACCACTGAAATCCAGTGTATTTTCAATAGTGACAATATGGTTTTGAGGGCCTAAATCCGAGAGGGGTGACCCTCTCTCTTGTTGTCTTGTTCACTAGCATTGTTGGCCTTACAAAGGAGCCTTTATTTGCACACCTCCAAGCCTTGTTTTAGGCCCTTTTCAATGACTTTTAGGGCCTACCTAGACTCTGCCCAGAGTTGGTTTTGTCACCTTTGTGTGTCTCTTGCATGTGTAGAATAACCCCTCTTATAGCTTATCAAAGGAGCATGTCATTCTTGCATACATTGGCCATGTTTCAGTAGGTTTTGGGGCTTTATTTGGCATTTCATACCTCTGTCCTATGCTGGTTTAGTGGCCTCTTGAATGCTTCACATGCTTGTAGTGTAAATCCTCTTTACTAGCTTATTGCATGCTATTTTGGCCTTTGATTCTAGCACTTTTTGGCCATGCCTTAAACTGATTTTGTGCATGTTTTGGACTGCCTTAGCTCTGTTTTTGGGCCTCATGGTCGAATAATGTTTGCTATGCATGGTTGTAGTTCAATACCCTTGCCTAGCTTTGAGTTTTGAAGCATATTGCATGCGTATTTTGAGGTGTTTTCATGTTTTGGCATCATTGTGATTCATATTTCAGAGCTTATATGTATGCCATATTCCCATGTTTTCCACTCTTTAAATGTGTCTGAGAGTTGTGCATGAATACCTCATTTTAGACCATTGCATGAGCTTCATTTCCATGCTTTGCGAGCCATCATTTCAGTCCATATTTGCTACTATTTTGGCCTGCATAGAGACTATTTGGGGCTGGTTTAGCCATTTGAGTATTGCTTTGCATGCCTATAGGGTAATCCACTTCACTAGTTTCGGTATTTGGGCCATCCAGCATGCATTGTGTGAGGTGTTTGCATGATTCGGGACCATCTTGCATGCCATTTCAGAGCTGAAAAATATGTGATTGTTGCCATATTTCATGCTTACCATGCTTTGGTGGAGTTGCACTTTGTGCCTTAGGTTTGGTCCCTTGCATTTGTGTATGTTTGCATGTGTGTTGTTGCTTCATTTTTCATCATGTATGGCCACTAATTTGAGTGTGGCTGAGGCCCATTCATTTTAGTTTAAGTCCATCTTGCATTATGTATGTCATATCCATGTTATCGCATGCTTGATCGTCGCATTGTGTATGCCTTATGCATGTCTTCGCGCATGTCCATCTTCGTATGTGCATTGCGTATGCCATATAGTTCATGTGCACTGAGTATGCCATTCTTAGTTCATAGCATTGTGTATGCTAGTTGCATGTTTGCATATCATCCCTCGCATACTAGCATGATTAGGTTGCATTGCGTTTAGGGTTGCATGCTAGTCGTATTGTGTATGCCATGTATATTGAATTGTGTTTGGAATAGGGTTTAGTGCAAACACGGGAAACGAGGGACGTTTCGTACTCCAAGTGACGAAACGTGCCTCGATTCTCGGTCGCTGACACTCTGGATTATCCATGATGGAATTTAGGTCTTGTTGTGTTTATATGTGCATTCATTTTACATAGAGTCGTTGTAACGGCTCCGCGAGGGAACTCACAGGTTACAGTTCGGACTCGATTTGTGTCACGTTTCTTAATCTTGAACCAAAGAGTCCAAATCCGGCAAATCGTTTTGAGAAAACAGATTTTGAAAGAAGTGCCAAACATGGACTGCTTTGCCAGATACAGAGTCGCCACCTAAATATTTTTTATGGGAGAATTTAGGAAACCCTGACTCGGTGCCAAAGGCCACGTGTCTGTCATCACCAAAGCTGCCTCGGCTCGGGAACTTAGGTACGATTGGGGAAGGTCAGCTATGAGCACCCCCTCTCGCCCGATCCGAAGATCGGCCTCTACTAACCTTGATATCCTATTTTGAAAACGTTATGTGTTCTTATTCCAATTAATTAGCTAGAATTACTATGTGATGCGCACAACACAAAAGTATAGACTAGATCGCCTAATTTGGAAATAAGCACTGCATATCCGTTTGTTTTGAAAATGTTTTGGAATTTGCTACTCGCAAGTAGGCTAAAACACGGATTTCAATGAGCTATTCCAACTCAAACAATCCAACCTTCACCCATAGGCATTCAGGCAGTTTATAACACATACGTATCTAGCCACATGGTAAGCATGTTGTCATGTCAACATCCACACGCATGCGGTATGCTAAAGCATAAAAATACTTACATCGTACTCCATGCCAAAACAATAAACTAGTTAGCAAACATGCATGACCCTAGTCCATGTTAAGTGGCTAATGCATCGCATACAAAATGTCACTAGGATAGGCTCGGCTAATCTAGAAATGGCATGTGAAATGCACAAACATCATGTATTCAAGTTAGATTTGAAATACTTATGCAGTTAGCATGATGCGCCGAGGCCCGATGCATGCAAGACTGATGAATGATGCACGCATGCATAACATGAGGTATGCTAAATTAAACATGACCTAGTACTAACCATCAAAGCAGGTAAGTAAAAGGGAGAAAGAAGTGGGGGTTGGAAGACATGCACACACTCACCCACACTTATTACAGATTTGCCCTTGCTCAGAGGGACCAAAAGAATAATACAATTCAAATAATGAATTAACTATCCTAGCTAATTAATTATTACAGACCAACTAAATTAATTAAGCAAATTAATTAATCTAAGAAAGCAATAAACAGCAGCCTCGGGGAGAGGGCTCGATGCATGCTCGCTCGGCTTCGCCCGGAAATCCACTACCATGCACAAGCTGCCTCTGTTTCGACTGCTATTCTTCTCTGAAAACTGCACAACTCCCAAGGTATGCTCTCTAGACACTGTGGAACACCACCGGCTGGGAGGGATGGCCACCGGCCATGTATGATGGTCACCGGCCACCAATTCATCCATCGGCCAACAATGGATGGCCGGTCGGCACTATATGTGGCCGGTCGGCCAAAACTCCCTGCAGAACCTGCAGTTGACAGCAGCAGAGGACAAAGCATAGCATGGCAATGCATTTTAAGTTATGTGCGCACCAACCACACCCCTTATCATGTAAATGACTCAAAGGAGGATGGGCCTCGATTCTCGGACCATCAATCACACATTTCCATGCATGATGGCCCAAAGAATCAAGTGTGCATTTTAATATGGAATGCAATGCACATAATCAAACAATGGGGCTTAACCTCTATCACAAGCAATACAAGAGGCCAAGCATGCATGCCAATGCAATGCAATCCTAAGCATGTTGACTAGTATGCAACATGGATAATGCAAGCAAGCATACAAGGCATGTGACAACATGTGAGGAGGGTCTTACACTAACTTGGACAGCTCTATGCTAAGCCCAAAACAGTGGCTAATGCTATAGAAATGAGGGCCAACACACATACATACATGCACATGTTGATGAGCCGACACTTAAGCACACAAAGTCAACTTTCACGCACACTTAAAAGAGGTGAAACATGGACTAATGACATGCAACATAAGCTCTGAAATTATGTTAGAAATGGTGCCATATCAATTAAACAAAGGCAAGCCAAGCATGCAACATGGGTCTAAAGTCAAAGGCTAACAAGCCAAAATGCAAAGGGGCTATGCAATGCAAGCCTTGGTAGGCCAAGATAGCCAAGGACAGACCTTAAGCATGGCAAAAATAAACATAAAAGCTTCATAAAGCTAGGCCTAAAATATGCTTGAATAAGGGTCAAAACCTAGATGCATGTTAAGGCTAAATGATGGCATTACAAGACATGTATGCAAGGCATGCAAGGTGTGTCCAAACCAACTCAATACAATGCCATATTATGACATAATAAGCATGAAAATCAGTCAAGGCATGGTCCACATACTCCTAGACATGGTGCTCTCTCAAGAGGCAAAAAGGGGTCCTTTTCAAGGACAACAAGGAGAGGGGGTGGCCCTCTCCTTCCTAGGACCTCAAGGCACCATCCTCACCTCTGAAATCCCTCAAGATTTCAGTGGTGAGGAGGCCCAAACTCAATGGTCCCGGAGCTCACTCAAAAAGGCACAAAATGGAGCCTTACAAGGCTTAGGAGGGGTCAAACAACCCCAAAGCTTAAAGCAACCTTAATCAACTATTTAGAGCACCAAAAAACAGAACTTTTATATGTTATACACTAAGCTCAAAAATAGTTGTAAGGTAGGCAAAAATACAATGCAAAAATGGGGAATAAAGGGACAAACTTCTTACCCTTGAAGACCCTCTTCACCAATGGAGTTCCAGCAGCTTCTTTAGGTTGAAATCAGTCCAAAACCTCCAAAAATAACCCTCAAAGGCCTCAGCTCCAAGGGATGGTGTGATGGTGGGTGTTTGTGTGTAAAACCAAGGCAAAACATACACAAAATACACAAAGAGAGAGATATAGAGATAAGATATGAACAAACCCTAACCCTAGAACTCAAGCCCTAAAAGAGCTGTCTAAAATGTCTAACCCCTTACAAGAGAGAAGAGCCCCTCTGTAGACGCGCCCTTGGGCTTCGCTCTCACAGTTCAGACTCCCTTTTGTTGTCGGTTCTTAATCTGAACCAAAGAGTCCAAATCCGGCAAATCGTTTTGAGAAAAACAGATTTTTTTTGAAAGAAGTGCCAAACATGGACTGCTTTGCCAGATACAGAGTCACCACCTAAATATTTTATTTTGGGAAATTTAGGAAACCCTGACTCGGTGCCAAAGGCCACGTGTCCGTCATCACCAAAGTTGCCTCGGCTCGGGAACTTGGGTACGATTGGGGAAGGTCAGCTATGAGCACCCCCTCTCGCCCGATCCGAAGATCGGCCTCTACTAACCGTGATATCCTGTTTTGAAAGCATTATGTGTTCTTATTCCAGTTATTAGCCTAGAATTACTATGTTATGCGCACAGTAAACAAGTATAGACCAAATCGCCTAGATTGGAACAAAACATTGCGTGTTTGTTTTGAAAATGGTTTGCTACTCGCAAGTAGGCTAAAATGCAGGTTTTACCACTCTCAAGTGGGCTTTAGAAAAAAAGGTTTTGCCACTATCTAGTGGGCTTAAAACTCACAGTTTTAATGCATTATTCCAATTTAGGTGATTCAACCTCCACCCACAGGCATTCAAGCAGTTATATCGCATAAGCAGCTAGCCTCATGGTAATCATGCTATTATGGCAACATTCACACGCATGTGGTATGCTAAAGCATAAAAGCTCACCTAGTACTCCAAGCCAAAACAGAAATTGGTTAGTAATCAAGTGCATGATCCTAGTTCATGTTAAGATGGCTAATACAACACATGCAGAATGCAACTTAGATAGGCTCGGCTAATCTACAATGACATGTGAAATGCTGCAACTAACACGTATTCAATTTGGAATTGAAATACAGATACAGTTAGAATGATGCGCCGAGCCCGATGCATGCAAAACAGATGAATGAATGCAAATATGCTATCATACTGTATGCTAATTTAAACATGCCCTAGTCTACCATCATAAGCAGGTAAATAAAAGGGAAGAAATACGTGGGATTGGAAGACATACAAGCACTCACACACACTTATTACACAATTGCCCTCACTCGGAGGGACCAAATAAATATTACAGTCCGAATAAATAATACTAAATTAATTATTACAAATTAAATATTACAAAACTCCTAATTAATTAACAAAATAAATGCAGAAGGGAAAAGGCCTCAGCCCCGCCTTGGAATGCGCGAATGATGCATGCTCGAGTCTGTTTTCGCCCGGAAAACCCATACCATGCCACCGCTACCTCTGTTTACACTGCCCTGCTTTTCTGAAAACTACCAAAGTCTTGGGACATATTCCCTGCACACTGTAGAGCACCATCGACTAAAGGAAATACCCACCGGCCATGGAAAATGTCCATCGGCTGGACTTTATGTTATTGGCCATTCATCCATGGCCAGTCGGCACTATAAACGGGCCGGTCGGCCAAGAATTCCTGCAGAACTGGTTTTTGACAGCAACAAAGGACAAACAGTGTATGGCATGGAATTTCAAGCAAATGTAAGCATGGTCACACTCCCTATCATGCAGTGGACTCAAGGGAGCATGGCCCTCGATCCTCGGGCCATCAATTATGCATTTTGATGCATGATGGCCTGAGAGGCCAAGGTTGCAATTCAATGAAAATGCATGCAACACACAAATGAATACCAAGACCCTATCATGTCAAAGTCAAAGGCCTCGGTGACCGAGAGTTGAGACGTGTTACATCACTTGGAGTATGAACACTTCTCAATCCTCACACTTGGCTTGACACCCCAAACCAAGCAATGTAATGCATGTTATGCAAACGTGGCTCAAAGATGCAACATAAGATTAAGATGCAAGGCATGCCAAATGCAATGCAACATGTCATGGCAAGTATGCAAAAGAACTAGCATGTGACAACACATCATGAATCAAACATGCAATAAACATGTGACAAGTAAGCAATGGTGGACTTAAACCATGAAGGGGCAAACCTCAGCCCACCCCAAAACAGTGGCAAAAGCATCCCAAATGATGGACAAAATGCACAACAAACATGCAAGTCAAAGAGGCCCAAAGCTAAGGCATAACAAAGGGGTATTCTACTACCACTACCCCAAGCAAACATGGCATGAACCATACAACCAAAAACAGAATTTTAACAGGCAAAATAAGCCCCAAATACCCCTGATATGGCAGCCCCAAAGCCCTCAAACATAGGGCTATGCACAATGACCTATTCCTAGTTATGAAAGGCCAACTCTTCAAGGCATGAATGAGATGATAAATGGAGACATGTAAGCATGGTATAGGGACTAAAATAGCATGTTAAATGATTCCCAATCATTGAAATAGCCTAACCAATGCATGTTTATGATTCACACATTCAAGGCTCACAAGCCAAAATGTGAAGCAACTATACCGAACATGCTAAACAAGACCAAATCAGTGGCCAGCAGACCTTAAGCATGATAAAATATGGCTAAGAACTTCACAAAGTAAAGCCAAGATATGAGAGCATGGTAGTCAAAAGTCATGATGCATTTCTAGGCACAAACAAGGGAATACAAAGCAAGTATGTTAAGCATGCAAAAGGCCACAAATCCGACCAAAAACAGAGATAACATGTGACCTAAATAGCACCAAAAACATCTGATATGGAGCCAAGAACAAACCAAGCATGCATGTTCCCCTTTAAGCCAAAACAAGGATAAAAGAGGGACAAAGGGGAGAGGGGTGTCCCTCCCCTATACAAGACATCAAACCCTCTTCTTTACCACTGAAAATCCACTGGATTTCAATGGTGAAGAGAACAAAACACTCAAGCGAATCAAGCCTAGCAATGGAAGCACCAAAAGGGCCAAATAAGGCCTAAGAGGGTGATTTCGACCCCAAACCACAAAATGACCTTAATGAAGTATTTAAAGCATGCAAATATAAGACTTTTTTTAGTTATACACAAAGCTCAAATCATCATGCAAGACAAGTAAAAAGCTGTTGCAAAATTGGGAAAACTAAAGCAAAGTAGTTACCCTTGAAGAACACCTCAAGAACAGCAGGTCCAGCCACTCTCTTCTGGTCAAAACAAATCCAAAAACTCAAGAATAAACCCTCTAAGTCCCTCAAGGTCGAAGTAAGGTGTGGTAGTGTGTGTTAGTGCAAAACTAAGGCAAAACTACATTTTTAGGCCACAAAACACACACAAAGGATGAGAGAGAGGGGGATATAGAGAGAGAGAGTATATGACAGATGTGTATGTATATATTCTCTAGTTTTTTTTGTTCAAACTTCTAACCCTAGACAAAGGAGGAAGAAGGGCTCTTATATAAGCAAAGAAAAGGCTCTAAGCTTCTCGAGGAAGCTAAATGAAAAGGGGCAAAGGGTGCAAATGGTTCATGGCTTCTTGAAGAAGCTGGGACAGCTGGCCAAGCTTCCCCAAGAAGCTTGGCCAAGGGTTCATCCTTCTAGAAGGAACTAGGGGGTCAAGGGCTCAAAACAGCCATCCTCGTGCATGGGGAGTGGTGTTGGTGTATTCCAGCTGGCACAGCTAGCATGCACCAAGCCTGAAGGGGTGCAGAAGGGTCACCGGCCGGAAAAATAGGTCACCGGCAAAATAAAGTGCCGGCCGGCCACAGAGAGTGCCGACCGGTCATTGATACCAAGCAACCACGGCCGGTAGCAACAAGGAATGGCCGGTGATGTAAAGGAAGGGCCGGTGGAGTGTGGGGATGACCAACAAGCCATTCCCTGCCTTCCAAGGCAAAAACACAAGTGTTTGGTGCAAAACCAAACACTAAACGAACGAGTTAAGAGATCCTGAGGCAAGGCGCGCAGCCGAGGCCTCCGGGAACTCAAAATGAACACGAACAAGGGTGATCACTGAGTGTTCAATCAGTGACGTCCAAGTCTTGAGGACGGTCAAAAATGGGGTGTCTACAGTTGCCCCTCTTTGACAGAACTCGAAAGTCATAACAATGACGGGAGTGAATGTCAAAGCCCAGAGACGACCCATTTTTGACAAGGCCGAAGACTTAGACAAACATACAAGACAAACAAGATATGCGCCCGAAGGCAGGGGCAAAATGCAAGACGATGCACAAAGCTGGGCATAACTTATGATCATGCAAAGAAAGCTGTAACGAAGCACACATGCAACAGTTTTAAGCTAGCATACACCAAACTACACTACAATGCAGAAAGGATGTAAGAGAATTATGCGATTCTCGATACGCCTCACGCGGAGGATACAATACCTGTCCGGTTCGTCTGGTTCCACCAGTCGCAAATGAACCGTGCATACAATATCGTGCCTGCAAAGAAAACAAACTTAACAGGTACAATGTGATTAGCAACATGCATATTAATGTACTTGAAAATGCGTGACAACGCAAAGCAAGTGGGAAGCATAACAATGCTGTGAAGGCACAGACATGTAAGTGGAGCATGCGGTCTACGCAGGCAATGAAATTGAACACGAGCATGCAGTCTACGCAAGCAATGAAATTGAACATAAGAATGTGGTCCACGCAAGCAAAAACATGCGGTCTACGCAAGTAATGAAATTGTTCATAAACATGCGGTCTACGCAAGCAATGAAATTGATTACAAACATGCGGTCTACGCAAGTAGTGCAATTAATTATAAACATGCGGTCTACGCAAGCAAAACATGCGGTCTACGCAAGTAATGAATTTGAACATAAGAATGCGGTCCACGCAAGCAAAACATGCGGTCTACGCTAGCGAAACATGCGGTCTACGCAAGTAATGAAATTGGTTATAAACATGCGGTCTACGCAAGCAACGAAATCGATTACAAACATGCGGTCTACGCAAGTAATGAAATTAAAGATACACATGCGGTCTACGCAAGTAATGAAATTGAATATAACCATGCGGTCTACGCAGGCAATGTGTATAAAAAGAGACTCGAACACATGTAAGTAAAGCATGCGGTCTACGCAAGCAATGTGTATAAAAAGAGACTCTAACACATGTAAGTAAAGCATGCGGTCACGCAAGCAATGTGTATAAAAAGAGACTCGAACACATGTAAGTAAAGCATGTGGTCTACGTAAGCAATGTGTATATAAAAAACTTGAGGCATGTAATGCACAGCACTACAACACAGTACAATCGAAGCGTGTTGTGGAGCTCACAAGATGTAAAAGGATACGGGAAGGGATGTTTCTCGCTCGTATAGAGCGTCGCTCAAAAAGATACGGCCTGAGGTCAACTCGAAAGCCTACTAATGTTTTAAAAGTGCGCTTTCTTGCGATATCTTGAATAATGAAGGTGCCAAACCATATAATTGACCCTGAACAAGGGTGCAGGCGGTGTATAGACCTCAAGAAAAAGGAGGGGGTTATCAGTAGCAATCCTGATACTCTGCTGCCCTACTTTCCTTTTGCTTTACTTTCCTTTTTTACTGGCAGTTCAAGCACATTGCACTGCCTCAGGCAGGTTTGTTATCATTATTTTTCAAAACTGTGTATTTTCTTGCAAAACACATGACAGAAATGAAACTGCTATTTGGTTCAAAAGATGTTACATTTGCACGTTCTATGCATCGCATCGCATGGCATCACATAACAATGTGGATGAAATTCGTTTGAAAATAGAGCATTCGCATCGTAATAATCAGGTAGTGAACCCACTTACAACTCGATAAACAAAGAAAAGAAACTCGACATAACCAACCAAGTGCGAGTACAACTCGATAAGCAAATCAAAGACTTAAAGACAGTGAAATACAACTCGATAAGCAGATGTACAACAACTCGATAAGCAAATGGGCGCGGCCCCGCAAGAATTGATCACTGGAGGGTATTGGAAGTGGTGGGATTCCCCAACTTCTCAACATAAACAACTCAGGGAACCAGGGGGAAGACCACCGGCCCCAAGGAAAAGCCACTGGCTATGAGAAATCTCGACCGGCCAAAAGTGATGGCCGGTCGGCACTATACTTGGCTGGTCGGCCAAAAGTGGAAGAAACCAGCAGAATGCTGACACCTACCCTTCATTCAACCTTATCCCCTCCAAAAAGCCCCAGCTTCGTAGTTCTTCTTATTTCAACACTGATTTGCTCCAAATGGAAGAATTTCTTGCCCAAAATCGTGCAGCTTGGATTAACAACTTGGATGGCTCGGAAAAGCTGGGTTTCCGAGGCTTCGATATGAATGCCATATTCACTCTGCGTCGTACCCCGCTGCATTTTCCATTTCTCCATGCTGCATCAAGGTTTTGGAACCCGGTAACACACGTCTTTAGCTTTAGCGGACAAGAGGTGTGTCCTACCTTCGAAGATTTCCAAGCTCTAATGGAGTCCGAGCGCGACGAGGAAATCTTGCCCCAACTTAATTTTGGCCATGCCCAATCCTTTTGGCGGATTTGTGGACTTACTATGTACGACGCTCGGTCCCTGATCTGTGATGGAATGCTGGATATTCTGAACTTGATTTATCGGTTTTCTGATGCCCGCGACCGCAGCGACCATCATTGGCAAGGCTTTCGACGGCATGCCCTCTGCTTGTGCATGCTATCTCATTTTCTGTTTGCCTCAGGCTCCGGAGGATCTAGCGTTCGATTGATTGAGGTTGCTCAAGGCTTGAAGGAGGGCAAGAGCTGCATTGCCATGATCTTGGCTAAGACGTTGATCGGCTTAGACGCCTTTTAACGTCGAGAGACAACCAGGTTTGCGAGTAGTCCACTGCTGCTGCAGGTAATGTTCCCCACCCGATCTCACATATGTATTGCTTACGTCATTCGGCCCTCAAGCTCATTTTTTTCTCATAGAAACCCTTTCCTCACTTTTCCTCTCATCGTACATCTCTCTATTCTTTATTCTCTCATTTTTTTAATCCCTTCCCAGGTATGGTTGATGGACAAGTTGCAGGTTGTGGACCCTTGCCCAGCTTACTCAGCTCGTGGTTACTTTTTCAGGCAACGCCTAGTTGACGCCCTTGATGAGGGTTAGTGGTTCGGCTGGATGTGCAGCTTGTCCGCAGACCGTATTGCTTGGCGGTGCCCTTGGCTCAATCTCCCGGCAATGAGTTACAGTATGTCTCGGCAGACCGGGATTCGATTGATTGGCTTGACTCACTACGTGTTCTATTTCCCATTCCGGTTCCGATGCCAATTTGGCCACGATCAGACTTGTCCGCCCGAGGGGATAGAGTATCCAGCTACATTCCCGGTTCGAGGCGCGCAGCTTATTCGGCAGGCCGTAGCGTGGAGGACTGGAGGACTCCTGGCCCCCGCTCCCACTTTCAGTTGCACTTTGTCTGATGAGTGCGTAGATTGGCTTAACGAAGAGGCACAGATCGGGCCTAGCTTGGCATCAGAGGCTTCAACCAGCTCTGGGAGGGGGCGCAGGGACACCTGACTTGACTATGCCCCGGATTTATTGCTTTATTAGTACTTTCAAGTTTTCATTATGAATGTAATAAAAAGCAACTTCGTTTGTATGCAAGAGCAGGAGAACTCTGTTTGAAATCAATGAAATTGAAGGTTGTGGTACTGAAAATTTTCCGCTTTGGTCCGAAAATGGTCTTAGTTGTAAAAAGATTTATTTGAACAAAGTCAACTTTATTAAAATCTTTCAAAACTATTTTCGGTATGGATCAGAACTGGACACGCCTGAGATCTGTCACTGATATGCACAATCCCGGACCCCATCAACTAGAAAGTTGCCCTTAGTTTGCATAGTACCGTGGCACTGTACAGCAACGGAAAGTTGCCCCTAGTCTGCAAAGCGCTGCACCGGAAATCATTAGCCGAACTCTTGGATGCTGAATAGACAAAGATGGCTCAAGACGACCAAACGGACAAAGTTGATCGGGGAAAAAGGTTATGGCTGAACTTCTGGATGAAGCTGCCTACGTATCCCAAAGATGGGAATCAAGCCTTACGTAGTTCGGCTAGGGTTCACTCGAGTATTTTCACTCTCCTTTTACGCTCTAACTTTTGCCAAGGCCGCCCTTTGCGGGTTTTCAACCTTGCGAGCTCAGTTTTTATAATTTCAAAATTTTTTGTGCTCTGAGTTTTGCCTAGGTCGTCCTTTCGGGTTTTCGGCCTAGAGAGCCTCTCAAGGGTAATATTTCTTCAACTTGTCCATGTTGATCGGTTGGGAGAACTCTAGGCCATCTAGGTCCATCAGAACCACAGCTCCACCTGACCAAATAGACTTGATGATGTATGGACCAGTCCAATTGGGTCTGAACTTGCCCCTTGGGTCGTGGATGGGAGCTCGGTTATCCTTGAGCACCAAATCTCCTTCTTTTAGATTCCGGGACTTAACCTTCTTGTTGAAAGCCCAAGCAATTCTGCGCTGATAACCTTGAACATGGTACAGTGCTTTCAGCCTTCTCTCATCAAAGAGCATGAGTTCCTCAAATATGCTCTGCTGCCAATCTGCCTCGGCTATTTGACACTCAGCCAATACTCGTAATGACGGAACCTCAATCTCAATAGGTAGAACGGCCTCCATCCTATAAACCAATGAATACGGATTCACCCCAGTAGAAGTTCTGATTGAAGTCCGGTAGCCCCACAGAGCGAACGGCAACTTATCTGGCCAGTCCCGATAGGTTTCCACCATCTTCTGCAATATGTGTTTGATGTTCTTGTTGGCGGCCTCAACTGCTCCGTTGGTCTGCGGCCGGTATGTAGACGACTTATGAAAAGCCACATTGTATTTCTCCAACAAATCAATCACCTCCTTCTTGAAGTGGGAACCATTGTCTGAAATAATCTCGTTTGGGACTCCATAACGACAGATGATGTTGTTTCTGATAAACTTTGCGACATGCGAAGCCTTCAACACCGCATAAGATTGGGCCTCGACCCACTTCGTAAAGTAATCTATCGCTACCAGGATAAACTCGTGCCCATTCGACCCCTTCGGAGTAACAGCCCTAATCACATCAATTCCCCAAACTGAAAATGGCCATGGCGAAGTCATGTTGTACAGCTTTGACGGTGGGATGTTCATACGGTTTGCATGGATCTGGCATTTGTGGCATCGCCGAACAAAGCCGATACAATCCTCTTCCATGGTAGACCAGTAGTAGCCCTGTCTGAGGATCTTCCGTGCCAGCATTACCCCATTCATATGTGCCCCACATTCTCTTCCATGGATGGCCTCCATCAAGCGCTTCGACTCTTCAGCTTCTACACAGAGCTTATGCATTCCCAGATGACCTCTCTTATACAGCTTCCCCCCGCAGATGATGAACTGGACGGCCATTCTTCTGATTGCCCTTTTATCCTTGCATTTGCCCCTAGTGGATACGCCTCATTCTCCAAGAAGTTCCAAATGTCGTAATACCAGAGGTTGTCGTCCTGAACCTCGTCTATGGCAGAAATTGACTCATATGCTGGTACAAACTTCTGGTCAATGATGACTGGATGCATCCGGACTCCGGACGGGATGTCTATCATGGAAGATAGAGTTACTAGTGAATCTGCGAACCTGTTGTTCTCCTCTTACTAGGTGAGTGAAATTTAGCTTCTCAAACCAAGGAATTAGAAAATCCAAGGTCCGATGGTAAATTATCATCTTTTCCTCTTTGACTTTCCAGTCTCATTTCGCTTGAGATACAACAAGGTTTGAGTCCCCAATGACGTCCAACCGTTTTGCCCCTAGTTCTAGGGCTGCTTCTAGACCGGCAATGCATGCCTCATATTCTGCCTCGTTGTTTGAGACTTTGAACCGGAGTTTGAAGGCTAGCGGGATACGGGAATTGTCGGGCGCTATCAGCAACACTCCTATCCCATACCCGTACTGGTTTGACGCTCCGTCAAAGTACATTGTCCAAGTTTCGTCTTCGACATACAAAATGGCTTCATCTGGGAATCGGTACTCAACTGCTTCATCCCCTTCAACCGGGTGGTTGGCAAGGAACTCTGCCACCGCTCTTCCCTTTATTGACTTACGCATCACATACTTCAGATCAAACTCGGAAAGCAACAGTAGCCAACGAGCTAGCCTACCCGTAAGTGCCGATTTCTCGAAAAGGTATTTGATGGGATCGAGTCGTGAAACCAACATTACAGAGTGAGCTAACAGGTAGTGCCGCAGCTTCCTGGTAGCCCATACCAAGGCCAAACAAGCCTTCTCCAGTGGAGTGTAGCGGGTCTCGTAATCCACCATCTTCTTGCTCCAGCATCTTCTTGCTCAGATAGTAGATGGCCTTCTCCACCTTATCCTCTGATTCTTGTGCGAGCATGCAGCCCATAGTAGTCTCAGTTACTGAAAGGTACAATATCAACGGTTTCCCCGGCTCTGGCGGCGACAACACGGGCGGGTTCTGTAAATATTCTTTGATCTGTTCAAAAGCGGCTTGGCATCGGCCGTCCATTTGGAATTTCTTTCCTTTCTTTAGGAGACCAAAAAGTGGTTCACAAGTCAAGGTTAATTTTGAGATAAACCGTCTTATGAATTACACTTTACCCAGAAAGCCTCGCACCTCCTTTTCAGTCCTTGGTGGTGGCATTTCTAGGATGGCCTTGATTTTGGAAGGGTCGACTTCGATGCCCCTTTGTGTAATCAGAAACCCTAGCATTTTTCCCGCGGTAACACCAAATGTACACTTATGAGGATTTAGCCACAACCGAAATTCCCTGATCCTTTGGAAAAACTTTTGCAAAGCGGTGTAGTGGCCCTCTCTTTCTTTGGACTTGACAATCATGTCGTCCACGTACACCTCAACCTCTTTGTCGATCATGTCGTGTAATATTGTGGTCGCAGCCCGTTGATAAGTAGCTCCAGTGTTCTTCAACCCAAATGGCATCACTCTGTAGCAGTATGTACCCCACGGGGTGGTAAAAGCAGTCTTTTTCCGGTCTTCGGGTGCCATTACTATCTAATTATAACCTGAGAAGCCGTCCATAAACGAAAGCAAAGCATGCCCCGCTGTGAAATCCACCAGCTCGTCAATGTGTGGCAGGGGAAAGTCGTCCTTCGGACTGGTGCTGTTCAAATCCCTGAAGTCCACGCATACTCGGATTCTGCCATCCTTCTTCGGTACTAGAACAATGTTGGCCAACCAAGTTGGGTATTCGGATACCAGCAGGAAGCCTGCGTCAATTTGCTTGGTGACCTCTTCCTTAATCTTAATGGCCCAATCAGGCGGATCCTCCTGAGTTTCTGTTTGACAAGTCGGGCCTCGGGGTCGAGAGGGATCCGGTGCTGTACAATCTCAGGATCGATTCCAGGCATGTCTTCATAGGACCACGCGAAAACATCTTTGAACTCTTTTAATAAAGCGACTAAGCGCTCACGTTCCTCCGAAGACAATGTGGACCCGATCTGGACCAGCCGCGGGTCCTTCTCAATACCAACATTCACAGTAATGATTTCATCAATTAAGGGTTTGACAAACCTTTCCTGCTCTTGATCAATTAAACGTTGCAAAACCGGAGGAATTTCTTCCTCGTCGTTTTCATCAAAATTTTGAAAATCCTGATTCAAGTAATAAATCAAAGGCACAGAAAAGTACTCAGAAATCACATTCACCTCATTCTCATTAAGTGCTTCCAAACCGTCTTCTGTTACAACGGACTCAAAAGAGAAAGAAAAAGACGACTTGGACAGGACTGTGGCATCCGGGTTATCACCCCCAGGAATACCAGACTCAGACTCAGTCGAGCTGGAACCTGATTCCGACTCACAGGACTCGGTGGAATCAGATTCCGGCTCACTACATGACCCAGTGCTACTAGACAAAAATCCCTCCTCGTACTGCCAGGTGAGGGAGGGTGCGATGGATGCATCCAAAATAGTTGATGGTAGGCCCACAGCCGTTTCATTCCCAATCATGGACACCGAGAAGTTATGCCCCAAGCATAGCTGGTCGATCGGAGGATCTGAAAGTAGACATGCCAGTGCTACCCCCATTTCAAGTGCGGTGTCCTCAGACTCCATTTCACTGCTCTGTTCTGCCTCAACTGTCGGGTCTGTCTGCTCTTCAGCAACATCATTCCCAGGTAACTGTAGGTCGAAGAAAAACTCGAACCCCGGTACGCGCTTCTTCTCCGCGTTCATCCATGGCTCCAGAAAACCATAAAATGGAAAATCCTCCCCCTCCCGGACGAAGCGTCCGTTTAGGGTACCCTGGATGGGCCGGTGCATCAACTCAAAGGGTTTTCCCATCTGTTTCGCTCTGGCTCTCCCAGCCATCTCTTTTTCTTTTCTTACCCAATCCTCCTTGGTGGGCAGATAACCCAAGCCGAAGGTATGGGGGTTGTGTGGCACTTCGGCCAATGCTGCGACGCCCTTGCGGCCGCTCTTTCCTAATCCCATCCCGGGGATGTATTGGAGCTTGTTCATGAGATACACTGCCTGGGCACTGACATATATCCCCTCGTTGGTAGCCATGATGTTCTGTACAACCTGAGCCTCAGCTAGGGTAAAACCTGATATGAACACATCCTCCATGCCATGCTCGATTTCTAGAATAGGCGTGGATACCTCCGGTGGTGGATGGATTGATGAATTCCCGAAAACAATGGCTACTCCCTTCCCGTAGGGGTATTTCACCATTTCATGCAAAGTGGATGATACCGCCTTCACCTGATGCAGCCACGGCCGCCCCAAAAGCAAGTTGAAAGTTGTAGGCACCTCTAAGACATGGAAATCTATCTCATGCTGTCCTGGCCCAAATTTAGTCTGAACTTTTATGGTTCCCATCACTTCTCTACTTGTATTGTCATACGCCCGGATGACCTAGGCTGTTGGTACAAAATCCGCGGTTTTCAAACCGATTGCATACGCTGTCCTTGCCGGGCAGACGTTGATGGCGGATCCGGTATCAACAAGAACCACCGGTATCCATTTATTCCTACATTCCACGGAAATGTAGAGTGGCTTGTTATGGTCTGCCCCCTCGGGTGGCAATTCCTTGTCGGAAAAAGTCAGCGTCGGGGTAGCTCCTCCCGGAAAGACTAATCCCACCAGCTGTTCTGGCGTGGTTTCTATCGAAAGCTTCACTTTGTCCATGGCTGATAAGACAGCCTGTCTATGCACTCGTGATGCCATGAGTAGTCCCCAGATGGAGATGTCTGCTTGTATCTTTTTTAACTATTTGAGTACAGCTTCCTCCTCGAGTTGCTTCTCCTTTTGCTTCTCAGCCTCTCTATCCTTCCCTGAGGCCTCTGGTTGATCTAGGTGCGGGGGTTTGATGTACCGCCCGCTCCGCGTCATATGGTCGACCTCTCCAAGGTACCAGGTGTCATCAGGTTGGTTGTCCCCCAATCTTTATCTGTGTGGGCAAGACACAAGTCCTCATCTTCCCACCACATTCCATCAGCAACTGACAAATATCTGTCCAGCTCTGGTATGACTGTTGTTGTACTCGCAGCACCTTCCATCCATATGTTCGCAGCATTCTCAGTTCCTGTGCACACAGCAGTTTCAGTCCCTACATGGGCTTTTGCCTTCCTGATTCTCTCGGAATCTTCGAATCTTTCCTGTTCTGGGTGTGTCAATACAACCGACTGTTCAATAATTCCCGTACTCGAAATGCTCCAATCCCGAGCGAAATTCTTGACACCGGCGCTCTCCGGCGATGCACTCTGTTCTTCGACCCTTCCGGCTGTCGCTGACATTCTTGCCCCTACCGGGCCTTGCTCTGGCTGAAACTCTTCTGCCACATCTGGTTGATCGTTTAACCATCCCGTAGCCTCTGTCGATTCCTCATAATCATACCAGTTGACTGCCACGTCCCCTGGATCTTGGTCACTGTAAAACTGGAGATTGGCAAGGTCCTCTCCCATAGCCGTTAAATCATCTGTTCCCTGTCCCAGACTGTCCCCTTGGATTACACACAGCTCCCCCTCTGTTGGTAGTTCCATATCTGGCCTATCCTGGCCTATTGACAAAATGTAGTCACCTGGACTATAAGCTTTCTCAACACCACTCCTAGATTCCGCAGACTCTGGCTCAACAACCCCCTTCTCCTTTGGAATCTTCTCTCTCATGTCCTCGACAGTCACCACCGCTGGCTTAGGTTGGGTTATGGAGATGTCCATCATGCACAAATCTGTGCAATCAGGAAGGAACACCTCCGGCTTAGGCAGGTGGGAAGGAGTGATATAGATGTTAGGATCGTAAGGCATGACCCCAGTTTGGATGAGGTTGACTCTTTTGGGTGGTGGAGCTTGGTTATGTGTGGGGAGAGGGTTTGTAGTAACGTTGGGTTTCTCGGGAGGCAAAATCACCCCGTTATCGATGAGATCTTGAATCTCATGACGTAATCGGAAGCACAGATCGGTGTCATGACCGTGCTGTTGGTGAAATGCACAATATTTGGCTGGGTTGTGGGTAGCAGGGAGTCTTTCTGGTAAGGGCCGCGGCTCTAGGGGCTTCAAATGCCCTTTTCTGATTAAAACCCCCAGAGCTTTGGACAGGGGCATATAAAGTGGAGCAAAGGTTTTGGTGTTTTTGGGTGGGTATTTGGCTGTTTGTGGGTTGCTTCCGGATGCACCGGAGAATGGTATGGCCACCATATTTCTTGGAGGGGGGTTAGTGGTGACCATGCTCACTTCGGAGGCTTTTGCAGTTGTAGTGCCAGTCGGGCCTACATTAGTGTTGCGGTTGAAAGTTCTTCAGGGTTGCTCCCAGTCATTATCAATTAAGCCTTGCTTCAAGGCATCCTCAATCTGCACCCCCATTTCATGTAGGTCAGAAAAAGTAGAAAAGGGGAGTACAATCATCTTCTGCATCAACTTCGGCTGAAGATTGCGCACAATCATCCGAATCTGGTCTTTGTCTGTAGGCCTCAAGGTCATCATTGAAGCCTTGGCCCTCCATCTGGTTACGAATTCTGAGAAACTCTCTTTAGGTTCCTGCTTTGTTGTCTCGAGATCACGGGTTGTAATCTCGATTTGTGTATTGTATGAGTACTGCGGAATGAAGGCCTCAGCCATCTCGTCCCAGTTTCTCTTGACATCATCTTCTAATTTGGCATACCATATGGCCGCCACACCCGACAGGGTCCGGCCGAACAAAGACATCTTCTGAAGTCTACTGAGGCCCATTGGCCTTAAGACATCTGAAAACAGTCTTAGGTGCACCATGGGGTCCCCGGACCCATCAAATCGATCAATATGAGGCATTTTGAATCTGTCAAGCAGCGTCACAGCTGCGTCGGTATATCCGTCTTCAATATTGGGGATGGTCTTGACTCCCTGGGATCTCTTGAACAGCTTTTCAAGCTTGCTCAACTTCAGTGCGGTAGGATCAGTCTCGAACTCAAAGGGAGAGTCTGGTAGGTTGGTGGGTGTTTTTGATAACTGGGGTTGGATTTGGGGTAGGATCGGGGGTGGAGGTGGTCCTGTGGGAAGTTCTGTATCATTCTGAACATTGGCTGTCTCCCCGAGGGTTGGAACTCCTGGTGGGGGAGGAACTTGTTGCGAAGCAGAGGCTCCAGTTTGCTGCTGTAACCTTACAATTAACTCTGCTTGTTCATTCATAACCGTGGCCTGCTGTTTGGCGAACTCCACCTGTCAGACAGCATCCTGCTGCATCATTTTCATACTCTCTTGGAGTTGGCGCACCATCTCCTCTAAACTAGCCATACCGTTCTGCTCTGGTTGAATTACCAGTATATATTCCCTCTCTGTAGGAGAAGCAGAGTCCTGATCCCTACTATACACAGGTGGGGTAGATAAGGCCCTCTGAACTGACTGCTGTACTGATGCCCTCTGCCTAACTGTCCTCCGTCTAGTAACCGGGGGTAGAGAGTAGTACACTGGTTGTCCGTCTACCAGATCCTCAGATCGATGGTGTCAACGACCTCTAGTCCAGAGTGCTTGGGGAATATCTACTGGGTCAGAAGCAATTGTGCTCAACTACCTAGTAAAAAGATAAATAAAGCGTATAAATAAACAGACAATCGGACAGCGTAACGATGTAAAATAAACATACAACACACGGTTGGATATCATAATATACTGCCAATGAACTGGATACACTGTTTCTCAAGCACTGAACACTGTTTCTGAATCGTTGCGCCCCAGTCTGAACCTGATACCTACAGATAACTGATTCCCAAAATACTGATACTGGTGCCCGCAGGTCGGATACCCAGACTTGCAAACTGGTACATGCACTACCTGTAGAGATACACTCTAAAAGCACATAGCAAGTAAATGAGAGCCAATACACCCCTATGTTGGGGTACGGTTTTCCTGTCCTATTTTGTCAGGAGCTAGGGTTTCACTACGCACGCAGCGGTTTCAAACAACCTATATCGGGTAGGCAACCTGTCCTAGTTTGGAATGGTCACTATGGATTTCGATATGCACTAGGTCGAATGGTCGAAAAAGGTGCCCCGGTAAAACCGGGGTTTGTGTTCCCATGCTGTCAGAGCATATAACCTATCAGCCCTATGGTCATGTCTTGACAAGACAAGCCTCCGGCAAACCGTTCAGGAATGGAAGATGGCAAACACGGTGTCCTAGGCGCACCAGTGCACATGCAATGCAAAGAGACACATAAATGAAATCAAAACAGGATATCACGAGTTCGAGTCAAGCTCTCTAATTTCCCCAGCGGAGTCGCCAGAAACTGTAGACGCGCCCTTGGGCTTCGCTCTTACAGTTCGGACTCCCTTTTGTTGTCAGTTCTTAATCTGAACCAAAGAGTCCAAATCCGGCAAATCGTTTTGAGAAAAACAGATTTTTTTGAAAGAAGTGCCAAACATGGACTGCTTTGCCAGATACAGAGTCGCCACCTAAATATTTTATTTTGGGAAATTTAGGAAACCCTAACTCGGTGCCAAAGGCCACGTGTCCGTCATCACCAAAGTTGCCTTGGCTCGGGAACTTGGGTACGATTGGGAAAGGTCAGCTATGAGCACCTCCTCTCGCCCGATCCGAAGATCGGCCTCTACTAACCGTGATATCTTGTTTTGAAAGCATTATGTGTTCTTATTCCAGTTATTAGCCTAGAATTACTATGTTATGCGCACAGCAAACAAGTATAGACCAAATCGCCTAGATTGGAACAAAACATTGTGTGTTTGTTTTGAAAATGGTTTGCTACTCGCAAGTAGGCTAAAATGCAGGTTTTACCACTCTCAAGTGGGCTTTAGAAAAGAAGGTTTTGCCACTATCTAGTGGGCTTAAAACTCACAGTTTTAATGCATTATTCCAATTTAGGTGATTCAACCTCCACCCACAGGCATTCAAGCAGTTGTATCACATAAGTAGCTAGCCTCATGGTAATCATGCTATTATGGCAACACTCACACGCATGTGGTATGCTAAAGCATTAAAGCTTACCTAGTACTCCAAGCCAAAACAGAAACTGGTTAGTAATCAAGTGCATGATCCTAGTTTATGTTAAGATGGCTAATGCAACACATGTAGAATGCAACTTAGATAGGCTCGGCTAATCTACAATGACATGTGAAATGCTGCAACTAACACGTATTCAATTTGGAATTGAAATGCAGATGCAGTTAGAATGATGCGCTGAGCCCGATGCATGCAAAACAGATGAATGAATGCAAATATGCTATCATACTGTATGCTAATTTAAACATGCCCTGGTCTACCATCATAAGCAGGTAAATAAAAGGGAAGAAAGACGTGAGATTGGAAGACATACACGCACTCACACACACTTATTACACAAATTGCCCTCACTCGGAGGGTCCAAATAAATATTACAGTCCGAATAAATAATACTAAATTAATTATTACAAATTAAATATTACAAAACTCCTAATTAATTAACAAAATAAATGCAGAAGGGAAAAGGCCACAGCCCTGCCTTGGGATGCGCGAATGATGCATGCTTGAGTCCGTTTCGCCCGGAAAACCCGTACCAAGCCACCGCTGCCTCTGTTTACACTGTCCTGCTTTTCTGAAAACTACCAAAGTCTTGGGACATATTCCCTGCACACTGTAGAGCACCATCGACTAAAGGAAATACCCACCGGCCATGGAAAATGTCCATCGGCTGGACTTTATGTTATCGGCCATTCATCCATGGCCGGTCGGCACTATAAACGGCCGGTCGGCCAAAAATTCCTGCAGAACTGGTATTTGACAGCAACAAAGGACAGACAGTGTATGGCATGGAATTTCAAGCAAATGTAAGCATGGTCACACTCCCTATCATGCAGTGGACTCAAGGGAGCATGGCCCTCGACCCTCGGGCCATCAATTGTGCATTTTGATGCATGATGGCCTGAGAGGCCAAGGTTGCAATTCAATGAAAATGCATGCAACACACAAATGAATACCAAGACCCTATCATGTCAAAGTCAAGGGCCTCAGTGACCGAGAGTCGAGACGTGTTACATCACTTGGAGTATGAACACTTCTCAATCCTCACACTTGGCTTGACACCCCAAACCAAGCAATGTAATGCATGTTATGCAAACGTGGCTCAAAGATGCAACATAAGATTAAGATGCAAGGCATGCCAAATGCAATGCAACATGTCATGGCAAGTATGCAAAAGAACTAGCATGTGACAACACATCATGAATCAAACATGCAACAAACATGTGACAAGTAAGCAATGGTGGACTTAAACCATGAAGGGGCAGACCTCAGCCCACCCCAAAACAGTGGCCAAAAGCATCCCAAATGATGGACAAAATGCACAACAAACATGCAAGTCAAAGAGGCCCAAAGCTAAGGCATAACAAAGGGGTATTCTACTACCACTACCCCAAGCAAACATGGCATGAGCCATACAACCAAAAACAGAATTTTAACACGCAAAATAAGCCCCAAATACCCCTGATATGGCAACCGCAAAGCCTCAAACATAGGGCTATGCACAATGACCTATTCCTAGTCATGAAAGGCCAACTCTTCAAGGCATGAATGAGATGATAAATGGAGACATGTAAGCATGGTATAGGGACTAAAATAGCATGTTAAATGATTCCCAATCATTGAAATAGCCTAACCAATGCATGTTTATGATTCACACATTCAAGGCTCACAAGCCAAAATGTGAAGCAACTATACCGAACATGCTAAACAAGACCAAATCAGTGGCCAACAGACCTTAAGCATGATAAAATATGGCTAAGAACTTCACAAAGTAAAGCCAAGATATGAGAGCATGGTAGTCAAAAGTCATGATGCATTTCTAGGCACAAACAAGGGAATACAAAGCAAGTATGTTAAGCATGCAAAAGGCCACAAATCCGACCAAAAACAGAGATAACATGTGACCTAAATAGCACCAAAAACATCTGATATGGAGCCAAGAACAAACCAAGCATGCATGTTCCCCTTTAAGCCAAAACAAGGATAAAAGAGGGACAAAGGGGAGAGGGGTGTCCCTCCCCTATACAAGACTTCAAACCCTCTTCTTTACCACTGAAAATCCACTGGATTTCAATGGTGAAGAGAACAAAACACTCAAGCGAATCAAGCCTAGCAATGGAAGCACCAAAAGGGCCAAATAAGGCCTAAGAGGGTGATTTCGACCCCAAACCACAAAATGACCTTAATGAAGTATTTAAAGCATGCAAATATAAGACTTTTTCAAGTTATACACAAAGCTCAAATCATCATGCAAGACAAGTAAAAAGCTGTTGCAAAATTGGGAAAACTAAAGCAAAGTAGTTACCCTTGAAGAACACCTCAAGAACAGCAGGTCCAGCCACTCTCTTCTGGTCAAAACAAATCCAAAAACTCAAGAATAAACCCTCTAAGTCCCTCAAGGTCGAAGTAAGGTGTGGTAGTGTGTGTGTTAGTGCAAAACTAAGGTAAAGCTACACTTTTAGGCCACAAAACACACACAAAGAATGAGAGAGAGGGGGATATAGAGAGAGAGAGTACATGACAGATGTGTATGTATATATTCTCTAGTTTTTTTTGTTCAAACTTCTAACCCTAGACAAAGGAGGAAGAAGGGCTCTTATATAAGCAAAGAAAAGGCTCTAAGCTTCTCAAGGGGCAAAGGGTGCAAATGGTTCATGGCTTCTTGAAGAAGCTGGGACAGCTGGCCAAGCTTCCCCAAGAAGCTTGGCCAAGGGTTCATCCTTCTAGAAGGAACTAGGGGGTCAAGGGCTCAAAACAGCCATCCCCGTGCATGGGGAGTGGTGTTGGTGTATTCCAGCTGGTACAGCTGGCATGCACCAAGCCTGAAGGGGTGCAGAAGGTTCACCGGCCGGAAAAATAGGTCACCGGCCAAATAAAGTGCCGGCCGGCCACAGAGAGTGCCGACCGGTCATTGATACCAAGCAACCACGGCCGGTAGCAACAAGGAATGGCCAGTGATATAAAGGGAGGGCCAGTGGAGTGTGGGGATGACCAACAAGCCATTCCCTGCCTTCCAAGGCAAAAACACAAGTGTTTGCTGCAAAACCAAACACTAAACGAACGAGTTAAGAGATCTTGAGGCAAGGCGCGCAGCCGAGGCCTCCGGGAACTCAAAATGAACATGAACAAGGGTGATCACTGAGTGTTCAATCAGTGACGTCCAAGTCTTGAGGACGGTCAAAAATGGGGTGTCTACACCCTCTTTTTATAGAGCTTTTTGTCTTGTGAAGCTTACAAGACAAGCCTCTAAAGAGAGAGATCCCTCCATACACGTGTATGGAGGGGAGCCAAGTGCATGCCAGCTGTGTCAAAATATCTGCAAAAGTAGATGCACAGTAGTCGGCCGGCCAAAAGTGCAATTGACCAAAAAAAGATAGCCGGCCGGCCATCTATAGTGCCGGCCGGCCAAACATTTGGCCAGTGGCAACAAAACACAGCCGATGGCCTCAAGCCATGGCCAGTGGAGTGTGGCGATGGGCCACAAGCCATTCCCTGCCCCTCCAAGGCAAAACACAAGTGTTTGGTGCAAAACACAAGTGTTTGGTGCAAAACCAGACACAAAACAGTTGAGTCGAGAGATCCTGAGGCAAGGCGCGTAGCCAAGTCCTCCAGGAACTCAAGACGAACACAAACATGGATGATCACCGAGTGTTCAATCGGTGATGTCCAAGTCTTGAGGACGGTAAAAAATGGGGGGTCTACAGTTGCCCCTCTTTGACAGAACTCGGAAGTCATAACAATGATGGGAGTGAATGTCAAAGCCCAGAGACGACCCATTTTTGACAAGGCGGAAGACTTAGACAAACATGCAAGACAATACAAGGTATGCGCCCGAAGGCAGGGGCAAAATGCAAGACAATGCACAAGGCCAAACATAACTTATGATTATGCAAAGAAAGCTGTAACGAAGCACATACAATGCAACAGTTTTAAGCTAGCATACACCAAACTATATTTCAATGCAGAAAGGATGTAAGAGAATTATGCAATTCTCGATATGTCTCACTCGGAGGATACAATACCTATGCGGTTCGTCTGGTTGCACCAGCCTCAAATGAACCGTACATACAATATCGTGCCTGAAAAGAAAGCAAACTTAACAAGTACAATATTGTTAGCAACATGCATGACAATGCAAAATGATATGCAATATATACAAAACTATGTATAGTAATGCAATATATACAAAACTATGTATAGTAATGCAAATGAAAATGAAATGCAATTGAAACAATGCAAACAAAATGTAATGCAATTGAATCATGATCCAATCATGAGCGGTTCAAAACCACACAAATGTCAAATAGATTGATGGAAGTAACAAGTCCGTCTACCATAGAAAAGGTGCCGCAACCCTCAAAGCGCGTACACATGCAGAACTATGAGTGATGTAGACGGACACAAGAACAAGTATTGGGTGGAATGACATAAGTGGGGAAACAACCCGCTAACAAAAGAACAATGATCCTAATGCTAAATGCAGAAATTACACTACAATGTAATATATACAATGGATATGGCATGCAGCCAAGCCAAATCTTGCCTAGGAAAGGCATGTACACAAACAAGCTGCGTCTAACACAGAAAAGGTGCCGCCACCCTCAAACCAAGTTCATCAAGGAATAGGCGCGTACACATGCAGAACTGTGCTTTAACGTGAAAAGTATGAGCACATACCAAACCAAGCTCAACAAGGAAAGGTACGAGCCATAGATGGAAGGGGATGCAATGAATGCATGCAAGCTACAATGCAATATTTACAATATGCAATGGAATGGAATAGATACGATGGATAAGGCACACATGCCAAACCAAATCTTGCCTAGGAAAGGCATGTACACATATAAGCCATGTCTAACATAGAAAAGGTGCCGCAACCCTCAAACCAAGTTCATCAAGGAATAGGCGCGTACACATGCAGAATTGTGCTTCAACGTGAAAAGTATGAGCACATACCAAACCAAGCTCAACAAGGAAAGGTACGAGCCATAGATGGAAGGGGATGCAATGAATGCATGCAAGCTACAATGCAATATTTACAATATGCAATGGAATGGAATAGATACGATGGATAAGGCACACATGCCAAACCAAATCTTGCCTAGGAAAGGCATGTACACATACAAGCCGTGTCTAACATAGAAAAGGTGCCGCAACCCTCAAACCAAGTTCATTAAGGAATAGGCGCGTACACATGCAGAACTGTGCTTCGACGTGAAAAGTATGAGCACATACCAAACCAAGCTCAACAGGGAAAGGTGCGATCCATAGATGGAAGTGATGCAGTGAATGCATGCAATCTACAATGCAATATTTACAATATGCAATAGAATGTATGTAAATGCAATATTTACAGTGGAATGCATGACGTATGCACTATATTACGATGAAATGCATGACATATGCATTATATACAATGATGCATGACATATGCACTATCTACAATGGAATGCATGACATATGCATTATTTACAATGATGGGATGCATGTAAATGCAATATTTACTGTGAAATGCATGACATATGCAATATATACAATGAAATGCATGACACATGCATTATTATTTTTTGTTTTTTTTTTTGTTTTGTTTGTTTTTTTGAAATGCATACTGCATGGGGTGCGCGACAACGCAAGTCGCTTGGAATGCATGACAACGCAACCGAGCGGGTTTAAGGTCTCGCCAGACCGGGCGTGTTTACGGTCCCGCCGGACCATGCGTATTTAAGGTCTCGCCAGACCATGCGCACAGGACGGTGTGATGCGCAAAATAGCACGATTGAATGATACATGCACAAGGGGCAACTTTCGGGTTTTGTTAAAGACAAAAGGATACGGAAAGGATACACCTTGCACGAATTCGAGTGCCACGCACAGAAGGCACAGTCCGAGGTCAAAACGGAGGCCGGTTGAGCTTCGGAAATGTACTGTTCTTGCACTATCTTGAGCAATGAAGACCCAAAACAACAAATCTGACCCAAAAAGGGTTGTAGGAGGCTCTCCGGCCACATGGGGAGGCCACCGGCCATCCACCGGCCACCAAAAAACATCACCGGCCAAATATTTGGCCGGTCGGCCAAAAATGTAGCCGACCGGCCAAAAATACCTGAATCGGGGCAGTTTTGTCCTTTCGGCTTGGGTCTTTTAAAATAGGGTTCCAAACCCTATTTTATTCACTTTCCTTGGCCGAAAACACTCCCTCTCTCTCTCTAGAGCACTTTCCTCTCTTCATTTCTCCATTTTCTCGCGTTTTACGCCCGTTCCATCATTTGATTTGCGAAGTTTATCGCGTTTTGAACATTTTGAACCGATCGAAACTTCATTTCGGCACTTCCTTTTCGATTTCCGCCTCTTGGGGTTTGTTTCCCCCAAGTTTCCCTTTGTTTTCCCACATTTCCCATACTCCGGCTTTTCCGACCATTTTCCATCCTCCCGAGGTTGACTTTTTTGGTTGACCCTTCGTATTCTAGCTTTATTTTCTTTTTCCGACTATTTTCTGGTCACCTTTGATATGGCGGATGATATCCCACAGGGCGGGACTCCCCCGGATCACGAGATGGATCCCGGGGTCGAGCTTCTCCCCCTGAGTGTGCGTCCATTCGACCCGGCGACCTACCGGCCGGCGATCCATGTGCTACCCCCGGATGGACTTCGCCAGTTTCGGAACTTCGATAGGGCGATGCCTCCAGAGCTTCTTCTGCGTGAGCCTACATCTCACCTGTCCTTCGGCGCTTCCGAGGTAACATTCCTTCCTCTGTTTTATTTTCCGCAATGTAGAATATAAAACTGCCATAGTTGATTCCGTGCTTCAAATGCTTAACTCAGATACACTGATGCACTGTACACTGTAGTTGATCACAACCATACTTGCAACTGATATCTGTTTGAAACCGACACGTGCACGCACACTACACTGATCCTGAATCACTCAAACATATTGACACAATACACACTATATTTCACCATAGTTTATTGTAATCATACCAGTACCCGATATCTGTTTGAACTGAAAACATGCACACATGCTATATTTGCACTGAACCATACAAACACGCTGACACATCACACGTTGTAGTTCACTGTAAGCACACCGGCACCCGGTATCTGTTCGAATCTGAGAATATGCACACATGCTATATCTGTACTGAACTACGCAAATACGTTGACACATCACACGTTGTAGTTCACTGTAAGCACACCGGCACCTGGTATCTGTTTGAATCTGAAAACATGCACACATGCTATATCTGTACTGAACTACGCAAACACGTTGACACATCACACGTTGTAGTTCACTGTAAGCACACCGGCACCTGGTATCTGTTCAAATCTGAAAACATGCACACATGCTCTATTTGCACTGCATTCTGAATGCTTTTCAAAATTAGTGTATTTAGTATTGCTTCGCAATTGTGTGCTTAAAAACAGGGAGATTCCCATACCGTCCGGAGGTATGGGAACATCGCCGCCCGCGACTGGTACGCTGAGCTTCCCGACGCGGTTCGCCATATCGTGGACCAGGCCGGCTTTGGTGCATTCTGCAGAGGGCTGTCCAGACTTACTACGAGCAGGCCTCTCCTCGCTGCTCTGGCAGAGAGGTGGTGGGACACCACCAACTCATTCCATCTTTCTGCGACGGGAGACATGACGATGACTCCCTATGATTTCTCGATGCTCACAGGCATCGGGGTAGGGAGTGATCCGATCCCCTTTGACATTGATATGGACGAGTGGACCACTGCTCAGATCTATCTACTTGGCGAGGTGCCGCCTCTCGCCCGTCCAGGCTTCGTTCGTTACTCCTGGTTTGAGGTGCAGTTCAGGGTCCAGCCTGCATTGGTGGAGGAGGCTCCAATGACTCAGGAGGCTGTGGAGAGATACGCGCGCGGCTTTCTTATGTTCTTGCTGGGGACGACTATCTTCGCCGACCGGGCGAACACCATGCCCCTCTGCCTGCTCAGTGCGCTGGTGGATGTTACACAGATCTTTCGCCACGACTGGGGTGGCGCTACCTTGGCCACCCTCTATGGGTACATGAGCTCAGCTTCCCGTGACAGCGGACAGTTGCTCGGGGGCTACTGGCGTGCTTGGGAGGTATGTTTCTTCTCTGCTTTACATTTCTGCTCTATATTTTCTATACTCTGTACTGTACTCTGTACACTGCACACACTGTGGTCTGCTTTACACTGACTGTATACTGCACACACTGCACACATACACTCTACTTTATACACTGCACACGGCTCTGCCATCTCTGTTCTATTCCATATTCTGCTTTATCTGATAAGCATAATGGTATTCATTCTGCAGTTGTGGGTTTACGCCTACTTTCCCAGGCTTGCACCTGTGCCAGACACGGAGACCCCTCTTGTCGTTCCATTCTCCCGCCGCTTCGACGGGAGGTGCGTGCAGAGGCCCCGGGAGACATTCAGCTTCTTCCGCTGCTACTTTGACACCATCACCCCGGCCGAGGTATGTTTTATTTCAGAGTTTATTTAAGCTTCGCTTTATGCGGTATGTTTCCAACAACAGTAGATAACAACTGTATTTCATTTTCAGATCACCTGGCAGCCTTGGGCTCCGTTGCCAGCGACTATTCGGAACCGATTCGCCGGCGCTGAGGAGACCTCACGTTTCCGGATTCTGCTAGAGGGACCGGTCTGTCGGGCCTGGTACCTGGGCGAGCGTTTCCTACGCCAGACCCTTGGGTTACCAGAGCAGATAGTCCCGGTGCACCCTCCTGAGGACATGAGGGAGACCGAGAGATTCACTGCCGAGCAGATGGCTGACTATACTATCGGCTGGGACGCGATCCACTTCAGAGGCATAGGCGACTACAGAGAGTACGTGCAGACGTATATCATGCGGCCTCTGAGTGGCGGCCGTCGAGCTGAGGGAGAGAGGCTTGTGGCGCCCGTAGCTAGGGCAGGAGCGGGAGCTGGAGCAAGAGCATTGAGGAGGGCCCGGGTTCGTGGCAGGGGCGGAGCTCAAATGGGGCGGGGGGCTGGTTGGCCTGCACTGCCCACCTCACTGACATACAGAGGGCAGGGTGGGGCAGCCTACCAGATCCCCTTTGCCCCTCCTCCGGCAGATCATGAGTTGGTCGGTGTCCCCGACTTGCCTCCGGTATGTATTATTGCATTTTGCATCTTGTATAGTCATTTCATTTCAGTTTCAGTTTATTTGATATTCCGCAGAATACTGATATATCTGATACTTTTGCAGGCTTCTTCCGAGTACACCCGGCAGTCCTTGGAGCCGAATGCCTCCATGATGGGGATGTTGCAGCGGACTTTTGACATTCTGGCCCTCTACAGTATCCCGGTATGTTCTTCAACCACAGTCTCAAACCATACATAAACTGCTTCACATAATCTGATGCACAATACAACACTTGATAAACTGCTCACGGCATTCATACACTGTACTCATGCACTGCATTCTGCACTGATAAACTACTCACAGTATTCACACACTGTACTCATACACTGCATTTTGCACTGATAAACTGCTCACAGTATTCACACACTGTACTCATACACTGCATTCCACACTGATAAACTACTCACAGTATTCACACACTGTACTCATACACTGCATTCCGCACTGATAAACTGCTCGTAGCATTCTGCACTGATAAACTGCTCACAGTATTCACACACTGTACTCATACACTGCATTCTGCACTGATAAACTGCTCACAGTATTCTGATGCATTTGCCTTTTGTACTTTTTCAGCCTCCCTTCCAGATCCCCACTGTAGGAGATGCTCCAGTTGGACCTTCGGTTCCTGTCCGAGGGAGAGATGAGGAGGGTAGAGTATTCCCCTGCACCAAGGCTGGGCGCACTCATGTCGGGAGTAGCTCTCGGGCGCTAGTTCCAGATGATGATGACGAGGAGGAGTCAGAGGTGGAGGCAGAGGCGGAGGCAGAGTCAGAGTCATCGGAGGAGGAGACCGGGGATGGCTCGGGCTCGGGCTCAGATGATAGTGCTGATGAGGCTCCTGGACCTTCGTCCAGGAAGAGGACTAGGACAGACCGGTAGCCCCGGAGCCACTCTGGCATTTGATACAGATTTTTTGCTGTTTTTCTTCTTTTTGTACTTTTCCCTTTTTGTCGGTAGTTAGGATACTTTGTACTGCCGCAGGCAGATTTTGTTTCCAAGGCTATGTACTTGAAAAGATGATGAAATGAAACAAACTTTTTTGTCTAAAAAGTGTTTACATTTCTATCTTTACATTTCATACTTTGCATTGCACCACCATATTACATCCTAATGTAAATGAAATTGATTGGTTGTCTGAAAATTGAACACTTGCACTGTAATAATCAGATAACTAACCAACATACAACCCTTGCACTGTAATACAACCCAAGCAACCCACTGCCTGATTCTGAACACACAGCCCTTGCTCCAGTGGGGGTTAATCTACATACAGCCCGTAACACAACATTTGTTTCATTCTGGGCGCAGCAAATCCTGACCAAACAGCCCAATCTAACAAGACGGACTACGAAGGCAAAACCGGCTGTGGTTGAAACACAATCAAATGTAGAGAATGGCACAGCACTCTGAGTATAAGCGATTTTTGAAATTGAAAAAGGGGGTTTCAACCTGGGTATCAAGCCTACAACTGAACGCAGCGAGGAAAGACTCGAATAAACTGGTGCATGACCTGCACATAACGAGACACACTCGGAAAAGACTGAAAACAGAAGTTGGGCTAAATAAAACAAAAGACACGACACACAGACATGTTTACAAAACGAGAGACCTCAAATCTCGAGGAGACAGTTCCTCCGGGTATGTTTCCCATCCTTTCTGATTTGTGATTCTCACATCACTCGGCCCTCAGGCTCGTTTTTTTTTCAAAAAAAAACCCTCTGCTCACTTTTCTCTCGACTTACACCTCTCTATTCTTTATTCTCTCATTTTTCATCCCTCCCCAGGGTGATTGGTAAATGAATAGGAAGTTGCGGGTTCATGCCCAACACAATCGGCTCGCGGCTATATTTTTTGGTGACGTTCAATCGATATCCCAGACGGGGAATGGTGTATCTTGACCTACTCCGATTTGTGCTTCGCACTTGGCTTGGGCACCTCGTTGCTTGGAGGTTGTTGAGAGAGCTTTCATCCCTTTGCTAACAGCTTTAGCTGTGCCCTTTCTGGCGGGTATGTTGATGACGGGGAAAGACAGAACACCTGACTCAACTATGCCCTTAGTTCATCACTTTCACCATTTTTTTGTTTTGGTTTTCTACGAAAATAGTTTTGACCAAAATGAGAGTTAGATTAGCATGCTTGTTCGATTTTTGATTTGAAATCATGCAAGTCAGGCTATGAACACTGAAAATTTTCCTTTTTTGGGTCCAAGGAATGGTCCAGTTTTAGAAAAATGGAATAGTTTTCAAGAAAATAGTCAACCTCAGTAAAAATTTTCAAAAACTATTTTTGCAAACGGTCGATGCTCAACGAGCATAGAACCTACCCTTGGGATGCGCAACCTCGGATCGGAGGCAATGGAAAATTGTCCCTTGCTTGAAAGGGCCGCACGGCGATGGAAAGTTGCCCCTGGTTTGAATGGCGACTTACGGCAACGGAAAGTTGCCCCTTGTCTGGACGACGCCGCAGCATTTTGCAAACAGTCCTCATTAGTGATGATCGAACCCTTGGATGCGGAGAAGACGAAGATGGTTAGAACCAATATATGGACACAGTCACTGTGAAAGCGTTGATAGTTGGATTTCAAGAGGAAGTTGACTACGTGGTTCCGGTTGTCACAACCGAACTATCGGATTTAGAGGAAGCGAAGGTAATCAAAACCATTGCATGGACTGAGACGCTATAAAAGCGTTGGGGGCTGGACTTTAGGACGAAGTTGCCTACGTATCCCAAACATGGGAATCAAGCCTTACGTAGTTCCGGTTAAGGTACACTCGAGTATTTTAACCTTCACTTTTTTTAGGCTCTAACTTTTGCCAAGGTGCCCGATGCGGGTTTTCGACCTTGCGAGCTTTGTTCTTCTTTTCTATTCCCCTCTTTTTTTTTTGCTTCTTTTTTGCTTCTCTCTTTTTTCATCTTTTCTATTTTCATTTTTTTTTCTTTTTTGTATTTTTTTTCTCTTTTTTTTTGTATTTTTTGTATTTTTTTCACTTGCTCTAACTTTTGCCTAGGTCGCCCTTCCGGGTTTTCGGCCCAGCGAGCCTCTCAAAGGGTAAAAATGTAACAAGTCCATGCCAAATGGTTTTGAGATTGAAGTCATCTGAATCCAGAAAAATGACTGTTGTGCTGATTTGTAGAAGAATCCATCACGGTTGCTTTGCGAGCTTCTTCCGGTGAGATCTGATCTCCTTGATCTGATTTTAGTGCCTCTTGTTCGAGGGCTGCTTCAAATCCGGCCACACAGGCCTCGTATGGCGGTTGACCGTTGAACAGTCCAAATTGTGGTCAAGACTTGAAAACAAACTGATTGAATCTTGAGGCCGAGAGCGATCCTAGGCTGCACAATCTCAAGAGCGATTCCACACAAGTCTTCACAGGACTGCGCAAAACATTTTGTTTTTAAAAGTTTTTAAGAAAGCGACAAATCGCTCGCGCTGAAGATAGTGTGGAACTAGTCTGGGTCAAGCCAGGGTCCTTCTCAGTGCTCACGTTAACAAGCACGATTTCATTTTAAAAGGCTTAGCGCGCCTCTCTTTCTCTCAAATTGATCAAAGTTTTGCAAAACCCGAGGAATTCCTTCATCTTCGTTTTTACCGCAGTGTTCAAAAAGGTTTTTGGAAAACTTAGGTCAATGCAATGTTTCCTAGGGCACAAGAGAGCAAGCGGAATGTATTGTCATTCCATTCGGATCCTCTGGCGCAACAGGCTCGAAATAGCAATAAACATAGAACTACGATAGCTGCAGCTGTTTCATTTAGATTTCCTGATTACGATTGGCTCCTCAACCAAGGCAGACTCAAAAGGAAAAACAAAAGGATAATTACAAAACGGTGTTCGAGGCAACAACCTCAGAATCACCTGACATTCTATACAGGGGGGACCGACTCGCTACAACAAGACAGACCCTTAAACCAAAAAAGGACTGACTCACCACAATGAGACAGACTCAAAACGAAACAAAAGACTGACTCGACACCCAAGCCAGAATTTACAAAACTAGCATTCGCAGATGCTCAAAAATGCGTGCCAGACGCCACATCAAAAATACCGAGCGCCGCCCACAAGTGGTCCAACCCCGGTCACATACTTGCAGTATCAGCATCCTCAAAATCCAATAGCTGGGTAGTAACGGACTTGGCTGAGGTGGGTGGGAGGATAACCTCGTTGTCGATCAAATCTTGTACCTCATGACAGAGGCGAAAATAGTTATCAGTGCAATGGCCGGTTTGCTGGTGGTATGCACAGTACAAAGCAGCATCATGTGTGGGAGGGAGATTCTTCGGGAGAGGCCTGGGCTCCAGGGGTTTAAGATGCCCTCTTTCGGCGAGGATCTGAAGTGCCTTGGACAGAGGCATGTAGAGAGCGTGAAAGACCCTGCGCCCTCGGGGCAGGTACTTTGGAGCCTGATTATTCTTGCTAGATGCACTAGCGAAAGGGTCGGCAGGCACTGCCTTGACTTTCTGATCTTTCCCGGGTGCAGGGTTGGGAGCGGAAGGAACTGTTCTGGCACGACGGGGCCTGTCCTGATTTTCTGACTGGCTGGTACTACCTTCAGTTGGAGTGGGGAAAACATCATCCACAGTCTTGGTCAGGACTGCGAATACTTGCTGTTTACTCATCCCCCCGGCTTTCAAAGCCTCGACTGCCCACGGCAGTTGTTTGATGGGATCGACATCTGCCTTCGTTTTGCCTTTGTCTCTGGTCTCAGCCTGATCTAGGGTTTGGGTTGATGTCGGCATGTCATCGTTATAGTTGGAGGCCATCTCCGGTTGGCTAAGCTCGATCACAATCCGTCCCAGCAATGGAGGCTCCTGGGGTATAAAATTCCCGACATATGGTGCAGCTAGTGGCGAAGCTGACATTCCGTAGGCGAGATCCACCACAGACCTCTGGAGGTCACCTATCATCCCCATCAATTCGAATGTGGTGGGCTCACGAGCCTGATACAGCTGGGGGGTCCAAACCGGGTGCGCAGCAGGTGACCTGGGTGGATGCGGTATATCAACATTGGTCTCACTTTGCAGAGTGATTTCTTGATCTAATGTGGCTGTCATAACCACAATCTCTTCCGAATTCTGCATCATCATAAATCTTGCCTCAGCAAGGGGGAACACTGGCTATCCTAGATCAACTCTCTGAACCTGAAGGGAAAAACAAGCAGCATTTCAGCCCAAACGGATCAAACGCAGGTGTAGCCGAACAACTGTACTCTACTACTGATCACTATTTCCCAGAATCACTGTCCCAAAACACTGAATCGGATATCCACAGATATAACTGATTCCGTCAAATAGTGACACTGGTGCCCTCAGGTCTGATACTCAAACTTTGCAAACTGATATGCGCGTTCCTGCAGAGATACACTCTAAAAGCACATAGCAAGTAAAGGAGAGCCAAAACAACCCTATCTTGGGGCAGGGTTTCCCTGTCCTATTTTTGTCAGGAGCTAGGGCTTCACTACGCACGCAGCGGTTTCAAACAACCTATGATCGGGGTAAGCAACATGTCCTAGTTTGGAATAGTCACTATGGATTCCGAATATGCACTAGGTCGAATGGTCAAAAAGGGTGCCACAGTAAAACCGGGGTTTGTGTTCCCATACTGGCAGAGCCCACAACCGGTTAGCCTTATGGCATGCTTTGACAAAGTCAAGCCTCTGGCAAACCTCTCAGGAATAGCAGATGGCCAACACGATGTCCTAGACGCACCAATGCATATGCAATGCAAAGAAACACATAAGTGTAGTCAAAACAAGATATCATGAGTTCGAGTCAAGCTCTCTAACTCCCCAGCAGAGTCGTCAGAAACTGTAACGGCTCCGCGAGGGAACTCACGGGTTACAGTTCGGACTCGATTTGTGTCACGTTTCTTAATCTTGAACCAAAGAGTCCAAATCCAGTAAATCGTTTTGAGAAAACAGATTTTGAAAGAAGTGCCAAACATGGACTGCTTTGCCAGATACAGAGTCGCCACCTAAATATTTTTTATGGGAGAATTTAGGAAACCCTGACTCGGTGCCAAAGGCCACGTGTCCGTCATCACCAAAGTTGCCTCGGCTCGGGAACTTGGGTACGATTGGGGAAGGTCAGCTATGAGCACCCCCTCTCGCCCGATCCGAAGATCGGCCTCTACTAACCATGATATCCTATTTTGAAAACGTTATGTGTTCTTATTCCGATTAATTAGCTAGAATTACTATGTGATGCGCACAACACAAAAGTATAGACTAGATCGCCTAATTTGGAAATAAGCACTGCATATCCGTTTGTTTTGAAAATGTTTTGGAATTTGCTACTCTCAAGTAGGCTAAAACACGGATTTCAATGAGCTATTCCAACTCAAACAATCCAACCTTCACCCACAGGCATTCAGGCAGTTTATAACACATAAGCATCTAGCCACATGGTAAGCATGCTGTCATGTCAACATCCACACGCATGCGGTATGCTAAAGCATAAAAATACCTACATCGTACTCCATGCCAAAACAATAAACTAGTTAGCGAACATGCATGACCCTAGTCCATGTTAAGTGGCTAATGCATCGCATACAAAATGTCACTAGGATAGGCTCGGCTAATCTAGAAATGGCATGTGAAATGCACAAACATCATGTATTCAAGTTAGATTTGAAATACTTATGCAGTTAGCATGATACGCCGAGCCCGATGCATGCAAGACTGATGAATGATGCACGCATGCATAACATGAGGTATGCTAAATTAAACATGACCTAGTACTAACCATCAAAGCAGGTAAGTAAAAGGGAGAAAGAAGTGGGGGTTGGAAGACATGCACACACTCACCCACACTTATTACAGATTTGCCCTTGCTCGGAGGGACCAAAAGAATAATACAATTCAAATAATGAATTAACTATCCTAGCTAATTAATTATTACAGACCAACTAAATTAATTAAGCAGATTAATTAATCTAAGAAAGCAATAAACAGCAGCCTCGGGGAGAGGGCTCGATGCATACGCGCTCGGCTTCGCCCGGAAATCCACTACCATGCACAAGTTGCCTCTATTTTGACTGTTATTCTTCTCTGAACACTGCATAACTCCCAAGGTATGCTCTCTAGACACTGTGGAACACCACCGGCTGGGAGGGATGGCCACCGGCCATGTATGATGGTCACCGGCCACCAATTCATCCATCGGCCAACAATGGATGGCCGGTCGGCACTATATGTGGCCGGTCGGCCAAAACTCCCTGCAGAACCTGCAGTTGACAGCAGCAGAGGACAAAGCATAGCATGGAAATCCATTTCAAGTTATGTGCACACCAACCACACCCCTTATCATGGAAATGACTCAAAGGAGGATGGGCCTCGATTCTCGGACCATCAATCACGCATTTCCATGCATGATGGCCCAAAGAATCAAGTGTGCATTTTAATATGGAATGCAATGCACATAATCAAACAATGGGGCTTAACCTCTATCACAAGCAATTCAAGAGGCCAAGCATGCATGCCAATGCAATGCAATCCTAAGCATGTTGACTAGTATGCAACATGGATAATGCAAGCAAGCATACAAGGCATGTGACAACATGTGAGGAGGGTCTTACACTAACTTGGACAGCTCTATGGTAAGCCCAAAATAGTGGCCAATGCTATAGAAATGAGGGCCAACACACACACATACATGCACATGTTGATGAGCTGACACTTAAGCACACAAAGGCAACTTTCAAGCACACTTAAAAGCGGTGAAACATGGACTAATGACATGCAAAATAAGCTCTGAAATTATGTTAGAAATGGTGCCATATCAATTAAACAAAGGCAAGCCAAGCATGCAACATGGTCCAAAGTCAAAGGCTAACAAGCCAAAATGCAAAGGGGCTATGCAATGCAAGCCTTGGTAGGCCAAGACAGCCAAGGACAGACCTTAAGCATGGCAAAATAAACATAAAAGCTTCATAAAGCTAGGCCTAAAACATGCTTGAACAAGGGTCAAAACCTAGATGCATGTTAAGGCTAAATGATGGCATTACAAGACATGTATGCAAGGCATGCAAGGTGTGTCCAAACCAACTCAATACAATGCTATATTATGACATAATAAGCACGAAAATCAGTCAAGGCATGGTCAACATACTACTAGACATGGTGCTCTCTCAAGAGGCAAAAAGGGATCCTTTTCAAGGACAACAAGGAGAGGGGGTGGCCCTCTCCTTCCTAGGACCTCAAGGCACCATCCTCACCTCTAAAATCTCTCAAGATTTTAGTGGTGAGGAGGCCCAAACTCAATGGTCCTGGAGCTCACTCAAAAAGGCACAAAATGGAGCCTTACAAGGCTTAAGAGGGGTCAAACAACCCCAAAGCTTAAAACAACCTTAATCAACTATTTAGAGCACCAAAAAATAGAACTTTTATATGTTATACACTAAGCTCAAAAATAGTTGTAAGGTAGGAAAAAATACAATGCAAAAATGGGGAATAAAGGGACAAACTTCTTACCCTTGAAGACCCTCTTTACCAATGGAGTTCCAGCAGCTTCTTTAGGTTGAAATCAGTCCAAAACCTCCAAAAATAACCCTCAAAGGGCCTCAGCTCCAAGGGATGGTGTGATGGTGGGTGTTTGTGTGTAAAACCAAGGCAAAACACACACAAATTACACAAAGAGAGAGAGATATAGAGCTAGGATATGAACAAACCCTAACCCTAGAACTCAAGCCCTAAAAGAGCTGTCTAAAATGTCTAACCCCTTACAAGAGAGAAGAGCCCCTCTTTTTATAGAGCTTTTTGTGTTGTAAAGCTTACAAGACAAGCCTCTAAAGAGAGAGATCCCTCCATAGTGTATGGAGGGGAGCCAAGTGCATGCCAGCTGTGTCAAAATATCTGCAAAAGCAGATGCACAGTAGTCGGCCGGCCAAAAGTGCAATTGACCAAAAAAAGATAGCCGGCTGACCATCTATAGTGCCGGCCGGCCAAACATTTGGCCGGTGGCAACAAAACACAGCCGGTGGCCTCAAGCCTTGGCCGGTGGAGTGTGGGGATGGGCCACAAGCCATTCCCTGCCCCTCCAAGGCAAACACAAGTGTTTGGTGCAAAACCAGACACAAAACAGTCGAGTCGAGAGATCATGAGGCAAGGCGCGTAGCCAAGTCCTCCGGGAACTCAATATGAACACAAACATGGATGATCACCGAGTGTTCAATCAGTGAAATCCAAGTCTTGAGGACGGTCAAAAATGGGGTGTCTACAGTCGTGTAATCCGACTCCTCGGCCATCGTGCATCGAGATACGTGATTGGTGGCACGAGGATCGAGGACTACACTCCCTGGAGCGTGTGCAATGATAGGGAGGGTGGTCGTGCACACATTGTCTTGTAAATGCATTGCCATGCTCTGTTGGTCCTCTGCTACAGCAAAACAAGATTCTGCAGGAAGAGATGGTCGATTGGCCATTTTCAGTGCCGGCCGGCTATGCATTGTTGGCTGAGAGCCCCGCAAATGGTCGATGACCAGTTCTCTTTGGCCGGTGGTCATATCTTTTGGCCGGTGACATCCCACAGTACTCAGAGAGTGGTTCAAAAGCACCCTCGGGACTTGTGCAGTTTTCAGAGGTGTAAAACAGTGCAAACAGAGGCAACAAAAGCATGGCGATGGATTTCCGAGCGAAGTTGAGCATGCATGCATTTGACCCTCTTCCCGAGGCCTCTTTACTACTTTCCATAGCTTAGCTAAATTTGTTAATTAGCTAGTGTTGTGCAATAATTAGCTGTAATTCGTTATTTATTTGGGTTGTGTAATAATTAGTTTAATTAGCTTAGATTAGCTAGTTGGTCGTGTATTATTCATTCGGACCCTCCGAGAGAGGGCAATGATGTAATAAGTGTGCGTGCGTGTGATGTATGTCTTCCAACCCCACGTCTTTCTCCCTTTTATTTACTAGCTTATAATAGTTAGTTTAGGGCATGTTTAAATTAGCATACTTATGCTCGCATGTTTGCATCCATTCATCTGTATTGCATGCATCGGGCTCGGCGCATCATGCTAACTGCATTGTATTTCAATTCCAAGTTGAATACATGTATCGATTGGTGCATCTCATATGCCATCTTAGAATAGCCGAGCCCATCTTAGTTGCATTGTTGTATGTGTCGCATTAGGCATCTCAGCATAACTAGATTCATGCATGATTTCTAATCAGCTTCTGTTTTGGCTCGGAGTACTCGGTGAGTGTTTATGCTTTAGCATCCTTGCATATGTGTGAGTGACTGCCATGATAGCATGCTTACCATGAGGCTATTTGCTTATGTGATATAACTGCCTGAATGCCTGTGGGTGAAGGTTGGATTACTTGAATTGGAACAATTCATCGAAATGCAAGTTTTTAAGCCCACTTGAGAGTGGTAAAATCATATTTTTCTAAGCCCACCTGAGGGTGGCAAATCCACGTCTTAGCCTACTTGCGAGTAGCACCTTCAAAACATTTTCAAAAAAACAAACATGAAATGTTTTGTTCCCAATTTAGGCGATCCAGTCTATACTTGTATGCTGCGCGCATCACGTAGTAAATTCTAGGCTAATAACCGGAATAAGAGCGCGTATGTTTTCAAAACAAAATATCATGTTTAGTACAGGCCGATCTTTGATCGGGTGAGTGGGGGTGCTCATAGATGACCTTCCCCAATCGTGCCTAAGTTCCCGAGCCGAGGCAACTTTGGTGATGACGGACATGTGGCCTTCGGCACGAGTCAGGGTTTCCTAGATTTCCCAAAAATAAAACATTTAGGTGGCGACTCTGTATCTGGCAAAGCAGTCCATGTTTGGCACTTCTTTCTTAAAAATCTGTTTTCCAAAACAAGTTGCTGGACTTGGACTCTTTGGTGATTTATCGGTCTTGCATTGCACTTTGCGAGACTAGATTTAGAACCGTGACATTTGAGTCCGAACTGTAGTAAGCCCAAATAAACAAAACAGAACGGAGATCTCCCCTGGGACGTTCGGGGACGTCTGCAGTTTTTGGCGACTCTACTGGGGAGTTAGAGAGTTTGAATCGAACTCATGATATCTTGTTTTGATTACACTTATGTGTTTCTTTGCATTGCATTTGCATTGGTGCGCTTAGGACACCATGTTTGCCATCTGTTATTCCTGAACGGTTTGCCGGAGGCTTGCTTTGAGAAGCGTGCCATAAGGCTGACCAGTTACGGGCTCTGCCACAATAGGAACACAAACCCCGATTTTTACTGGGGCACCCTTTTTGACCATTCGACCTAGTGCATATCGGAATCCGTAGTGACCATTCCAAGCTAGGACAGGTTGCTTACGCGATTATAGGTTGTTTGAAACCGCTGTGTGCGTAGTGAAACCCTAGCTCCTGACAAAATAGGACAGGGAAACCCTACCCCAACATAGGGGTGTTTCGGCTCTCACTCGCTTGCTATGTGCTTTTAAAGTGCGTCTCTGCAGGAATGCGTATATCAGTTTGCAAGTCTGGGTATTAGGCCTGCGGGCATCAGTATTTTGGGAATCAGTTATATCTACGGGTATCAGATTCAGTTATTGGGGGCAGTGATGTTGGGAACAGTGATCAATCGTAGAACGCAGTTATTCAGCTATGTTCATGTCTGTATTGGTGAAATCAGGCTGAGGTGCTGTCTGTTTTCTCTTTTGCTAGGTAGTCCTGGAACTATAGCTTCAGAAGGCTCCAATATCCCCCAAGTACATTGGACTTGTGCTGATAGACTTTGTCAGGTCAGCGTAACATGCCCGGGGGGTACCCGCGCACGTTAAACAGTTCGGACTCCCGAGATCTCTTTGATCTAGCCTCACGAGTGCAATGTGAAACATAGATGAGAGTCCAAATTTGGCAACTTTTATTAAAAATCCATTTTATTGCAATTTTGTCAAAAATGGACTGCGTCATCAGATCTTAGAGTCGCCGCCTAATGTTTTGGGAAATTAGGAAACCCATGACTCAGTGCCAAGGCCACTGTTCGTCGTAACCAAGGATGGTTGGCTCGGAACCTTAGGTATAAGAGGGGAAAGTCAATAATGAGCACCCCCGCTCACCCGATCAAAAGATCGGCCTCTACTAAACCATGATATGACTTTTATTTTCTTTATATGTTCATGTTCTGATTATTGTAGTAAATCCTAAAATTTACTATGTGAAGCATACAAGTATAGACTAGTTTGCTCAAATTGGAACAATTCAACTTCATGTTTGTTTTTCGAAAAGGAGTTTGAATTTGCCACTTAACAAAGTGGGCTTAAAGTTTGTGAATTTGCCACTACGAAGTGGGCTTAAAAATGTACAATCGTTGAATCATTCCAATTTAAGCAACAAGCCTTCATCCACAAACATTCATACAGTTATATCAAGTAAACGAGTAGCCTCATGGTAGGATGCTAAACATAACAAAAAAAATTATGTACAAACGGGATGCTAAAGCATAACAACTCACAGATTTACCGACGTCCCTCGAACAACTACAAAACAAAGTTAGTGAAATATGCATGATCCTATGTACAGAATCCTAATGCAGTACATGCACAAAAATGTTCCTAAAGATCCGGCTTCTAAAACATAACATGTGAAATATTGCAAAACATGTGATAGCACACAAAATCACATAAAATTGATCAAATCCACTCACAAAGATGCAAACTTAGCCGAATCAAGATGCATGAAATATGGATGCAAAGCATGGATATGATGGCATGTCAGATATATACATATATACAGTTAGGGAAAGCGATTAAAGAATGGGATAGAAAGAAGCGGGGTGGGAGAATTATTACAACATTTTAAATATTACAGATCCGAGGGAGATGAATAAAATAAAAATCCTCACAAACACTCAAAAGAAAAATAAAAATTTTAAATCCCCCAGCCATTCATAGCAAAGATCCCTGTGTCCTCAATCCAATCCAAGCAGGCCTGCACACCTCAACCCATGTACTCATCTTCAATGGAGGGCCCCATCAACATTCAAATAAAACCGGCCCACTGTCAAGCCGGCCCGACCTCTTTAAGACCAACCCATTGGCCAATCAAAAAATGCACCAACCCAACATGAATGATATCTACATGGGTTATTACTCTGCAGCACCAAAATCCCACAACTTTATGGCCCAATAACCATGATTTTTCTCTAAGTGCTGGATTGTAAAGCTCTCTGTTTTGTTTGAAGCTTTGGCAGAGAGAGAGATTAGTTTGAGCCTCTGAGAGAGAGTCCGTGAGATCGGTTCAACCGTGTGCGGCGAAGGGGAGACCAAGAGTGAAGAGGGGCTGATGCTGCTGCCATGATGGTGGTGGTTCGATTACAAAGAATAGGGAGAGAAACATGCACTTGTTTTCTATGAGAGAGAGTGAGACAGTTTGGTGGTCTTCATTTCCGACAGAGAGTGCATGTGTGAAAGGTCTCCGTGAGAGAGAATTGCACAGAGAGAGAGAGAGAGAGAGAGAGAGAGAAAGAGAGAGAGAGAGTTCAGCCCCTCCTCTATTAGCTTCTAGATCGAAAACAACCCATGCTTGGACTGTTTCTCTCCCAACCGAGACCCAGAGAGGGGGTCATAGAGAGAGAAAAGTTGGTATATTGTGTGTAGTCTGTGTTTTTTTTTAGATTAGAACCTCCTCCCCCCATGTGTGTGTGCATCTGTCTGTGTGTATGGTCTGCATGTGCTGTGTGTGTGTTGTGCGCTGGGTGTCTCATGTGTACCCTCTCCTCTGTGTATGTTATGTGTGTGTTTTACAGCTTGCGAGAGATCGAGAGAGGGGTTGGCCTCTGTGTGTAAAATGGTGTGTGTGTGCTGCGTGTTAATGTGTGTGTGTGTGTGCATGGTGTATGTCAATGGTGTGTGTGTACTGGGTGTGTGCCCGTGTGCATGGGTCTGCCGTGTGTGTGTGGGAGAGAGTGGCAGTGTGTTTTTGTGTGCATGCGTGTATATGCTGTCCTCCTTCTGCATGTGTGTTGTCTCTGGTCCGTATGCCAACTGCCGAGCGAGATAGAGATGGGTGTAGTGTGTGTTTTGTGTCTGTGTATGGTGTGTGTGCTCTCTCTCTCTCTAGACCGTGTATGTGTGAATGGTGTGTTGGGTGGTGTGGGTGTGTTGTGAATGGTGTGTTGTGTGCCGTGTGGGTGTGTTGTGAAAGGTATCTGCTGTGTGTAGCTCTCAGTTGTGTGTGTGTATGAGTGTGTGCATGGGTGCTGTGGTGTATGAAGTGTGTGGGTGATGAGTGTGTGGCCTCTCTCTCTAAACCCGTGTGTGTGTGTTTAGTGGTGAATGAGTGTGTTGAGTGGTGTTGTGCATGTGTGTTGGGATGGCAGTGGTGGTGTGGTGAGAGTGTGTGTTGTGCATGTGTGTGGTGTGCTACTGCCGTGAGTGTGTGTGCAGTGTGTATGTGTGGAGAGAGAGACCCAGCTAGAGAGAGATGAGAGTGAGAGCCTTTTTTTGCATGTGTTGTATCTGTGTGTTTGTAGCTCAGATCAAGAACCTCTCTTCCCCTCACATTTTTCACTCACTCACTCTCCCTTTTGAAACTGCTCTCTGCCGAGAGCCCCAACCCAAAACTCTTCACCATTATATCTCAAAAAATCGAGAGAGAGTCAAGATGCATGTCTCAATGTGTGCTGTGTGTATGGCTGGTGTGAAGAATTGGTGCGAGAATGGAAGAAAGAGAAAGAGAGTTGGATGAAGTGGTTTCAGCCCACACCCCGTTTTACTTTCGCCATTTTCTTGTATCAATTAGTCAAAAAATATTTTTGAGAGAGAGAGGGAGGTCCTGCCCCAGAGAGAGCTGAGAGACCGAGATCAGTGCATGTTCTTCCTCCTTTTTTTCCCCCCACTGCCCAGCATTATCAAGAGAGAGAGTTGTCTTGTTTTCTTCCCCAGATCAGTGCCTTCATCAGTGTATCCGTCAATCACTGAAGAGAGTGAGGTGTTTGTTGTGTGTGTCTCTTTTCCACCCACTCTCACTTGCCCTCTTCTTTTTTTCAATTTCCTCCACCACTTTTCAAACTCACTTCACCAAATTAAGCCCCACTCCACTGAATTATTTTCCACCCAAAACCCATTATCCTGACCTTCTCTTTTTCTTTTCTTTACTTTCTTTTTCATTTTTTCATTTTTTTGTTTGTTTTTTATATTATTTTATATAAAAACACCTAAAAATGTATACACACACATAAAATTAGATAAGAAGTATAAAATATTACAAATTGATGAAATATTAGTGATATAAAATAATTTGACCAAAATAGGTGAGGTTTGGGATTAAAACTTCAATTTGTTTTTTCGGCTGAGAAATTCATGAATTGACATATTCCAATTTTCATCAGCAGGTGGTCAAAAGAAAGTGCCCAAGTCTTAGGGCCGGTCAAAATGGGGTGTCTACAGTCAGAGATTCAGTTCAAGGGCAATCAGTGCTCCTTTGCCAGAGGCAAGGTAAAAGGGCCAGTCAAGCACAGATCACCAGTTCAGCAGTTACCAGATCAGTGGCCCGTATCCACCCCACCAGTGAACAGTCAGGCTGAGGTCTCAGTTTCTATTACAGGGATAGATATACACTCTATGGGAAGAATGGAAGAGATGATGCGTCAGCTCCAGGAGAGTATGAAAACCATGCAGCAGCACATTGCTCGTCAAGCAGAATTTGCCAAACAGCAAGCTGAGGTCATGGCCCAACAGGCAGAGTTAATTGCCAGGTATGCAACAACAAGCCGGAGCATCGGCCTCACACCAAGCTCCTCCCCTGCCAAGAGTGCCAATACTCGGGGAGACAGCTAATGTCCAGGAAGATACGGACATCCCAACAGGGCCGGCTCCGCCCCCCAATCCTACCCCAGCTGTCCAAGGCACCCCACACCCACCAACGTACCGGATTCTCCCTTTGAGTTTCGAAGTGGACCCCACAGCACTAAAAGTAAGCAAGCTTGAAAAGCTATTTCAAGAAATCTCAAGATGTGAAGTCCATTCCGGACATTGAGGATGGGTATACTGATTCGGCCGTGACTTTGCCAGACCAGTTTAAGATGCCGCACATAGACCATTTGACGGGTCCGGGGATCCCATGGTGCATCTGCGGCTGTTTTCAGACATACTAAGGCCGATGGGCCTCACCAGACTACAGAAGCTTTCTTTATTCGGCCAGACCCTGTCGGCTGTGGCGGCCATCTGGTACGCAAAACTAGAAGACAATGTGAAGAGGAATTGGGATGAGATGGGCGAGGCTTTTGTCGCTCAGTACTCCTATAATACACAGATCGAGATCACAACTTGTGATCTCGAGATGACTAGGCAGGAGCCGAAGGAGAGTTTCTCCGATTTTGTAACCCGGTGGAGGGCTAAGGGCTCGATGATGACCATCAGGCTTGTTGACAAAGATCAGATTCGGATGATTGTGAGCAACCTCCAACCCAAGCTCACGCAAAAGATGATCGTTTTCCCCCTCCCCACCTTTGCAGATCTACATGAGATTGGGGTACAGATCGAGGACGCTATGAAGCAAGGCCTTATTGACCAGGAGAAGGAGCAGCCCAGGAGGGCGTTTTTCCCCGTAGTTCAAATGCGACCACCAGTGGTGATGCAGCTACAAGATCTTCTGAAGTGGGCATGGTCACCACCACAACATCAAAAACAGCTACCCCATTCACCGGTGCGTCCGGAAGTAGCTCACAAAAAACCAAATATCCACCTCGAGTCAAGAGGGTTTTTACCCCACTTTATATGCCTTTGTCAAAGGCTCTAGAGGCCTTACTCCGGAAAGGATATCTGAAACCGTTGGAACAACAGCCTCTACCCGATCCTATCCCTCCAAAGCACGACCAGACTAAATACTGTGCCTACCATCAACAAACCGGCCATGACACTGACAGTTGCTTTCATCTTCACCATGATATACAAGATCTATTTGACAACAAGGTCATCGCCGCACCCAGCTCAGCAGAGTCTATCGCCCTTGGAGTCAGTGAACTTGGGGGATAATACGAATATGTGATCAGGGGATGAGCCCACCTGCGGGCGGCACTCAGTTTATTCCAGATGTGGCGTATGGCACGCACTGTTTTGAGCATTTGTGAATGCTAGTTTTTTGTACTTTCTGACTCGGGTATTGAGTCAGTTTTGTTATGTCGTTTAGAGTCTGTCCTGTTGTATAAGTCAGTCTTTTCATTGTGAGTCAGTTTAGGTCTATCTTGTTGTATCGAGTCAGTCCTGTTTTGTTAGAGTCGGGTGATTCCGGGAGTGTTACCTCGGATGTCATTATTTTGTTTTGTGCTTGTCTTTTCGCTTTCTTTTGAGTCTGTTTTCTGCTAGGGATCCAGTTACACTAGAAGACCTAATTGAAATAGCTGTGATTTTCATGCTTTTGTGCTTGTTTATGCTTTGAACCTGTTATGCCAGCAAACTTGAATGAAACGACAGTGCTTTTCACCTGCTTTTCTGTGCTTTGAAAATCATTACAATGACCTAAGTTTTTCAAAACCTTTTGAACATTGTGATGAAAACGAAGAGGAAGGAATTCCTCGGGATTTGTGAAAATTTGATCAATTGAAAGAAAGAGAGGCATGCTAAGCCTTTAATGAATGAGATCATGCTTGTTGGTGTGAGTACTGAAAAGGACCCTGGCTTGATCCAGATTGGTTCTATACTGTCTTCAGCGCGAGCGATTTGTCGCTTTCTTAAAAATTTTCAAAAAAAAAAAAGTTTTGCGCGGTCCTGCGAAGACCTGTGTGGAATCGCTCTTGAGATTGTGCAGCTTAGGATCGCTCTCAGCCTCAAAAACTCGATCCATTTTTCTTTCAAAACCTTGAACTTGGATTCAAAATGTTCAACGGTCAATCACAATGTGAGGCCTATGTGGCCAGATTTGAAGCAGCCCATGAATTAGTCAGATCAAGAAGATCAGATGTGATCAAAAAAAGATTGCAAAGCTAAATCGGAAGCACCCCTCGAACTAGGGGCAAAAGATGTCATATGTGCTCGAAGAGTCAAAAATTGGGACATTTCTCAAGCTAACGAAGATCGGCAAAGAATGCCAAACCCCAGAAGGGAGGAAAGAAGAAGACACTGCTGAAGGACAACTGAGTTCCTATCCGCAACACTACGGGCAAGTTCAACCCCCCATCGAATGGACTCCCGCATCATCAGCAAACAGCAGCCATTTCTCTTGGATTCAGATGGATTCGAAATCCTACAACCATTTGGCATGGACAAAGCTACACATTTACCCTTGAGAGGCTCGCTGGGGTCGAAAACCCGGAAGGGCGACCCAGGCAAAAGTTAGAGCAAAGAAAAGAACAAAAAAGAAAAAGTACAAAGAATGAAAAAAAAAAAGAAAAGAAGAAAAAAATGAAGAAAATGAAAAAGAAAAGATGAAAAAAAGAAGAAAAGAAAAAATGAAAAGAGTTGAAAAGAAAAGAAAAACAAAGCTCGCAAGGTTAAAAACTCGGAAAGGCGGCCTTGGCAAAAGTTAGAGCGTAAAAGGAGAGGTTAATACCTGAGTGTACCTTAACCCCAAACTACATAAGGCTTGATTCCCATGTTTGGGATACGTAGGCAACTTCGTTCCGAAGTCCAACCGTAAAACACTTCAAATTCAACTGTGTCCATGTGATGGTTCTGGTCATCTTTGTCTCCGAGAGTTCGTTTGTGATCGTCACTTTGAGGGCAGATTACAGTGCGCTGTGCTGCCATTCAGACAAGGGGCAACTTTCCGTTGCCGTGCAGTGCCCTTTAGGCAAGGGGAAATTTTCCATTATTTTGGATCTGAGGTTGTGCATCTCAAGAGTAAATTCTGCGCTCATTAAGCAGTGGCCATTTATAAAAACAGTTTTGAGAATTTTTCATGAAGTTGACTAATTTTCTTGAAAATTACTCCATTTTTCCAAACTAGACCATTTCTTGCACCTAAAAGAGGAAATTTTTCAGTTCTCATAACCTGACTTGCATGATTTCAAATTAGAAAATCGAACAAGTATGTTAATCTAACTCTCATTTTGGTCAAAATTGTTTTAGTAGAAAAGCAAAACAAAAAATGGTCAAAATAATGAACTAGGGGCACAGTTAAGTCAGGTGTTCTGTCTTTTCCCCATTGTCAACATACTTGGCAGAAAGGGCACTCTATTTGCCAGAAATGGCACTCTACCTGCCAGAAAAGGGCATAACTGAAGCTAACAACAAAGGGCTGCAAGCTCTCAACATCCTCCAAACAACGAGGTATCAAGCCAAGTACGAAGCATGAACTGGAATGGATCAAGATATTCCACTCCCTCGTCTAGACACATTTGATCATGTCCAAACTCCCCAGCAGAACATCGTCAACCGATGTCAGCTGCAGATTTGCTACACACCCAGTTGTAGCGCAACCCCTCTGCAAGAAAGTTCATTGTTGTGAGCAGAAGAAGAGAATCTAGCAGAATGCTAAGGGGAAGAACCCACAACTTCCTGTTTATCCATCAATCATCTAGGGGAGGGATAAAAAAATGAGAGATTAAAGAATAGAGAGATGTGCGCTGAGAGCAAAAGCGAGAAAAGGGTTTTGAGAGAAAAAAAATCGAGCCTCAGGGCCGAGTGATGTGAGAATCACAAATGAGAAATGGTGGGAAACAATACCCAGAGAAATAGGCTCCATGTGCACGTCTGAGTGTCGTGTCTTTTTTGTTTTATCTCGATTCTTGTTTTGAGTCGCTTCGAGTGTTACTCGATGTGTTTAGGTTGTTTACCTTTTGTTTTCCGTTGTTGAGTCGTAGTGCGCTGTGTTCAGTCGTAGGCTTAATACCCCGGTCAAGAACTCATCTCTTAATTTCAAAAATAAAATCATTTTACGCTCCGAGTGCCGTGCCGTTCTCCACATCTGTGCAAAACAAGATTCGTTCTTTCGTAAAACCACAGGGTTCAACCCAGGTCATGTGGGAATAGTAAAACCAGGACTTATCTGAAGCTATATAGGTTCCAGACTGCAAAGCAAAAGAAAGAGGGAAAATGTCGGGTATCTGAGTTTGTTTTAACTTCAATAAGTTCCGAGATTGCATTCCGTGTGTACCTCTTCAGGTCTTGCCAATGCTCCGAAGTATGAGTGTGCCTTTACCTCAAGCTCAAGATCAAGTCTGTTTCAAGCCAGAATGGCAATCAAAAGTGCTCTCCTTGAGTACCATTCCCTGCCAGAGGCATTTTGGCTGTGTTCGCAATGAGTTCCTAGGAGACCAACTACGACGGTGAAAACTAGAGTTCGAATGGCTGTTGCCTAGAACGCAAAGGTTCGGGATTTCCGAGACTAAAGTCTGGTTTAAATATCCAGAGGCGTGTCCTCGACTTGAAATCTGTATGGAACCCCCATAGGTTGAGATAGCGTGTATGCACCTCAATTCTGGATACTGAACTAACCTAGTCTGTCACCCCGTTGGAGAATAGGGAAAGTTGTGAATATGATCAGGAAGAAAGGCAGCATCTAGAGTGTTTTACGTGAAGAACCCTTGTCAGTATTTTAGAGCCTTTGTACTGTAAGTTGAAGGTAAGTGTTCGAAGAGCACGACGGGAGATCCATGTCAGAGTAGAGTGGTTTGTCGCCACTCACCCCAAGAGGTGCTTTCTAAAGCGCCGCTAGGTTTGTTTATTGCATTCTTTAAACATCATGCATTATATTGCATTGTACCTATCAAAATTTCTTTCGCATTCATGCACGATATTGTATGAACGGTTCATTCAAGAAGTTCCGTTTAAGATCATTCACTTAGTGTATCAATCACACTTTATTTATTAAGTGTATCAATCACACTTCATTTATTTAGTGTATCAATCACACTTCATTCGCTTAGTGTATCAATCACACTTTATTTATTTAGTGTATCAATCACACTTCATTCGCTTAGTGTATCAATCACACTTTATTTATTTTTGTGTATCCATCACACTTGTTCACATAGTGCATCTATCACACTTTGTGTTCACTTTTTGTGTATCCATCACACTTGTTCACATCGTGCATCTATCACACTTTGTGTTCACTTTTAGTGTATCCATCACACTTGTTCACATAGTGCATCTATCACACTTTGTGTTCACTTTTAGTGTATCTATCATACTCTGTTCACATAGTGCATTCTATCACACTTTGTGTTCACCTTTTGTGTATCCATCACACTTGTTCACATAGTGCATCTAGCACACTTTGTGTTCACTTTTTGTGTATCCATCACACTTGTTCACATAGTGCATCTATCACACTTCGTGTTCACCCTTTAGTGTATCTATCATGCTTGTTCACTTAGTGTATCTACCACACTTTGTGTTCACCTTTTGTGTATCCATCACACTTATTTCACTTAGTGCATCTATCACACTTTGTGTTCACCTTTTGTGTATCCATCACACTTTGTTCACCCAGTGCATCTATCACACTTTGTGTTCACCCTTTTGTGTATCCATCACACTTCGTTCACTTTTGTGTATCCATCACACTCGCTTCACTTTGTGTATCTAACACACGTTCACTTTGTGTATCTATCGCACGCATCCCTTTGTGTATCCACCACACACGTTCACTTTGTGTATCTATCACGCGTTCCCTTTGTGTATCCACCACACACGTTCGCTTAGTGTATCTATCACATATTTGCTTAGTGTATCCATCACACTCGTTTCGCTTTGTGTATCTATCACACTTTGCTTCACTTAGTGTACCAATCACACTTTATTTCGTATAAGCGTATCCATCACACTCTCCTCACTGTGGTGTATCTATCACACATGCTTGTCCACTTAGTGTATCTATCACACTTCGTTCACCTTTGTATATCTATCACACATCTTCGTGAGAATTGCATAATTTTCTTACATCCTTTCTGCATGTAATGTAGTTTGATTTGCATTCTTGCTTAAAATTGTTGCATTTATTGTGTATATTTGCTTCATTACAGCTTTATTTGCATGATCATAAGTTATGTTCGGCTTCTTGTATTGCCCTTTGCATTTTGCCCCTGCCTGCGGGCACATCTCTTTGATTATCTTGCCTGTTTGTCTAAGTCTTCGGCCTCGTCAAAAATGGGTCGTCTCTGGGCTTTGACATTCACTCCCCGTCACTTATGACTTTCGAGTTCTGTCAAAGAGGGGCAACTATAGACACCCCATTTCTGACCAACCTTAAGACTCAAACGTCATCGATTGAGTGCTCGGTGATGACACATATTGTGCTCGTTCTGAGGTTATAGAGTCTCGGCTGAGAGCCTTGTCTCCGGACCTCGGGACTCTTTTGTGCTTTGCCTCGGTTTGCGAACTAGGTTCTATTTTCTCTTCTCGAAGGAAGGGAGAGATCTCGTAGAGACCATCTCTCACTGGCCGTAGGCTACTTTTCGTGGTCGTAGACCATTGTTCTCGTTTGGAGGCCAATTTTTGCTTTTCGGAGCCATCGGTCGTAAGCCTCGGTTTGGGACCGCTTAACTTTCTCCATTTGGCATGGTTTTTGGGAAGCTTGAATCTTTTAAACCTTTGTTTTAGCTTCTTGAGGAAGTTTGAACCTTTTGAACCCTTCGTTTTAGCATCTTAAGGAAGCTTGAACCTTCGTTTTAGCTTCTTAAGGAAGCTTGAACCTTTTAAAACCCTTGTTTTAGCTTCTTGAGGAAGCTTGAACCTTTTGAAACCCTTGTTCTAGGCTTCTTCAAGAAGCTTGAACCCTTGTTCTAGCTTCTCCAAGAAGTTTGAACCCTTTGCTTTAGCTTCTCCAAGAAGTTGGAACCTTTTGCTCTAGCTTCTCCAAGAAGCTTGAACCTTTTGCTTTAGCTTCTCCAGGAAGTTTGAACCCTCTTGTTTCCCTATAAGAGAGGGCCTCCCTCTCCTTTAGAGAGGTTGAAAAAAAAATTTGTCAAAGGAAAAAGCCACATATAACTCTCCATATCTCTACGTTCTAGGCTTAGAAAGGGTGTTTGTTCTTGGCCTTTAACACCGCACCTCATAGCCACACACCTCCACCATTGATCTAAGATTCTTGGGGGGTCTTGGGGGGTCTTGAGAGGTCTCAAAGAGCTGGTTTTTTGTCCAAGAACATGCTGGTTTTGCTGAAGCTACAAGGGTAACACACTATTCCCTCTTTTAAGCTTTATTTTGCTCCATCTTTTATCCATACTTGCAAGCATATTTGAGCTTTGGTGTAAACTGAAAAAAGTCTTGCTTTGAGGTCCTTTTCATGTTTGTTTAAGGTCATTTTGCTGTTGGGGGTCATCTACCCCCTTGCATGCTTCATTTTTCCTTGTTTTGTGCCATGCCATAATGCATTCGAGCTAGTCTTTGTTTGGCCTTCCTACCACTGAAATCCAGTGGATTTTCAATAGTGACAATATGGTTTTGAGGGCCTAAATCCGAGAGGGGTGACCCTCTCTCTTGTTGTCTTGTTTACTAGCATTGTTGGCCTTACAAAGAAGCCTTTATTTGCACACCTCCAAGCCTTGTTTTAGGCCCTTGTCAATGACTTTTAGGGCCTGCCTAGACTCTGCCCAGAGTTGGTTTTGTCACCTTTGGTGTGTCTCTTGCATGTGTAGAATAACCCCTCTTATAGCTTATCAAAGGAGCATGTCATTCTTGCATACATTGACCATGTTTCAGTGGATTTTTGGGCTTTATTTGGCATTTCATACCTCTGTCTTATGCTGGTTTAGTGGCCTCTTGAATTCTTCACATGCTTGTAGTGTAAATCCTATTTGCTAGCTTACATTGCATGCTATTTTGGCCTTTGATTCTAGCACTTTTTGGCCATGCCTTAAACTAATTTTGTGCATGTTTTGGACTTCCTTAGCTCTTTTTTTTGGGCTTCATGGTCGAATAATGTTTGCTATGCATGGTTGTAGTTCAATACCCTTGCCTAGCTTTGAGTTTTGAAGCCTATTGCATGCGTATTTTGAGGTGTTTTCATGTTTTGGCATCATTGTGAATCATATTTTAGAGCTTATATGTATGCCATATTCCCATGTTTTCCACTCTTTAAATGTGTTTGAGAGTTGTGCATGAATACCTCATTTTTGGACCATTGCATGAGCTTCATTTCCATGCTTTGCGAGCCATCATTTCAGTCCATATTTGCTACTGTTTTGGCCTGCATAGAGACTATTTGGGGCTGGTTTAGCCATTTGAGTATTGCTTTGCATGCCTACAGTGTAATCCACTTCACTAGTTTCGGTATTTGGGCCATCCAACATGCATTGTGTGAGGTGTTTGCATGATTCGGGACCATCTTGCATGTCATTTCAGAGCTGGAAAATATGTGATTGTATGCCATATTTCATGCTTACCATGCTTTGGTGGAGTTGCACTTTGTGCCTTAGGTTTGGTCCCTTGCATTTGTGTATGTTTGCATGTGTGTTGTTGCTTCATTTTCATCATGTATGGCCACTAATTTGAGTGTGGCTGAGGCCCATTCATTTTAGTTTAAGTCCATATTGCATTATGTATGCCATATCTCTGTTATCGCATGCTTGATCGTCGCAATGTGTATGCCTTGTCTATGTCTTCACGCATGTCCATCTTCGTATGTGCATTGTGTATGCCATATAGTTCATGTGCATTGAGTTTGCCATTCTTAGTTCATAGCATTGTGTATGCTAGTTGCATGTTTGCATATCATCCCTCGCATGCTAGCATGATTAGGTTGCATTGCGTTTAGGGTTGCATGCTAGTCGTATTGTGTATGCCATGTATATTGCATTGTGTTTGGAATAGGGTTTAGTCCAAACACGGGAAACGAGGGACGTTTCGTACTCCAAGTGATGAAACGTGCCTCGATTCTCGGTTGCCGACACTCCGGATTACCCATGATGGAGTTTAGGTCTTGTTGTGTTTATATGTGCATTCATTTTACATCGAGTCGTGCAATCCGACTCCTCGGCCATCATGCATCGAGATGCGTGATTGGTGGCACGAGGATCGAGGACTACACTCCCTGGAGCGTGTGCAATGATAGGGAGGGTGGTCGTGCACACATTGTTTTGTAAGTGCATTGTCATGCTCTGTTTGTCCTCTGCTGCAGCAAAACAAGATTCTGCAGGAAGAGATGGTCGATCGGCCATTTTCAGTGCCGGCCGGCTATGCATTGTTGGCCGAGAGCCCCACAAATGGTCGATGACCAGTTCTCTTTGGCCGATGGTCATATCTTTTGGCCGATGACATCCCACAGTGCTCAAAGAGTGGTTCAAAAGCACCCTCGGGACTTGTGCAGTTTTCAGAGGTGTAAAACAGTGCAAACAAAGGCAACAGAAGCATGGCGATGGATTTCCGAGCGAAGTTGAGCATGCATGCATTTGACCCTCTTCCCGAGGCCTCTTTACTGCTTTCCATGGCTTAGCTAAATTTATTAATTAGCTAGTGTTGTGTAATAATTAGCTGTAATTCGTTATTCATTTGGGTTGTGTAATAATTAGTTTAATTAGCTTAGATTAGCTAGTTGGTCGTGTATTATTCATTCGGACCGTCCGAGAGAGGGCAATGATGTAATAAGTGTGCGTGCATGTGATGTATGTCTTCCAACCGCACGTCTTTCTCCCTTTTATTTACTAGCTTATAATGGTTAGTTTAGGGCATGTTTAAATTAACATACTTATGCTCGCATGTTTGCATCCATTCATCTGTATTGCATGCACCGGGCTCGGCGCATCATGCTAACTGCATTGTATTTCAATTCCAAGTTGAATACATGTATCGATTGTTGCATCTCATATGCCATCTTAGAATAGCCTAGCCTATCTTAGTTGCATTGTTGTATGTGTCACATTAGGCATCTCAACATAACTAGATTCATGCATGATTTCTAATTAGCTTCCGTTTTGGCTCAGAGTACTCGGTGAGTGTTTATGCTTTAGCATCCTTGCATGTGTGTGAGTGACTGCCATGATAGCATGCTTACCATGAGGTTATTTGCTTATGTGATATAACTGCCAGAATACCTGTGGGTGAAGGTTGGATTACTTGAATTGGAACAATTCATCGAAATGCGAGTTTTTAAGCCCACTTGAGAGTGGCAAAATCATGTTTTTCTAAGCCCACCTGAGGGTGGCAAATCCACGTCTTAGCCTACTTGCGAGTAGGACCTTCAAACCATTTTCAAAAATACAAACATTAGATGTTTTGTTCCCAATTTAGGCGATCCAGTCTATACTTGTATACTGCGCGCATCATGTAGTAAATTCTAGGCTAATAATCGGAATAAGAGCGCATATGTTTTCAAAACAAAATATCATGTTTAGTACAGGCCGATCTTTGATCGGGCGAGCGGGGGTGCTCATAGATGACCTTCCCCAATCGTACCCAAGTTCCCGAGTTGAGGCAACTTTGGTGATGACGGACATGTGGCATTCGGCACGAGTCAGGGTTTCCTAGATTTCCCAAAAATAAAACATTTAGGTGGTGACTCTATATCTGGTAAAGCAGTCCATGTTTGGCACTTCTTTCTTAAAAATTTCTTTTCCAAAATGATTTGCCGGACTTGGACTCTTTGGTGATTTATCGGTCTTGCATCGCACTTTGCGAGACTAGATTCAGAACCGTGACATTTGAGTCCGAACTGTAGTAAGCCCAAATGAACAAAACAGAACGGGGATCTCCCCTGGGACGTTCGGGAACGTCCACAGGTACAAATTGAGGACGCTACGAAGCAAAGCCTTATTGACCAGGAGAAGGAGCAGCCCAGGACGGCGTTTTCCCGCAGTTCGAATGCAACCACCAGTGGCGATACAGTTGCAAGATCTTCTGAAGTTGGAATGATCACCACCACCTCAAAGATAGCCACCCCTTTTGTGGGTACATCTAATCCAAACCCCCGAACTTCGGACTATCTACCCCGAGGCAAGAGGGTTTTCACCCCACTTTATATGCCTTTGTCAAAAGCTCTAGTGGGCTTACTCAGGAAAGGACATCTGAAACCGTTAGAACAACAGCCTTTACCCGATCCTCTCCCTCCAAAGCATGACCCGGCTAAGTACTGTGCTTTCCATCAACAAACCGGTCATGACACTGACAGTTGCGTTTGCCTTCGCCACGAGATACAAAATTTGATTGACAACAAGGTCATCGCCGCACCAGCTCAATAAAGTCTATCGGCACTTGATCAGTGAACTTGTGGGGGATAATGTGATGTGATCAGGGGATGAACCACCAGTGGGCGGTGCTCAGTTTACTCCAGATATGGCGCATGGCACGCACTGTTTTGAGCATTTTGCGAATGCTGGTTATTTTACATTCTGACTTGGGTATTGGATCAGTCTTGTTGTGTTGTTTTTAGTCAATCTTTTTGTACTATGTCAGTTAGGCCTGTCTTGTTGTATCGAGTCAGTCCTGTTGTATAGGAGTTCGGTGATTCCGGGGGTGTTACCTCGGACATCACTCTTTTGTTTTGTGTTTGTCTTTTTGCTTTCTTTTGAGTCTGTTTCTGCCACGGAGCCAGTTACACTAGAAGATCTGAATGTAACGCTAGTGAATTTTCACACTCTTGTGTTTGCTTCTGTCTTGCACCGGTTGTGCCAGGAGTTTGAATGAAACGGCAGTGCATTTTCACCTACTTTTTTGTGCCTTGAAATCATTGCATTGACCTAAGTTTTTTCAAAACTTTTTCGAACACTGCGGTGAAAACGAAGAGGAAGGAATTCCTCGGGATTTGCAAAAATTTAATCAATTAAGAGAAAGAGAGGCGTGCTAAGCCCTTAATGAATGAGCTCATGTTCGTTAACGTGAGTACTGAGAAGGATTCTGGCTTGATCCAGATTGGTCCTACACTATCTTCAGCGCGAGCAATTTGTCGCTTTCTTAAAAGACTTCAAAAAGTGTTTTGCGCGGTCCTGCGAAGACCTGTGTAGAATCGCTCTTGAGATTGTGCAGCTTAGGATCGCTCTCAGCCTCGAAACTCGATCCATTTTGCTTTCAAAACCTTGAACTTGGATTCAGAATGTTCAATGGTCAATCACAATGTGAGGCCTGTGTGGCCAAATTCAAAGCAACCCTCGAACTAGGGGCAGGGAAGTCAAATCAAGAAGATCGGATGTTGTCAAAAGAAAGCTTGCAAAGCCAGATCAGAAGCACCCCTCGAACTAGGGACAAAAATGTCAAATGTGCTCGAAGAGTTAAAATTGGGGCATTTCTCAAGCTAACAAAGATCAGCAAGAATGCCAAATCCTAGAAGGGAGGAATGAAGAAAGTATTGTTGAAAAACAATTGAGTTCCTATCCACAACGCTAGGGGCAAATTCAGCCCCCATTGGATGGACTTCTACATCATCAGCGAACAGCAGCCACTCTCCTGGATTCAGATGGCCTCGAGATCCTAAAACCATTTGACATGGACCAAAGCTACACATTTACCCTTGAGAGGCTCGCTGGGCCGAAAAACCCGGAAGGGCGACCCAGGCAAAAGTTAGAGCAAGAAAAAAAAAGAGAAAAGAAAAAAAGAAAAAAAAAAGAAAAGAAAAGAAAATAAAGGGAAAAAAAATGCAAAGAATGAAAAAGGAAATGAAGAAAAAGAAATAAAAAAAAATTTTGAAAAAGAAAAAGAAGAAATGAAAAGAAAAGAAAAAACATAGCTTGCAAGGTTGAAAACCCAGAAGGGCGGCCTTGGCAAAAGTTAGAGCGCAAAAGGAGAGGTTAATACCCGAGTGTGCCTTACCCCGAACTACGTAAGGCTTGATTCCAATGTTTGAGATACGTAGGCAACTTCATTCTGAAGTCCAGCCATAAAACACTTCAAATTCGACTATGTCCATGTGATGGTTCTGGTCATCTTTGTCTTCTCTGTATCCGAGAATTTGGTTGTAATTGTCACTGTGAGGACTGGTTGCCTCGTGCTGCGGCACTATTCAGACTAGGGGCAACTTTCCGTTGCCGTGCAGTGCTGCGGTGCTATTCAGTCTAGGGGCAACTTTCAGTTGCCATGCAGTGTCGTTCAGACAAGGGGCAATTTTCCATTGTTTTCGATCTGAAGTTGTGCATCTCAAGAATAAATTCTGTGTTGGTCGAGCAGTGGCTATTTGCAAAAACAGTTTTTGAGAATTTTTAATGAGGTTAACTAATTCTCTCGAAAATTATTCCATTTTTCTAGAACTAGACCACTTCTTGGATCCAAAAAAGGAAAATTTTCAGTGCTCATAACCTAACTTGCATGATTTTAAATCAGAAAATCGAACAAGCGTGTTAATCTAACTCTCATGCTGGTCAAAATTGTTTTAGTAGAAAGCCAAAAAAAAAAAAAATGGTCAAAATAATGAACTAGGGGCACAGTTAAGTCAGGTGTTCTGTCTTTTCCCCTTTATCAACGCACTTGCCAGAAAAGGGCACTCTACTTGCCAGAAAGGGCACTATACCTGCTAGAAAAGGGCACAACTGAAGCTAACAACAAAGGGCTCAAAGCTCTCCACATCTTCTAAGCAGCGAGGTATCGAGCCAAGTGCGAAGCACGAACTGGAATGTATCAAGATATTTCACTCCCTCATTTGGATAGATCTGATCATGTCCAAACTCCCCAGCAGAGCATCGTCAACCGATGTCAGCTGCAGATTTGCTACACACCCAGTTGTAGCGCAACCCCTCTGTGGGAGAATTCACTGTTGTGAACAAGAACAAGAATATGGTAGAATACCAGGGGCAAGAGCCCACAACTTCCTGCTTATCCATCAACCACCCAGGGAATGGATAAAAAAATGAGAGATTAAAGAATAGAGAGATGTGCGTTGAGAGGAAAAGCGAGAAAAGGGTTTTGAGAGAAAAATCGAGCTTGAGGGCCGACTGATGTGAGAATCACAAAAGAGAAAGGGAGGGAAACAATACCCGAAGAAACTGGCTCTTCACGAACTTAGAGGTCTCTCACCTTTGTAACACGTCTAAGTGTTGTGTCTTTTGTTTTGTTTGTCTCGATTCTCGTCTTTGAGTCGTTTCGAGTGTGTCTCGACGTGTTTAGGTTGTTTGCCCTTTTCTTTTTCTTTATTAAGTCGTGGTGCACTGTGTTCAGTTCGTTGGCTCAATATCCGGTTGAGAACCCTTTTCTCATTACAATTTCAAAAAAAAAATCATTTTGTGATCAGAGTGCCATGTCATTCTCTACATTTGTGCAAAACAGGATTTGTTCTTTCATAAAACTGCAGGGTTTAACCCAAGTCATGTGAAAACAGTGAAACCAGGACCTATCTGAAGCTATATGGGTTCCAGACTACAAAGCAAAAGAAAATAGGGAAAATTTTGAGCATCTGAGTGTGTTTCACCTTCAGAAAATTCCGAGATTGCTTTCCATATGCACCTCCTCAGGCCTTGTTAATGCTACCGAAGTATGAGTGTGCCTCTACCTCAAGTGTAAGCCTGCTTCAAATCAGAATGACAGTCCAAGTAGCACATGTGGTTTTCACATGCAGATGTTATCTCTTGCCAATATAAACAGGGTGTACCCTTTTTTAGCTGAGTGTGTTGCAAAGCCTCCGAGAGATAAATCGGAGGCATCAAAGTACATGTTTGATGCCCCTCTATTGCATAGAATGTGCACTTTTATATACGCTTCTGTTTTATGCGTGCCACGCATCATTATGATTCATGCATAGAATATGCTTTCCATGTTGCATAGAAAATGCCTCCGTACTTGCATAGAACATGCATTTCATCGCACTTTTTTGTGCACCTAACTTGCACAGAAGATGCATTTTATCGCACTGTTTTGTGCACCTTACTTGCATTTGGCATGCATTTCAATCGTGCTATTTTGTGCATTGCATTCATTCGCGCTATTTTGCGCACCGCACTGTCTTGTGCATTCAATCGCGCTATTTTGCGCATCGCACTATTTTGTGCGTTGCATTCATTCGCGCTATTCTGCGCATCGCACTATTTTGTGCATCTCATTGCATTTTACATGCATTCAATCGCGCTATTTTGCGCATCGCACTGTCTTGTGCATTCAATCGCGCTATTTTGCGCATCGCACTGTTTTGTACACTGCATGCATTGCATTTCATTTCGCGTTATTTTGCGTATCGCGCTATCTTGCGCACTGCATGCATGCACTTGTTAGTACATTACATTTCATATTGCATTTTGCATGCATTTCATCTCGCGCTATTTTGCGCATCGCGCTATCTTGCGCACCTTTCTTGCACCTGTCAGTGCATTGCTCGCGCTGTTCTACGCACCTTTCCTGCACTTGTTTGTGCATTGCATTGCACTATTTTGTGCACATCTGTCTCGCACTGTCTTGTGCACATTGTTTTTGTATCATTCGCACTGTCTTGTGCACTCCTTGGTCTAGGAGACCTTAAATCCTGCATCCTTATTCGCACTGTCTTGTGCACTCTCTGGTCTAGGAGACCTTAAATCCTCTAAAGGTGCAATTCCTTTGGTGTTTGTCGTGCCCAAACGACTTCCAGTGGTCTAGTATAGCCACTTGCCTGTGTTTGCGATGAGTTCCTAAGAGATCAACTGATACGGTGGAAACTAGAGTTCGAATGGCTCATGCCTAGAGCACAAAGGTTCGGGATTTCCGAGACTAAAGTCTGGTTTAAATACCCAGGGGTATATCCTCGGCTTGAAATCTGTATGGCAGCCCCATAGGTTGAGGTAGCAGGTATGCACCTCAATTCTGGATACTGAACCAACCTAGTATGTCACCCTGTTGAAGAATAGGGAAAGCTGCAACCATAGCTAGGGAGTAGAGTGGTACCTGTCATTCAACCGAGAAGAAGGGGAAGATTCCCACATTAGCATGAGGTAGGACATTGCTAAGGGAGGTCATTGCCGAGTGCCCCTGTAAGGTACCTTCACCTCCTAACTACTACATCATCTAGTATTGCATTGCATTGCATATAGAATATATATTGCATTGTAGTTTGCATGCATTCACTGCATCATCCATCTATGGCTTGCGCCTTTCCATGTTGAGCTTGGTCCGGTATGTGCCCATACTTTTCACGTTGAAGCATGGTTATGATATTGCGTGTACACACCTAGTGTTGAGGGTGACGGCACCATTTCCGTGTTAGACGTGGTTTGTTTGTGTCCATGCCTTTCCTAGGCAAGATACGGTTTGGCCGCGCGCTTTATCCACTCCATCATCTAGTATTATATTGCATTGTAGTTTGCATGCATTCACTGCATCATCCATCTATGGCTTGCGACTTTCCATGTTGAGCTTGGTCTGGTATGTGCCCATACTTTTCACGTTGAAGCATGGTTATGATATTACGTGTACGCACCTAGTGTTAAGGGTGACGGCACCATTTCCGTGTTAGACGTGGTTTGTTTGTGTCCATGCCTTTCCTAGGCAAGATACGGTTTGGCCGCATGCCTTATTCAATTCATCCATTGCATCCATTGCATTGTAGTGTAGTGTGTTGCATCCAGCATTTAGGATCATGATCTTTCCTCAGCAGATCATTCCTTACTTATATCATGCCACCCAATTACTTGTATCTTGTGTTCCATCTACACACACATAGTTCTGCATGTGTACGCGCCTATTCCACTGAGGGGATTATGGTTTGAGGGTGTCGGCACCTTTTCTATGGTAGACGTAGTTTGATTTTGCATCTCCATCCCTTTATGATATTTGTGAGGTTTTGTACTGCTTGTGGTTTGATCATCTCAAATACATTGCATATCATTTGCATTGTTTCAATACATTATATATTATTACATTGTTTTGTAATATTGCATATCATTTTGCATCTTATATCTGCATTGTTATGCATCACACTTAGGTTGCATTGTTTTGCATCCATTCCGCATTTTTATGCGTCACACTTAGGTTACATTGTCTTGCATCCAACCCGCATTGTTATGCGTCACACTTAGGCTGCATTGTCTTGCATCCATTCCGCATTGTCATGCGTCGTCCTTAGGTTGCATTGTTTTGCATCCCTCCACTCGCGTTGTCACGCAGTTTTAAATTGCATTGCTATGCATGTTTCTAACGATATTGTACCTGTTAAGTTTCTTTCTTTTACAAGCACGATATTGTATGTACGGTTCATTTGAAGCTGGCACGACCAGACAAGTCGGGCAGGTACTGTATTCTCCGTGTGAGACGTAGCGAGAATTGAATAATTCTCTTACATCCTCTCTGCATTGTAATGTAGTTTGGTTTATGCTAGCTTAAAACTGTTGCATGTCATGCTTCGTTACAGCTTTCTTTGCATGATCATAAGTTAAGCTCGGCTTTGTGCATTGTTCTTGCATTTTGCCCCTGCCTTTGGGTACATATCTTTATCTGTATTTTGCATTGCTTTGTCTAAATCTTCGGCCTTGTCAAAAATGGGTCATCTTTGGGCTTTGACATTCACTCCCGTCATAGGTATGACTTTCGAGCTCTGTCAAAGAGGGGCAACTGTAGACACCCCATTTTTAACCGTCCTTAAGACTTGGATGTCATCGTTTGAACACTCGATGATCACCCATGCTCGTGTTCGTTTTGAGTTCTCGGAGGTCTCGGCTACGCGCCTTGCCTCAAGATCTCTCAACTTGTCTGTTTTATGCTTGGTTGTGGACCAAACACTTGTGGTTTTGCTTTTGAGGGAAGAGGGTGGCTTGCTGGCCATCCCTACACCCCACCGGCCAAGGCTTGAAGCCATCGGCCCCTTTTTCCTGCCATCGGCCAAGAGTGTTGGCCGATCGGTACTGTTTTTGGTCGGCCAGCCATTTTGTTGGTTAATCGGCCATTTTTGCTGGCCGAACCCTGTTCATCTGCTTTTGCAGATATTTTTATGCCAGCTGGAACAACTGGCATCCACAATTCACCCCCTCCATACACGTGTATGGAGGGATTTTCCCCTTGATTAGCTTCTCCAAGAAGCTTTGCAAGGTTGTATTTCTATAAAAGGAGGGCCTCCCCTCCCTTTCCAGGGGTTGAAACATCTGATATACAAGTTAGATATAGCTCTCTCTCTCTATATATATATCTCTCTCTCTAGATTTGTGTGTGTGTTTGAGCTCAAAAGTGTGTTTTTGTTCTTACTTTTGCACACAAACACCTAGCATTACACTATCCTTGAGTTACAGAGGTGTTAAGGAGTTGTTTCTGGAGTTTTTGAGTTGGTTTTGATCAAAATGAGGGGCTGGAGTTGGTGTTCTTGAAGTGTTCTTCAAGGGTGAGCACTATTGCTTTATATTCCCAATTTTTGTACAAGCTTTTAACCTATCTTGCATGCTGTTTTGATCCTTATGTATAACTGATAAAAGTTCTGTATTTTCATGCTTAAGATGTTTGTTTAAGGTTGCTTTTGGGTTGGGGGTTGTCTACCCTCCCCCCCTTTTGCCTTGCTTGGCCTCTTTTGGTACCTTTCTCTTTGGGCTTTGGAACCCCTTTATTTCGAACTTCTCACCACTGAAATCTAGAGGATTTTAAGTGGTGGAGAAATGGTTTTGAGGTCATGTATAGGGGAGGGACACCCCTCTCCCTTTATGTCTCATTTGCTTGCATTTAGGGCTCATAAAGGTAGCATGTTTGCTTAGCTTTATTTGGCTCCATTCCAGAGGTTTTTTGGTGTTATTTGGTCATATTATATCTCTGTTTTTGGTCGGATTGGTAGTCCATTGCATGCATCATATACTTGCCTTGCAATCCCCCCATTTGCCTAAACATGCATCATGCATTTAGACCACCATGCTTGCATGTTTTAGCTTGACTTCATGAAGCTTTTAGTCATGTTTCATCATGTTTAAGCTCTATTTGGTGTTGATTCGGTCATGCTTTTCATGCTTTGTATAGCTACCATGCATTTTAGCTTGTTTGCTTTGTGTGTGTGAGTCATGAGCATGCCTTATTTGGGTCATTTCAGGGATTTGGAATCATTTATCATGTTATTTCAGTCCATGTTTCATGCTTGTATGCTTGCATTTTCCATCCTTTCCATGCTTTGAAGAGTTGATGTCTTATGCTCCATGTTTAGGCCATTGTGCATACCTTTAGACTTAGGTCATTTAGATGCCATCTAAGTGGGTATTTGGGTTTATTTTGACATATTATAACTCTGATTTTCCTTGGTTAAGTCTTGCCATTTTTGGTTGTAATAGGTATAGTGCAATTGCCCCTTTTGGCCTTGTATGCGTCTTGCTTTGTGCTCAGCTTTCTAGCATGTTTTGGCCTCATCCCATGCATGTCCTAGCCTTGTTTTGGCCTACCTTGGGACTGTCTCGGGTCATCTTGGTCCTTTGGGGCTTGGTTGATATGGCCATAGTTCAAGTCCTTTGGCTAGCCTTGAGCTTTAAGTCCATTAGCATGCCTTGCTTGTATTATGTGTTTGATTTGGCATCATCCCTTGCACATTTTCAGAGCTTATCATGCTTGTCATTTATCCATATTTGTCTCTTCTTAATGTGCCTAAGAGTCGACTCTTTTTATGCCTAAGTGTTGGACCTTTGCACGTGCATGTTTGGGTGTGCTTTGTCCATCATTTCTTGGCACTTTGGCCACTGAATTGTGCATGACTTGAGGTCTGCCCATCTTAGTTTAAGTCCACCTTGCATGATTCTTGCTTGTTGTTGCATGCTTGTTCCATTATGTTGTTGTTTTCCTTGCATGTTTGTTAGCTTAGGTTGCATTGCATTTGGCATGTTTGTTACCTTAGCCTTATGTGCACACTTGAAGCTTCATTACATTTGGCATACTTAGGTTGCATAGTATTGCATTTTTCATGTTGCATTGTACTTGGTCGCATGCATTGCATTGTGTTTGGTTTGGGGTGTCAAACCAAACACGAGGACCGAGGGACGTTTCGTACTTGAAGTGACGAAACGGGCCTCAATCCTCGATCGTCGACATTCTTGATCCAACATGATAGAGTGTGAAGCATTCATATGTGTTTTTGTGCATCCATCTCATATTGATATGCACCTTTGGCACCTTTGGCCATCATGCATCAAAAAGCGTGATTGGTGGCCCGAGGGTCGAGGGTCATACTCCCTTGAGTTCATAGTATGATAGGGAGAGTGGTCGTGCACACATTGTCTTGTAAACGCCTTGCCATGCACTGTCTGTCCTCTGCTGCAGCAAAAACAGGATTCTGCAAGAAGATATGGCCGGCCAGCCATCTTCAGTGCTGGTCAGCTACAAAAATTTGGCCGATGGCTTTACAAATGGTCGATGACCAATTCTGCATAGCCGGTGTTCCTATATTTTGGCCGGTGACATCCCACAATGCTCAGGGAGTAGTTCAGAAGCAACCTTAGGATTCTCACAATTCTCAGAGGTGCAGAACAGTGCAAACAGAGGCAACAGTGGCATGGCAGCGGGTTTCCGAGTAAGGCAAATCGAGCATGAATCATCCAATTATTTCGAGGCGGAGCTGCGGCGGCCTTTTGAATTTCATACTTAGTTTATTTTGTAATTAATTTGTTAATTAATTAAGGGTCTGTAATAATTAATTAGTTAGAGTAGTTAATTATTTATTTGGTTTGTATTATTCTTTCGGACCCTCTGAGAGAGGGCAATGTTGTAATAAGTGTGCGTGCGTGCGTGCGTGCATGTCTTCCAACCCCACGTCTTTCTCCCTTTTATTTACTAGCTTATGATGGTTAGTTTAGGGCATGTTTCAATTAGCATCTATATGTTCGTATGTTTGCATTCATTCATCTGTATTGCATGCACCGGGCTCGGCGCATCATGCTAACTGCATTGTATTTCAATTCCAAGTTGAATACATGTATCGATTGTTGCATCTCATATGCCATCCTAGAATAGCCGAGCCTATCTTAGTTGCATTTTGTATGTGTTGCGTTAGGCATTTCAGCATAGTTAGGATTCATGCATGATTTCTAATTAGCTTCTTTCTTTGGCTTGGAGTACACTGTAAGTATTTATGCTTTAGCATCCTTGCATGTGTGTGAGTGACTGCCATGATAGCATGCTTGCCATGAGGCTATTCGCTTACGTGATATGACTGCCTGAATGCCTGTGGGTGAAGGTTGGATTACTTGAGTTGGAACAATTCATTGATTGCGAGTTCTAAGCCCACTTGAGGGTGGCAAAACCCACGTCTTAGCCTACTTGCGGGTAGCACCTTCAAACCATTTTCAAACAAACACGAGATGCTTTGTTCCAAATTAGGCGATCCAGTCTATACTTGTATGCTGTGCGCATCACATAGTAATCCTAGGCTAATAAATCGGAATAAGAGCGCATGTGTTTTCAAAAACTCGATATCATGTTTAGTAGTGGCCGATCTTTGATCGGGCGAGCGGGGGTGCTCATAGCTGACCTTCCCCAATCGTACCCAAGTTTCCGAGCCGAGGCAACTTTGGTGATGACAGATACGTGGCCTTAGGCAAACGAGTCAGGGTTTCCTAAATTCCCCAAAATAAAATGTTTAGGTGGCGACTCTGTATCTGGCAAAGCAGTCTATGTTTGGCACTTCTTTCTTAAAAATCAGTTTTCCAAAAAACGATTTGCCAGACTTAGACTCTTTGGTGATTTATCGGTCTTGCATTGCAGTTTGCGAGACTAGATTCAGAACCGTGACAAATTCGAGTCTGAACTGTAGTAAGTCCAAATGAACAGAACGGGGATTTCCCCCGGGACATTCAGGGACGTCTACATCCCGCCCGCCCTATCAAAGATCGGCCACTACTAAGCATGATATCTTGTTTTTGAAAACACGTGTTCTTATTCCGGTTATTAACCTAGAATTACTATGTGATGCACACAGCATACAAGTATAGACTAGATTGCCTAAATTGAAACAAAGCATCGCATATCCGTTTGTTTTGAAAATGGATTAAAGTTTACTACTCGCAAGCAGGCTAAAACATGGGTTTCGACAAATTATTCCAATTCAAACAACCCAACCTTCATCCACAAGCATTCAGGCAGTTTATATCACATAAGCACATAGCCTCATGGTAAGCATGCTATCATGGCAGTCACTCACACGTATGCAAGGATGCTAAAGCAAAAACACTTACCGAGTACTCCGAGCCAAAAAGGAAGCTAATTAGAAAACATGCATGAATCCTAACTATGCTGAGATGCCTAATGCAACACATGCAAGAATGCAACTGAGATAGGCTCGGCTATTCTAAGATGGCATATGAGATGCTACAGGTAACATGTATTCAACTTGGAATTGAAATACGATGCAGTTAGTATGATGTGCCGAGCCCGGTGCATGCAAAACAGATGAATGGATGCAAACATGCGAACATAAGTATCCTAATTGAAACATGCCCTAAAACTAACCATCATAAGCTGGTAAATGAAAGGGAGAAAGACGTGGGGTTGGGAGACATACATCACACACACGCACACTTATTACAACATTGCCCTCTCTCGGAGGGTCCGAATAAATAATACAGAATCGAATTAACTAATTATTACACAACACTAGCTAATTAACAAATTAACTAAACTAGCATGCAAACTATGTAAAATGGGCTACCTCAACTCTGCTTTGAATGATAAAGGATGCATGCATGCTCGAGTCGCCTCGTCGGGAAATCCATCGCGATGCCCCAGCTCGCCTTTGTTTGCAATTGATTTCAGAAACTTGCACAAAGCTCCAAGGACATGAAACTCTACCCTGGGAATCTAGGGGGAGGCTGTTGACCAGCTATAGGCATTGGAGACCACCTACCGACCACCCTTGGTGGTGAAAACCAGAAAAGGTGGTCGGCCTGCCAGAAAACCTAGTCGGCCGACCAGTTTCTTCTCTTAATTTCTGCATTTTCTGCAACAAAGGCAAGAGAGAGAGAAAGTAAGGTATTTGCAACACATGTGTGCACAATCACTCTCCCCATCATTACATAAGCTCTAGGGAGTGTAGTCCTTGATCCTCGGGCCACCAATCACGCATCTCGATGCATGATGGCCGAGGAGTCGGATTGCACGACTCAATGTGAAATGAATGCACATATAAACACATAAATGCCTAAACTTCATCACGTGTTAGTCAAGAGTGTCTGCGACCGAGAATCGAGGTATGTTTCATCACTTGGAGTATGAAACGTCCCTCGTTTCCCGTGTTTGGACTAACTCCTATTCCAAACACAATGCAACAAGTAGAATGGCATGCACAATGCGACCTCAAGCATGCGATCCTAAGGGGATGCAACCAAGTCATGCAAACATGCAGAGGATGACGTGCAAACATGCAAACTAGCATACGCAATGCTACGAACTAACAATGGCATACTCGATGCACATGATACTATATGTCATACACAATGCATATGTGAAGACTATCATACACAATGAAGTGAACAAGGCATGCGCAATGCAATGATCAAACATGCGATAACGCAGCATACTCAATGCTATGAACTACAATGGCATACTCGATGCAAAATGGACTTAAACCAAAATGAATGGGCCTCAGCCACACCCAAATCAGTGGCCATACATGATGAAAATGAGGCAACAAAACACATGCAAACATGCAAGATGCAAGGGCCCAAAGCCAAGGCCACAAGATACAACTGTATGAAAGCATGGAAAGGATGAAATATGGCATACAACAACACATGTTCCAGCTCTAAAATGACATACAAAATGGTCCTGAATCATGCAAACAACTCATGTTATGCATGTTGAATGGCTCAAATACCGAAACTAGTGAAGTGCATTACACTAGAGGTATGCAAAGCAATGCCCAAATGAACAAACCAACCCCAATCAGTCCCTATGCAGGCCCAAAACAGTGGCAAAATGGACTAAGATGATGGCTTGAAATGCACAAAAATGAAGCTCATGCAATGGCCCATAAATGAGGTATACAAGCGCAACTCTCAAACGCATTTAAAGAGTGGAAAACATGGGAACATGGCACAAGTATAGGCTCTAAAATAACATGCTCAATGATGCCAAGACATGGAAACACCTCAAGTTAAACATGCAAGGGGGCTCCAAAACTCAAGACTATGCAAGGATATTACACTACAAGTATGCATAGCAAGCATCACTTGACCAAGAGGCCTCAAAACAGAGCTAAAGCAGCCCAAAATATGAACAAAATCAGTTTGAAGTATGGCCAAAATATGCTAGAATCAATGGCCAAAACAACATGCAATGTAAGCTAGTGAGCATGGTTTACACTACAAGCATGTGAAGCATTCAAGAGGCCACTAAACCAGCTAAAGAAAGAGCTATGATATGCCAAAGAATGACCAAAAATCCACTGAAACATGACCAATACATGCAAGAATGACATGCTCCTTTGATAGGCTATGAAGAGGATTATTCTACACATGCAAGAGGCAAACATGAGGTGACCAAACCAGCCCTAGACAGAGTCTAGGAAAGTCCTAAAAGTCACTAAAAAGGGCCTGAACCAAGCTTTGAAAACATGCAAATGTATGCTCCTTTGATAGGCAAAAAATGCTAGTAAACAAGACAACAAGAGAGAGGGTCACCCCTCTCTGATTTAGGACCTCAAAACCACATAGCAACCACTAAAAATCCACTAGATTTCAATGGTTAAAAGGCCAAGTAAGAACTAGCTCGAAGGGTTTATGGCATGGCACAAAACAAGGCTAAAACAAGCATGCAAGAGTGGAAATGACCTTCAATAGGAAAATGGCCTTAAACAAACATGAATAATGCTTAAAAATAAAGCTTTTTTCAGTTGACAACAAACCTCCAATAAACATGCAAATGAGGCTAAGAGAAGGATCAAAATAATGCTTAAAAAGGGATAAAATGAGTAACCCTTGAAGCTCAGCAAAAACCAACAACTTCTCCAACCCAAAACCAACTCTTTGAGACCTCTCAAGACCCTCCAAGAACCTTAGAACAATGGTGGAGGTGTGTGGCTATGAGTTGTGGTGTAATAGGTCAAGAACAAGACCCTTTTGAACCCAAAATATAGAGATATAGAGAGAGATATGTATTGGAGCCTTAGACCAATTTCTCAACCTGGTATAAGGAGAGGAAGGCCCTCTCTTATAGAGAAATCAAAGGGTTGAAGCTTCTTGGAGAAGCTAAACAAGGGTGCATATCCTCCATACACGTGTATGAAGGATACAGTCTGTGCCTTCCAGCTAGCACAACTGGCATGCACTCAATCAGACAAAACCAGCAAGAACCTGCCGACCAGAAAAGGTGGTTAGCCGACCACTTCCCCTGGTCGGCCGACCAAGATAAGTGGTCTCCCACAGTAAAAAGTGGTCGGCAGCTCCATTTGGTCGTCTCCACACTGAAAGCAAGCTAGTGGTGGTATGGGAGACCAGTAAATGTGGCTCAAAGACCAAAGAGACCAGTTTCCTGACAAGAAAATCGGCTGGCGGAAAGAAAAGTGGTCTCCAAAGAGAAAAGGTGGTCTCCCACCCTTGTACCACCTCCCAAACAATGAAAACAAGGTTCATGCCAAAAATGAACCAACATCGATGCAAAACGAGAGTTCGGGGGGCAAAACGCGCGGCCGGGTGCCCTGAAAATAGGCTGTTAAGCACCAAAAGTGGCGTGCGACCACAAAGGTGGTCTCCCAGGCCGCAGTGTCCCTCTAGACAGAGGAAACAAGGTGTGTGCCAAAAACCGTGCCAAACGGAGAATGTTAAGCGGTCCCGAATCGAAGCGCGCAGCCGACGGCTCCGAAAACTAGAAACTAGTCTCCAAATGGGAACAGTGGCCTGTGACCACGAAACGTAGCCTACGGCCACTGAGAGATGGTCTACAAGACCTCTCCCTCCCTCCGAGAAGAGAAAGCAAGACCTGGTCCGTAAACCGGGGCAAAGCATAAAAGGGTCCTGAGGTCCGGGGTAAAGACCTCAGCTGAAACTCCGAAACCTCCGAATGAGCACAACATAAGCAATCACCGAGCGCTCAATCGATGACGTCTGAGTCTTAAGGTCGGTCAAAAATGGGATGTCTACAGTCGGCTACTGGTGGTGGCCGGTCGGCCACTACTGACATGAACTCCTCTTTTTGTTGCAACAACGAGCAAACAGAACAAAACAGTGTATTCTCACAGATTATTTGCACACTTTGCCTCTCATTTTCACAGGAAAATCAAAGGAGGGACAAAAATTGGTTTACAAACCATCAATCAAGAAATTTCATTGCATGATGGCTTGTGAAACCAATTGTACAGGTTCAGTAAATGCAAAATGAGACCAAAGGACCATCATTCTATCATGCATGATCAAGGGCAATGGAGACCAAGGAAAATGGCACATTTCATTACTTTTGAGTATGAAATGTCCCGTTTTCCTTGTGTTCAAATTAACGCCCGATTTGAACACATGCAATGCAACATAAAATGATGCTTATCTTGCCTTTTTACTTGTCCATTTTGTTTACAAATTTTAAATTACTTGTCCATTTTGGGGGTTCAGTAAAGAATGATTTGTCCATTGGTGAGTGCCCTCTAATAGAAAGAAAACTCAAACCAAAGGTTGTTTTAGGCATGAAAGAGACCTCATGCCGTTGGTAATGAACCCCCAAAGGGATTAAACCATTAAGCACAAAAAACCAAGAAAGGGGGGAGGTTGCAGATATGATTAGGTGTTGAAAATGAGTACTAAAAGCACTAAAACATGCAACCAACTCAAAACAATGATAGTTAAAGCCTTAAAACACTAAGCTAGTGAATGAATTAACATTACAACCATGCAATACAAGACTCAAATGAATTAACTAGCCCAAAATAGAGCTAAAACAGGTTATTTTAGAGGCTAAAACTTGCCGGACTTAAGCTAAGTTAAACTAGAAAAACATGCTAACATGTGAAGCTTGCTAGGCATGCAAACAAGACATAAGGAGGGGAGGCTAACCCCTCCAATTTTGGACTTCAAAGCAAGGTTTTTGCCACTGAAAAATCTCTGAGATTTAGTGGTTAAAATGCCCAAAAAGTTTGCTTTGAAAGTGATGGATAATAGCACAAAAAGCTTAACAAACAAAGGAACAAGAAGGGTGGACCACCCCTTAACTCAAAAAGGGCTCAAACCACCACTTTTAAGCCACAAAAATGGAGGTTTTTGTAGTTCAAAACCAGCCTCAAAACAGTTGAAATAGATAAGAAAATAAGTATACAAAACAAGTAGAAACAAGGCAAGTGCTATACCTTTGAAGCAAAGCACAAAATAGCCAACAATCGAAACTCAAACCACCTTCTAGAGCTCAAAAAAGGTCCCAAGTAATCTCAGCTCAAATGTCACGACCCAAACCCGCCCCTATGGGTTAAGTCCATAACCGGCCAGTAATCGTGTGATTACCTACGGCCTCAAACCAAATAAGTCAAAACTCATCAGAGTAAAAGGGGCCAAACGGAAGCAATTTAAAACTTTGTCCATAGAGTTGTGCTTATATGCACACCATGTCATTTCAAACATTTATATGTTAATAACTCACATCAGAATATGTACTAATGCAAAACACTGTACATACAGGATCATCCAGATTTAAGTCAGTCAAACCCAAGACTTATATACAACAATGGTCCGATGATTTCGCCAACGAAACAAAACTATAACCAGAGGACAAAAAGGGCAAAGATAGTCTCATGCGTGAGACTTTTGGGCTGACTCTTCAAAACTCTGACTGTTTCTTATAATTCACCAGGGCTGGTTTTGGACATCCCTTGGCTCACCTACATGTACATGAATGAGCGTGAGCGAATGCCCAGTGAATAATATCAATTAAAAAATGGTACATAAGCAATTATTGAAACAGTTACAGCAAACAGCCTTTGGCCCAATCATTTGTGTCAATTGGCCTTCGGCCCAATCATTTATGTCAATCGGCCTTCGGCCCAATTATTTATGTCAATCGGCCTTCGGCCCAATCATTTATGTCAATTGGCCTTCGGCCCAATCATTCATGTCAATCGGCCTTCGGCCCAATCATTTATGTCCATCGACCTTCGGCCCAATTATTTATGTCAATCGGCCTTCGGCCCAATCATTCATGTCAATCGGCCTTCGGCCCAATCATTTATGTCAATCGACCTTCGGCCCAATTATTTATGTCAATCGGCCTTTGGCCTAATCATTTATGTCAATCAGCCTTCGGCCCCATCATTCATGTCAATCATTGTCCGCCATTCAAACTAATGAACTTACATAAACAATAGGACAACAACATATTCCAGATATCTTATTAAGATATTACTCACAGTGATCGGCTTGTGGATTTGCCCTGGAGTTTAACCCTACACATTCCACGAACACAAAAGGGTCACTACCAATTCAATCCGTTCTAAATTCACATTTTCCTCTTTTAGGCTTCATTCTTATCTCTTTAACTCAATCATAATGCTTAATGCATGCCTAAGAGTGTTTGCAAGTGAAAGAGAACGGAAAACGAAACATAGAGTGCGAAAACAAGATTTCAAAAAATAGGGTCCCCGCTCGAGCATGGACTTGCCCGCTCGAGCGGACCCTTAAGGCCTGCAAAAGTATTGGTTGCATGAAAAATGCGCTCGAGCGTGAAATAGGGCGCTCGAGTGGAAGGCCTGTCTACAAAGCTCCCCCGCTCGAGCGTGAAATAACCCGCTCGAGCGGATACCAAGTCTGCAAAAAAGTACTAGGAGCACGTATTTCCCGCTCGAGCGGGCATCAAAATTCTGGGTTTCCCGGATTGTGTTCTTGAGCTATAATTCGACTCTCAACCAACGTTTCATGCATTTTATAGCTCCAATTCCACACATACTTGTACTAACATGGTATAAACACCAAAACACTTCATCATGGAGCTCAATTTCAAAGATTTAACACATGCATGGCTCAAATTGACACCAAACTCAATTCTAACATACACATTCATGCATTCAAAGCTTTTATCTTCATAGATTGTACATGCATGTGATGTCTAGCTCCCATTCTCAACTTAGATGATACCAATGGTGATTATACATGAGCTTCAACTACAAATTTACATGGATTTCAACCAAATTGCAACATGAATCATGTAATTCAAGCTCAATTATGCAAATTCCAAACAATTACATACATGCATGCATATATGGTCTTCCAATTCAACAAAACAAATTCAAAACATGCTCTTGACCATTAATTAACTTTGAACACACAAGATTACACCTTAAACTCATGAATTCAAGAATCAATTGCTTACCTAGAAGCCCAATCTATGGTTAATCCTTGAACTAGACTTCAATTATCCAAGCTTGAGTCAAAATTTACACAATTCTCTCCCTCTCTCTCTATAACAGCCGGCGCTCTCCCTTCTTAGAGTTTTTCATCAGCCAAATGAAGCTAAAGGAGAGAAACGAGGGTGTAGTGCTCAAATACAACAAATCCCACTAGCCACAATTAATAATTTTAAACAATTTGAGCACAATGCCATTAAATAGATCAATTTAATCTGGCCCGAATCAATTTTCAATTAAATTTCACCGTATGCTCTAAAAATTATGCTAATCACAATGGCGCGACCAATTTCAAGTTTTATGGCCGAAAAGGCCTTCAATTTAATTCCCAAAGCAAATAATCAAACAGATATTCCTACGGTGAACAGATAGAAATTCAAAACCACATATTTTCACATAATGGCACACAAAATCATATTAAACACATAATCATACTCAAATTAAGGACCAATTAGCACATTACGGAACAGGGGTATCACAGTCTTCCCCCCTTTAGGAAGTTTGGTCCTCCAAACTTAATTTACCTTCATCGGGAAACAAGTGTGGGTATCGTAGTCGCATTTCCTCCTCTTTTTCCCATGTAGCATCTATCCCATAGTGTTCTTTCCATTCCACTTTCACCATTTGGATGGACTTGCTTCTCAATTGCTTCACTTGTCGATCAACAATTCATTCCAGCCACTCAGCATATTCCATATTTTCATCAATAGCTACCCGGTGATAATCAATCACATGAAACGGGTCTCAGAGGTAACTCCTCAACATCAACACATGAAACACGTTATGGATTTGTTCAAATCCCAGTGGCAAAGCAACTTTATAAGCAACTGGACCAAGCCTTTCAAGAATCTGAAACGGCCCAATATAACGGGGCGACAACTTGCCCTTTTTTCCAAACCTGACTTGGCCCTTCATTGGAGACACACAAATGAACAGATGGTCACCGACCTCATATGCAAGAGGTCTCCTTCGAACATCTGCATAGTTCTTTTGTCGGTCTTGAGTTGTTTTAAGCCTTTGACGAATAGTCTTGATTTTCTCAGAAGTGTCTTGCACAATTTCAGGCCCAAGCAAAGCTCTATCCCCGACCTCTGTCCAACAAATAGGTGATCTACACCTCCTACCATACAAAGCCTCGTATGGTGTCATACCGATGCTGGAGTGGAAGCAGTTATTATAAGCAAATTCTGCAAGTGGCAAATAATCTTCCCAACTCCCCTGAAAATCCAAGGCACACATCCGAAGCATATCTTCCAAAGTCTGTATTGTTCGTTCTAATTGCCCATTTGTCTGTGGGTGGAATGCAGTACTGAACCTTAGTTCTGTTCCCATAGCTTCCTGCAAACTCTTCCACAACCTAGATACAAATTTCGGATCTCTATCCGACACAATAGATACCGGAACCCCATGCAAACGGACAATCTCCTCAACATAAATAGTAGCCAATCTATAAGCATTAAACGTAGTTCTAACTGGCAGAAAATGTGCAGATTTAGTTAGTCTATCAACTACAACCCAAATGGAATCCATACCTCGAGAAGTCCGACGCAGGCCAACAACGAAATCCATAGTCACATGTTCCTACTTCCATTCAGGAATAGGGAGAGGTTAAAGTAGACCGCCTGGTTTCTGATGTTCAGCCTTGACTTGCTGACATTGAAGACACTTGGACACATATTCTGCAATTTCTTTCTTCATTTTAGGCCACCAATAGGTTTGTTTCAAATCCCGATACATTTTATTGTTACCCGGATGCATAGCAAATACGGATCTGTGGGCTTCATCTAAAACCCTCTTCTTTAGTTCCGGAATATCTAGGACACATATTTTGTTCCAAAATCTCAACACTTCGTTCTCAATGCTGAACTCTGCTTTCAAACTTGTCTCAATTTCACCAATCACTCTCTTGAGGAATTTATCCTCGTTCTGTTTCTGTTTAATTTCTTCAATAATTGTTGGTTCAGCTGAGATAGCGGCTATCAATCCGCCCTGTTCACACATCACTACTTCAATTTCCGATTTCTCAAAGTCTTGAAGAATCTCCTTCTGTTCAGTAAGCAAACAAGCCACACTTCCTGTTGATTTTCTGCTCAAGGCATCAGCAACTGTATTGGCTTTCCCGGGGTGGTACTGAATCTCAAGGTCATAGTCTTTTATCAGCTCAAGCCATCTCCTCTATCGCATATTCAGCTCTTTCTGTGTAAAGAAGTATTTCAGGCTCTTGTGATCTGTGTAGACTTCACACTTTGCCCCATACAAATAATGCCGCCAAATTTTCAAAGTAAAAACAACTGCGGCCAATTCTAAGTCATGTGTTGGGTAGTTTTTCTCGTGCAGTCTCAATTGTCGGGAGGCGTAAGCAATAACCTTTTCGTTCTGCATTAACACATAACCCAAACCTTTATAAGATGCATCACTGGAAATCATAAAATTCTCCGTACCTGAAGGTAGTGTCAAAATCGGTGCAGTGGTCAGTCTTGTTTTCAATTCATGAAAGGCTGATTCTCTTTCATTGTTCCACTCAAAAGGTTTCCCCTTGCGTGTCAGTTGGGTAAGAGGCACAGCTATTTCTGAAAAATCCTTCACAAACCTCCTGTAGTACCCAGCTAAACCCATAAAACTGCGAACTTTTGTTACATTGGTCGATGTAGGCCAATTCACAATTGCCTCTATTTTCTGTGGGTCCACTGAAATCCCTTCCCTGTTGATCACATGTCCTAAGAAAACAACTTCATCCAACCAAAACTCACATTTCTTTAGTTTAGCAAACAATTTCCTTTCTCTAAGTATTTGCAGGACAGTTCTCAAATGATGTTCATGTTCAAATCTATCTTTAGAGTATATCAAAATGTCATCAATAAAGACTATGACAAATTCATCAAGGTAGGTCTTAAAAATACGATTCATTAAGTCCATAAATGCTGCGGGAGCATTAGTCACTCCAAATGGCATAACAAGAAACTCAAAATGGCCATACCTTGTTCTAAACGTTGTTTTCTCAACATCTTCTGCCTTTACTTTCAACTGATGGTACCCGGACTTCAAATCAATCTTGGAAAACACTTGTGATCCCTGCAACTGGTCAAATAAATCATCAATACGGGGTAGAGGGTACTTGTTCTTTATTGTTACCTTATTCAGTTCGTGGTAATCGATGCACAAATGCAAAGTTCCATCCTTCTTTTTCACAAATAATACTGGTGCACCCCAAGGCGAAGTGCTAGGTCGGATAAACCCCTTGTCAAGCAGGTCTTGCAACTGTTCTTTCAATTCTTTCATTTCGGTAGTAGCCATTCTGTAGGGAGCTTTAGAAATAGGCTGGGTGCCTGGCATAGTCTCAATTGTAAACTCTATCTCCCTGTCTACCAATTCCCCCGGCAACTCATTTGGAAACACATCCAGAAATTCTCTAACAATAGGGATATCATTCAATTCAACATTCACAGATTGTTCAGTCAACACATAGCACAAATAACCCTGGCACCCTTTCCTGATTAGTTTACATGCTTTCATTGCAGATATCAAATAAGGTGGAGGCACTACCACATTTCCCACAAACACAATCTTATTCTGTTCTGGTGGTTTAAACACAACCCGTTTTGTCACACAATCTATGGTGGCACAATATTTAGTTAACCAGTCCATGCCCAAAATTATGTCAAAGTGCCTAAAGTTCAAGGGTAACAAGTCCACATATAGAATGGCATTTCTAATTCGCATATCACAAAAACGATAGACAGATTCACACAATACAGATTCCCCGGATGGAGCAGACACACATAGTAGATATGGCAATAATTCTAGAGGTCTACTCAGTCTAGATGCAAATGCACATGTTACAAATGACTGTGTTGATCCAGAGTCAATTAACACAAAGGCATCCTGATTACATATAGAAATGGTACCTGAGACAACTGCGTTGGCATTCCGGGTATCACCCGGAACAAGCGCAAAAACTCTCCCTTGTCTCACGGTGTCTCTGGCGGGAGTAGATCCCGTAGCATTTCCTGGTTTTGGGACTGATGCCGTTGAACTGGCAGCAAATTTTTCACGGTTCTGTTTGCAATCTCTGGCCATGTGCCCCTGTTTACCACAATTGAAACAAGCTCCTGACACACGATAACAAACCCCACGATGCCTGTTACTACAAATATTGCACAACGGGGATGTATCTCGGGAAGAATTAGAAGTATTCGAGGGGCCCGTATTTTGCTTCTTTGAAAACTTCTTCTTTGAGAAGAAGCCCTGCCTTTTACTACCCTTCCAATCAGTTGTTGGTTTGGTTTGTCTGGCTATATTGGCCTCAGATATTATGGCCCGGTCTAGCACCCCAATGTAAGTCTCCCTTCAAGACATTCACTCTCTCTAAAATACCACTTCAGAGCCCACCTTCAAAATGTCGCGCCTTCTTCTAATTCGTGTCAATCACGTGTGGCGCAAACCTGGCCAATTCGGTGAATTTGGCCTCATACTCGGCTACGGTCATACTGTCTTACTTCAGTTCCATAAATTCTGCCACCTTCCTATCCCGAACACACTGCGGGAAGTACTTGTCATATAAGATTTCCAGAAATTTTGTCCAATCAGCATCTTTGTAATTCTCACGCATTAACATCCACCATCTTCTCGCTTCGTCTTCTAGCATAAAGGTGGCTAGAAGCACTTTCTGTGTCTCTGAACATGGGAACACTTCAAACAATTTTTCGATGCCAAGGACCCAAGCTTCAGCCTTCAAAGAATCTAATCTACCATGGAACTGTGGTGGTTTCATTTTCTTGAACTCTTTGGTGAGAGCTATGACTCGGTCATCATTCTAATTATCTGGCGCAGAAGGTGCCGGAGGTGGAGGTGGAAGATGTGGCTGCTGCCACTACTGTTGCCATTCTTGTTGTTGTCTCAAAGTCTCTGCCATTTCTTGAATCAGTCTCTCCATTCTATCCAGTCTGGTGGTAGTAGACTCTTCTATCTCATCACCCCTTGTCCTCACCATCTAGATTAAACTTGCATTATAGTTTATACAAAAAGTTCACAAATATGCATATAACAAGAGCATACATATTCAATTAATTGTAATGCAAGTAAATCACAAATTATAACGCATAGTTGTTCGTATTAAAACAGTTAAGCACATTCTCAATGCTTTCAAATTCATACTTATGAATGCATCCTAGATCTTTTCTAGACGCTTATTGCTCCTTTGGACAAGTGTGTGAGTTATTAACTCGTACTCTGATACCACTCTGTCACGACCCGAACCCGCCCCTATGGGTTAAGGCCATAACCGGCCAGTAATCGTGTGATTACCTACGACCTCAAACCAAATAAGTCAAAACTCATCAGAGTAAAAGGGGCCAAACGGAAGCAATTTAAAACTTTGTCCATAGAGCTGTGCTTATATGCACACCATGTCATTTCAAACATTTATATGTTAATAACTCACATCAGAATATGTACTAATACAAAACACTTTACATACAGGATCATCCAGATTTAAGTCAGTCAAACCCAAGACTTATATACAACAATGGTCCGATGATTTCGCCAACGAAATAAAACTATAACCAGAGGACAAAAAGGGCGAAGACAGTCTCATGCGTGAGACTTTTGGGCTGACTCTTCAAAACTCTGACTGTTTCTCATAATTCACCGGGGCTGGTTTTGGACGTCCCTTGGCTCACCTACATGTACATGAATGAGCATGAGCGAATGCCCAGTGAATAATATCAATTAAAAAGAGGTATATAAGCAATTATTGAAACAGTTACAGCAAACGGCCTTTGGCCCAATCATTTATGTCAATCGGCCTTCGGCCCAATCATTTATGTCAATCAGACTTCAGCCCAATCATTCATGTCAATCGGCCTTCGGCCCAATCATTTATGTCAATCGGCCTTCGGCCCAATTATTTATGTCAATCAGCGTTCGGCCCAATCATTTTTGTCAATCGACCTTCAGCCCAATCATTCATGTCAATCATTGTTCGGCATTCAAACTAATGAACTTACATAAACAATAGGACAACAACATATTCCAGATATCTTATTAAGATATTACTCACAGTGATCGGCTTGTGGATTTGCCCTGGAGCTTGACCCTACACATTCCACGAACACAAAAGGGTCACTACCAATTCAATCCATTCTAAATTCACATTTTTCTCTTTTGGGCTTCATTCTTATCTCTTTAACTCAATCATAATGCTTAATACATGCCTAAGAGTGTTTGCAAGTGAAAGAGAACGGAAAACGAAACATAGAGTGCGAAAACAAAATTTCAGAAAACAGGGTCCCCACTCGAGCGTGGACTTGCCCGCTTGAGCGGACCCTTAAGGCCTGCAAAAGTACTGGTTGCATGAAAAATACGCTCGAGCATGAAATAGGGCGCTCGAGCGGAAGGCCTGTCTACAAAGCTCCCCCGCTTGAGCGGACACCAAGTCTGCAAAAAAGTACTAGGAGCACGTATTTCCCGCTCGAGCGACCATTACCCCGCTCGAGCGGACATCAAAATTCTAGGTTTCCCAGATTGTGTTCTTGAGCTATAATTCGACTCTCAGCCAACATTTCATGCATTTTATAGCTCCAATTCCACACATACTTGTATTAACATGGTATAAACACCAAAACACTTCATCATGGAGCTCAATTTCAAAGATTTAACACATGCATGGCTCAAATTGACACCAAACTCAATTCTAACATACACATTCATGCATTCAAAGCTCTTATCTTCATAGATTGTACATGCATGTGATGTCTAGCTCCCATTCTCAACTTAGATGATAGCAATGGTGATTATACATGAGCTTCAACTACAAATTTACATGGATTTCAACCAAATTGCAACATGAATCATGTAATTCAAGCTCAATTATGCAAATTCCAAACAATTACATACATGCATGCATATATGGTCTTCCAATTCAACAAAACAAATTCAAAACATGCTCTTGACCATTAATTAACTTTGAACACACAAGATTACACCTTAAACTCATGAATTCAAGAATCAATTGCTTACCTAGAAGCCCAATCTATGGTTAATCCTTGAACAAGACTTCAATTATCCAAGCTTGAGTCAAAATTTACACAATTCTCTCCCTCTCTCTCTATAACAGCCGACCCTCTCTCTTCTTAGAGTTTTTCTTCAGCCAAATGAAGCTAAAGGGGAGAAATGAGGGTGTATTGCTCAAATACAACAAATCCCACTAGCCACAATGAATAATTTTAAACAATTTGAGCACAATGCCATTAAATAGATCAATTTAATCTGGCCCGAATCAATTTTCAATTAAATTTCACCGTAGGTTCTAAAAATTACGCTAATCACAATGGCGCGACCAATTTCGAGTTTTATGGCCGATAAGGCCTTCAATTTAATTCCCAAAGCAGATAATCAAACAGATATTCCTACGGTGAACAGATAGAAATTCAAAACCACATATTTTCACATAATGGCACACAAAATCATATTAAACACATAATCATACTCAAATTAAGGACCAATTAGCACATTACGGAACAGGGGTATCACATCAAATGTGAGGGTATTTGGTTAAAGGTTGGTATGCAAAAGCCAAGGATTTTATGAACAAATGTGTACAAAATAAGAAGAGAGAGAAAGAATTCTAGAGAGAGAGAGAGAGATTTTTGCTCTAAATTTTCTAACCCTCAAAAATGGGGTAGGAACCCCCCTATTTATAGAAAAGCAGCCCTTCAGCTTAGAAACATCCCATCATACACGTGTAGGGAAATGCAGCTCAGTGTGCAACAGCTGGCACAACTGTCAATAAATATCTGGAAAAAGGCACTGGTGGCCGTCGGCCACCACTGATAGCCAACCGGCCACCACTGGTGGCCAACCGATCACACCCATGGCCGACAGTCCTGGATGGTGGCCGACAAGTCACCAAAAGGTCCAGATACCAAGTTTTGGTCCAAAACAAGGCACATAAAGAACAAGGTTTAGAGATTCAAAGACAGGGCATTCCGCCGAGGACTTCGGACGCTCAAAACAAACACAAACATACACAATCATTGAGTGCACGAGCGATGACGCCTAAGTCTTGAGGATGGTCAAAAACGAGATGTCTACATGCTCTAATTCAGCAAGTTTAAAGGCACTTTTCTAGATCATTCTTCACACCTTTATTTTCTCTCTTCATCCCGCTCTCCCTTAGTCCAAAAACCCTAGAGATTTTGGCTCAAATACCTCTAATTTTTCAAAGATTTGGACAAGATCTCTTACAAAAAAGTGAAGAAGGCTTGAAGATCTCACCTTTCAACCGATTAAAGTTCGGATTTGTGAAGGAATCCCATCAAAGCTTTGCTCTTTTGCTTGATTCTTGAAGTAGGGGTCCTAGTTCTTCTTCAATACTTGCATTAATAGATAGATTTGTGGTATTTTGATTATATAAATACAAAATCTCCATTTTTGAGCATATAGTGTTACATCATGAAATTTGGGGGCTTAGGGTTTGAAGTGTTGGGGTTCAATTGTTGGGTTAAGATTGTGGATTATGAACCTTAGGTGTATAATCAATGGAAAAATTGGAATAAAAAGTAGTGGTGGGAGAAGTTTTAATTTTTGTTGAAAGCCTTGATTTTTCTTGAAAAACCCTAAGTTGACTCATGATGATAATTAATGATTTTGCCTAAATTGAAAGTAGAATCATAAAATTAAGAGGTTGGATTATATATATACAAGTTTAATTGAATTTTGGAAGAGTTTGAAAATTATGTAAAAATTAGCGATTGAACCTTTATTATGGACATTATACATCATGCTATAATATGAAATGAAATTTTAGGGAAAAGATTTGTTAATGATACATGAGAGATTGTGAAATATGATAGTGTTATATGAATGAGTTGTATCAAAGAAAATTAAATATTGGAGATTTAATTTGTAACCTTGGGTAATAATTTACAATCAATGTGTTGTAGGAATTGAATTTGTAGACTTGATAATTATATGGAGAAGTAAAGAAATAGTTTGAATCCAAGGATTGTAAACATTTTAAAGATGAATCTTCATGCTCCTATGGATGTGTTGTTATATTTTTGTAACAAAACAATGAAATGATGAAATGGAGATTTAAGAGTTTACTTTGAATTATGTTGAATTACATTTAGTGGTGTTGAATGGAATTGTATCGAATGATGTTGAATCGAATTGTATTGTGTTGAGTTGTGTTGGGTCGAGTTATAATTGGTACCCGCGCGGGGAGTCAAGGTGCCCAATTGCCCTATCTGCGCACATCGCCGGACAAATGTGGGAATATGTTTTTGGGTGTCCACGAGCCCACCATTTCTGGTGCCAGCAAATGTAGAAAACGGATGATTTTGGGTGTCCATGTCCCCACCGTTTATGGAGCTGACAAATGTTGAAGGTTGTGATGTTTTGGGTGTTTACGTCCCCGCCGTTTCTGGAGCCGGCAAATGTGGAAGGTCGTGATGTTTTGGGTGCCCACCACCCCACCGTTTTTGGAGTCGACAAATGTGGGGATGTTTTCAAACTAAAAAGTGATTTTGCGAGTCCACTTCCCGCCGTATCAAGTCGGCAAAATATGGAATTTGTTGAGAAATGTGGGTTGACAAGTGTGTTAAGTTGATGATGTTATTTGTGACTTGTGATTAATCTGTGAAATTGCAAATTGATGTGTAATTTGGTATAAAGAGGAAGTGCACATAGACATTATTTGTAAAGAATTGGATTATGGATTGGTGATGGTGAACTTAATGAATTGGTTATGACAATAAAGTAAATTGTAAGGGTTGTTCTGTAAATAAATGAGAGACTGAATTGAAAGGGATTTATTAATCTTGTGTTATCTTGAAATGAAATTTGAGAGTGTAAATAACGGAGTGAATTGAGTATAGGAGAATTGTTAGTGAATCAAAAGGGGAACTTGAACTTGAAGTTATAGAGTTTTAAATAAATATAATGAGAAAAAGGAAAGAATGAAAGAAAATGAGGAATATTAAAAATGGGAATTAAATGAGAAATATTTTGGAAATTGGTTAATAATTTATAAATGATGTTGTTTCTCAAATATGTTTGTTTCACAAGGATCTATGGTTCTCTAAGGTTAAGGGATAATTTTTAATGGCTAAAGGTTTTTCTTTAAAGCATTTAAACAATTCTTTTTTTGAGAAAAATGTACCTTACTTTTGATATTTTGAAATTATGAAATGTCACCCTACTATATGGTATCACCCATTATGCATGATCATTTCTATCTGTGTGTTAATTATTGATTCAGAACTATGAGATTCCTACTGGGTATTAGTGCTCACCCCTTGTTTTATCTTTTACAGGAAGAAAGTTTGGATTCTTTGATTGAGGAGTGATGGAGTCCGTAAGTCCCTTTGTATAACTTCATAGTAGATGTAAAGGAAATGGATAATGTATTTGTATTTATTTATTTGTAACTTCACAGTAGGAGATTGGCATGTATTGTTATCATCATATTATTATTGAGAGAAAGAGAACATGTATTATTTTGTTTCTATTACTCAAGGGTAATAGACATATAAAATAAATTTTTTAAAAAAAAAATTGGACCTAAATTACAGGCTTTTGGTAATGTTTTCGAATAATTAAAAAGTTGGGGCGTGACACTCGCTATTTCCTCAAGGCAACTCATCTTTTGAGACTTGGGTATTGGAAGTTCTTTCAGAGCTTAAAGGGTCAGCACTATTAGTTCACTCCCGCACTCACTCTATTGCCAAGCTAGAGGCCTAATTAGATCAAATGGCTAATAACATGAATAGAAGAGAGGAGGAAAAATTACTGAGTCAGGCTGCGGCTAACCCTAAGGGTCAATATAGGGCAGAGGGGTCGAGTGGGAATGGAAAGCACCATGAACAGGTGCAAGCAGTGATTACTTCGAGGAGTGGAAAGGAGTTAGAGCTTCGGCTAGTTGCGTTTGATGCAACTAGGGCTAAGAAGGGTGACTACGGTGGTAAACCCAATGAGAGCAAGGATGAAGAAGAAACACATAAGAGGGATGACTTAGTCCCTAGTACTTCACATGAGTCTAAGGCACCATATGTGCCTAAAGCATCCTTTCCCCAATGCCTTGATACACCGTCCCCTTTTAATAAGAATACAGCATCCATGGAAGCGATGATGGAGGTTTTTAAACAAGTTAAAATCAACCTCCCCCTGTTGGAGGTGATTAAGCAAGTACCCTCCTATGCCAAATTTTTGAAGGACCTTTGTACGCAAAAGCGTAAATCTAGGACATACGTGTCCCAAAAAGTCATACTCACGGAGCAAGTAAGCTCCATCTTATTGAGTGACACACCCTCTAAGCTTAAAGACTCGGGTGCCCCAATCATTGCATGTATTATAGGGGACCATTTCATTGATAGGGCCTTATTAGATTTAGGGGCTAGTGTCAATTTATTGTTGTACTCTGTGCACGAGAAATTCGGGCTTAGCGAGTTGAAGCCCACTACTGTCACACTCCAGTTGGCTGACCGGTCCATCAAAGTGCCACGTGGCATGATTGAAGATGTGCTAGTAAAGGTCGATAGGTTTTATTTTCCTATTGATTTTTTTGTTTTAGATATGGAACCGGTTGCCAGCTCTAGGAAACAAATCCTGGTGATCTTAGGTCGACTTTTCTTCGCTACGGCTAATGCATGTATTAATTGTCGTACCAGGTTATGGATGTTTCATTTGGGAATATGCAACCGAAACTCATTGTTTTCCAAACATCCCAACAACCCCATGAAAGAGAGGAGTGCTTATTTGTGGATGTTATGGGTGAGATAGTAGAGGAGGCTTTACTATCTCTGATAGTAAAGAAATCCTATATACAAACGAATCAGTTTATCATCAAACAAATCTAACCCAATAATCACATATATATATATACACAAAATTGTCATCAACACAGACTCATTTAATATAAATCAGTTTATCATCAAACAAATCTAACCCAAGAATCAAACCATGGCAAGAACTCAAACAATAAATTAGTAAATTAGTTTATCATCAACAAATCTAACCAAATAATCATATATATATACAAAATTATCATCAACACAAACCCATTTAACATATATATATATACAAAACAACAAAAAATTTAATAGAAAATCGAATCCATTTCTTTTATCTTTTCTTCCATTTATCATCAAACCCATTTCAAAAATCAACAACAAATCTATCCCAAGAATCACACACACACACACACACACATATATATAATAGTAACAAATGACAATGATGATGAAATAGACCTCGTTATCGCCGCAATCTCGCCTTGCCGCCGTTGCGTCACCACTGGACTCAGCGTCACTCGCCATCATCTATCCTTCGCCATCACGTCCCTCCGCCATCTCTCTTAGTTCGTTTCTCTTTCTGTCGTGTTTCTCCATCGTGTTTGCCTCTTTGTCTCTCTCAGCTCGTCTCTCCGCCGCTCTCTCTCTCTCTCTCTCTCTCTCTCTCTCTCTGTGTCTCTCTTCTCTTCTATTAGGGCTAAACACAGATAATGGAGAAAAAGATGAAAGTGAAAAAAAAAATTTTGGGAGGGGGGGGAGGGGACTCAAATTTTGAAGAAAAAAAAAACTAAGTAAAACGATGTTGTTTTCGCCAAAACAACGTCGTTTTCACGAGCACCGCAGGGAAGCGCGGCAGATGATCTGGACTCTACTTGGTAGTGTGTCATTTTACACAATCTTGTCCGGGAAAATAAAATCAACGTCTCAACCTCTAACCGATAAAATCTAATTTTGGATTTTTGGCCAAAGCGTCCCGTTTAAAATCATACTTATTATTTATTTTTTTAAAAAATAAATATATTATATTTATTGTATTTTTTTTGTTTTTTGTAGTCCTTTTAAAGCATTAAGAAGAGAAGCCTAACTTTCAAAATAATTATAAGTATGATATCTGTTTTTGCGCAAGTAAACAACTATTTTCATTTGCACCAAAGCACACACCCATTTATATTTCATGTTATTATTATTAGGATAAAATGTATTTTATACTCTTGTTGTAGTATAATTCGATAACATTTTACCTATTTTTCTTTTAAACATAGTTACATGACTTTCATAAAATTTTAAATTAAAATGTTACAGTTATATTTTCTATTGAAAGTAACAGACTAAATTTTTTTCAATCACCTTAACGAAGGTGGTGGACTTCAACCAAGTCAGAAGTGTATCTCATATGTTTATTTTGAGAGTTAAAATTAAATTTCAATGTAATAAGATGAAATTAGTTTTGTTTTATTTTTTTTTTAATTTTTTACTTACTTTAAAGACCTAACCCAAACATACCACTTCTCACCACACAGTATATATATGTATATATATATAATTATATACACACTATAATTTATTATTAGAAAATTTTAATATTTACATTGTTAAAAAATATATATCATATGGATCTTTAGCTATGTCATTTTTTCTTTAATTATAATTAATTTTCTTATTTAATTATGATATTATTTTAGTTATAACTTTTAAGTTATTTAATTATGCCTTATATTGCGTTTGGTTATGATATTTTTATTTTAATTATAACTTATAAAATATAAAATTATACTAATTAATTCGTAAGATATTATTATATTTTAATAAATCCAAAATGTGTGAAAAAAAAATCCAAAATAATATTTGTAAGATTTATGCCTTGTTTGAGAATAGGTTTTTTTAATAATTTTTTGGTTTTTTAATTAAAATATAATATAAAAAAAATAGTATTTTTGTGATGACTTTTTAATTTTATAAAAAAATATATGTAAAAAAAAAAAAAAACTCTTTGATTTTTTTGACATAAGTTGTTGACATTTTAATTTTTTTTAAACAACTTTTTAACTTTTTAAATAAAAAAGTCACGTAACAAAGAGACCTTATTAAAATACAAAAATATCACGTATTTTTTTGGAACAACACCTTTCAAGCTATTTCCACTTTACTCCCCATATACGAACCCTAATTCACTGTAATCACAATCTGTGCGTATGCGAAAATGACGAAGAAAGCATACAGCAAAAGAAGAAGAAAGGCGATCGTCGGTTCTACTTCATCGGAAAGCTCACCGGCGTCAGAGGAAGTAATTGCGAGCAATGAAGATCTCCTTGCAGAGATTCTCTTACGTCTACCCGCCAAATCCCTAATCAGATTCAAGTCCGTCTCCAAGAATTGGCTCCATCTCATCTCCGATTCTCAGTTTGCCGTCAACCACTCTCGTCGAATTCGCAATTCCTCCATGATCTCTGGCTTGTTCTTCGACTTCGACTTTTACTATTCTCCTACAGAGCCTCACTCTGTCTCGCTTCACGCCCACCCAAATCGCAGTCTTCCCACTCTCTCCTTCCTCGACGCTGTTGGAGGTGATCGCCCATTTGGGATTAGAAGCGCTTGCAACGGTTTAATTTTGTGCCAGAACTATCAAATTGTTTGTAATCGTTTTAGAAAAAATTACGTTGTTTGTAATCCAACCACCCAGAAATTCACTCTACTTCCTCAACTTGATTGTCTAAGTCTTTCATGTGAATTATGGGGTGTTTACTTGGCTTTTGATCCTTCAAAATCACCTCACTACAAAGTTGTTTTCTTTCGACCCTGTTATAAATTTCATATCTACTCTTCCGAGACTGCGTCTTGGAAACAGATTACTGTCAGTGAATGTGAACCACTAGGTGATTGTCTTGAAGGTGTGTTTTGGAATGGGGCAATCCATTGGTTGAGTTACGAGGATGTTCACTTTAGATTTGACGTTGATGAAGAGAAGCTCATAAAAACCCATAATCCTCCAAGTCCTAAAATTCTTTCTGTGGACAAGACTAGGTATTTTGGCGAATGTGGTGGTCATTTGCTTCTTATTCAGACGGGTTTGCGAAATGCCATGGGATTCAGAATCCTTGAGATGGACAGGGTCTCCTTCCATTGGTTTGTGAAGTGCCGCGTCAATCTTAGACCCTTAATTTCTGTATTCCCTGAGATAGACATAGATGACAGAAGAAAAAGATACAAATTTCATGTGCTATGTGTTGTGAAGGGAGTCAGCGAAAATGATTTTGCGTTGGTGTTAGTTACTGCTGGCAAAGCAATTTATTATGATCTCAAGTGCAAGTCATCGAGGGTGCTTCTAGATCATTTGCCTCTACTTAACTTTGATGCACCAAGTTTTCGCCGTTATCCTTGTTCTCATACTTACAAATTCGTTGAAAGTCTATCCCCTGTTTGAGATATCTAACATGTTGGAGCAGGTATGTTTTTGTTTTTTTTGTACAACTTTGTCACACTCATTTCTTATAGATGCTTGTTTTAAAACTTAGTATGTTGCTTTTTTTTATTTTTTTATGTAATCATCATCATGGTTCTCTAAGATAATAGTTTTGTTCAGAGTTCCATAATGTGTGATCTGTGTTCTTCATGTAGATGGTATGCCCCTTTAAAACACAATCTCATTTTCCCTCTGGTGAGTATTTGTTAGATTGTTGGTCTTTGATGGTACTATCATTATTTTGATGATGCTCACATTGTCTTTTAAGCTGGTCTTTGTTACACCTCTTTCTCTGCCTGCTGTACCAGAGCGTTCCAGTGAACCCCTTTTGACTACTGCAAGTATCATTCATGAGTTTTTTTGGCAATAAACTTCACAAAACAACATGGGATTGGAACATAAGTTAAAACCTACTTAGATTGGAGATAAGTTTTAGAAGAACGTAGCCTCGGTGAATAAACTCTATTATTTGTTGATCTGATCCTCAGTGAGGATGCATTAATCTCACATTCTTCACGGCTTTGATCTCCTTGTGATGTGGTTGGATGGAATGGTTCTAAATGCGCAACAATTGAATGGAAAAGACCCACACACACACACACACACACACAAAATGGAAAATATGTTATTCTATTCTTGTCGAATTCTAAATTATCACATGTTCACAGTGATCATCTGCAGATTGCAATAACCATTATAACTATTAGTGATTCCTTTAAAATGGTTAATAACAGGAAGAGAGAGAGAGAGAGAGAGAGAGAGAGAGAGTCATAGGTTTCTTCTTTTTGTAATTTGTTAATGTTATTAATAGGGAGAAATCTATGGCGTGCACCTAAAAAGTCGGTGAGAAAGTTCCGATTTTTTGTGGTGAAAGTTGCGAAAAAGGAATGAATGGAAAATCTATGGTGTGCACCTCAAAGTGAAAGTTACAAACCTTAGTGATTATGTTATGAATGATATGATGTAAATGCTATGAACCATTTGTGGTGAAAAAAGTTATGAGTTGTGGTCGTATTAATAAATTAAAGAAGTTTATTCAAGTCCTTGTTGCTTCACTAGTTCTGATATAAAGCAAATCTCATCAACTACCCAAAAGAGAAGGTGTTAGGTATCCTGGAAGCCAATATTTTTCTTCAGAGCTGTTTAAATGTCGTAATACAAAAAATATATATATAATAAAATAAAATAAAAACACAAAAACTTTGTTAACATAATTTGATTTACAACAAGACATTATCATGTTGTTTGAGTTTGTAAGGTTAAACTTGGTATCTTTGCTATGTTACTATGAAATCTGCAAATTTGTTCTATTTGGTTGCAGAAATAATGGTGGTTAGAAGTTAATTTTATTGTCTTAGTAGCAATATGGTCAAGATCTATTCACTTTGATCTTAAAAATTGCATGTTGACATCATAGAAACTTAAGCATACATGAGATTTGAATACACAGAAGCATCGAGAATCCATATAACTTCGTGTGCCTAATCATAGTCATGGAAGAGCAATTCTTCCTTTCTTCAATTTTCTCATCAGTCAAACAGTATTCAATAAAAGAAATACAAGGTATAAGTTTACACTTTCTGGTTTGAGCTTATTGAGTTAGACCATTGAAATCTGTACCCATTCAAAAAGAAACTTCATCGTTATTCATTGGAATTGTCCCATGTCATCATTTAAAGAGCCCAAGAGGGTTATTGATAATAGACCAATACGTTTCTGCTTCTCATTCCCAGATAACATAATGGATCAATGTTAAAAGAACTTGTGTTGGGAACTTCTATTTTCTAACTTGAGTTTAAGAAAAGCTTGTGTGATCTCTCCAATGTTTTTATTCTAATAATTACATGAAATTTCTTCAACTAAACTGTATAAAGGTTCTTCACCAAGACATTTTTGGGTTTTTGTTGGTAGAGCTAGACTGTATATTTGTGGTGTTGCAAACTAGGAAAATCTTTAAATGTGTTCTATTTGGCTGCTGAAACAAATATAGATAGAAATTAAATTTATCATCCTAGTAGCTTCACTCCCAAGCTCTGATGTTAAAAAGTGCATGCTGACATCGTAGAAACTTAAGCATACATGATATTTGTTTATGCTTTTACAAAAGCATCAGAATCCATATGACTTCTTGTGCTTAATTTATAGTCATGGAATGCCAATTCTTCTTTCTTCCATTTTCTCAGCAATAACAGATCATCCAATATGTGATTGCCATTGGTTGATACAATTCATTAAAAGAAATGAGATATAAGTTTATTTTTTATTAAGAATGACCATTAAAATCTGGACCCATTCAAAAAATTTATCATCGTTCATTCACTGAAAATGTCCTATGTTGTCATTTAAAGAACCTAAGAAGGTTATTGATTAAGGCCTCATTTAGGAAGTTACATTTTTGTTGTCTTTTTAGTTAAAATATGAGGTGAAAAAAATCAAAATATGTTTAGGAAGAATTTTTTGACTTTTTACTGAAAAACGTGCAAAAATAGAGTGAATAAAAATGAATATTTGACTATTTTGTACGATTTTTTATTTTTTTTTTGGACTCTTGTCGGCCTTTGTAATGGCTTTTTGGAGGCCATTCCAACCTTCTTTAGTTGTTTTATATTTCCACTGTCTTTGTGCAATGGTCTTAATTCATTACAGCAATTAGTTTTTTATTTTCCTTTTAGGTGATCGTTTCTATGAAAAAATGTTATATTCATGTTTACTTGCTTATTTATTTATTAATATTTAATTTTTCTATTGTTATATTTTCTTGTTAATCCTTACTTTCTATGTAGTTATAAGGAACATGCATGAAACAATAATGATATATCAATTTGATAAATTATATTATTTTAACTTAATATGTTCTTATAAAAAAACTAAACAAAATATTAGAAAAATATTTTTGTATTTATCTTTGCAATTGTATTATATTAAAGGAATTGAGACCTAATACTATGGATCATTTTTCATGCATTTTGGTAATAAATTCAGGAAAAAAAGAAAGCGATACGAAATTGTAAGATTATAAGAACAATATAGATCACGCGAAATCTTCTGTAATTAATTAGAAAACTACGGGAGCCGAAGATAAATTTGTTCATGTTGCTTCATTAAGTTAAGAAGGAATCAGAAGCAGAGACACTTGAAGTCTATTCAATAGATTTTGTCGGTTCTTTTTGTCCTTTACTTTTTTCTCTACTCACTCAAATTCCTCTGATGATAGAAATTTTTGGTGAGCCAAGTGAAACAGCAGATGAGATTCTTAAAACGACCCAAAGAGAATAAGGGAACATCACATATCATTTTGAAAATGCAACTGAAAGGAATTTGATAAACAATAATGAATGTTCATCCGGAAGAGGTTCTCTGTCCAATTGTTTTCTGAAACCAAATAATACAAAGGAAGCAAAATACTAAAGTACCCCGACTGCAGCCCAAAAAGACAAAGAAAAATGCATTATAACCGGAAGAGATTTTTTCTGAAACTAATGAAGAAGATAAGATTTGTTTTATGCACTTCAGTTTTACAATGCTAGTAAGTCGTCCTACTACCAAAGTGAACCGAATCTGTCACTCATTCTAGATCTCTGATAGTGGGGCATTAAGCTCGAGTATTTTACTGTGGACAACATAAGACAATTCCAGTGAATATTTTTAATTTGTCCAAATGTCAATGGTTAGTCTCAAGAAGCTCCAAAGAGAAGGTGTATTCGTATCTTTTATTTATTTGTTGGTTTTGTTTTGTTTGTTTGTTTGTTTGTTTTATTTATTTATTTATTTATTTTTTGATATTGTATCAACCCACAGCATATTGGATGGTCTGTTTGACTATTGAGAAAGGAGGGAAAAAAGAAAGAAAACTGGGCTTCCATTCCTATAAAGCACAGACAATACTTCTATGTATTCAAATCTCATGTATGAGAACTTCTAATAGCATGAGTTTTTTTAACGTCACAACTAATAGAGCTTGCAGTTGATGCCACTAAGATCATTTATTCTAACTATCATAGTTTTTGTACTAGAACACATTTGAGGATTTTGTAGCTTGCATCACCACCTAAGAAGCACGGATATTTTTAAGAATGTGGTATGTCTGTGTTCGACACTAGCCCTCATCCAAACGTTTCATATTTTTAGACGTTGATACGTTTTGGACGAAGACATTTTCTAAATTAATCATATAATAAAACAATTCTATGAGCATTATGAGCCATTTTTTATGTTTTGACGTATCAAAACTTAACTCATCTTAGATTTTAATTCATTATATTTTAATTTTTTTTTTTCCTTCTTGAGGAAACATTTTGTCACGCCCCGAAAATTTATACAATAAAGATTCACCAACTTCTTTTGTTTAATGTAAACGTAAGTAAATCACAATATTAACATCATCAGCAAATCTCCAACATTTGTAATTCATTAACCATTAAGAGATTTACAAAAGAATGTCTCACATGCAATTATGTATTCAACATTCCTAAAATATGAATCTATAGCATGTAACAAGGAAGTTTAGTATGAATTAATGCCCTCAATGGCTACAAATTCCAAGGCTTAAGGCCGGTTACACAAAAATGGTTTCAAACCCATACACATAAAGTCCTTGGCTTGTCAAAAATAATTACAACAAAATAAAAGAGCCTTGTGCTCGCAAAACATATCTCTATGCCTCTAACTTGGCGAGATCACCACATCTTTTCCTGCACAAAATCTCATAGGGGTGAGTACAAGGCCCATAGGTAAACCTTAACAAAGTATATATATTTTATACAATCTAAGGGGATTAATGCATATGCTAAACTATGTTCAAAAATAAATATCTTCATCTTTTGAAGCTTTTGTGCACAATGCAATCTTGAAAATTTAACAATTCAATAATTTCAATGTAGTTCAACGGGACAGTAAATACGACTCAGGTAATCCCGAGGTTGGTGTCTGCAAGTAGGCATAACAAGCACTACCAAATCCCCACTTTACCGGTCGTTAATCGGGAGGTACGTGGTACTTCCTTTGCACGTGTTTTCGATCTTTCAGTATGGACACTCAAGCCAACTTAACCAATACCAACCACACCCCCGAACTGGACTTACCAACGTATTTACCCCGAAAACAAATTAATATGATTTTGATTCACAAAACAGTGTCCTTTTTATCGCATCAATGCTAAAATTAAATGGCAATGCAAAAATGTCCAATGCATTAACATAATTCATTTTCAATTTCTCTCACACAATTCTCCATTTGTGATCACTTTCCACATCTCTTATCAATGCAATATCATAATACATTACAAGAGATAAAATAATATTACACAAACCTTCAAGCATTTTTCATACATTAATCATCATAATATAATTCTAAAGGATTATATAACAACCTCAACATTCATGTATTCTCCACATGTAAATCTCTATTTTTCCACTTGGTCATTTCAAGACCAACCAATAATAAGCTATACAACAAGCTTCAATTTAACCATTTCTCATTTTCTTTCCATGGAATTTCCTCTTTATACACAATCTTAGGAGTATCTCAATCACATATTCACTTTAATACTAGACAACCATAGATTTCATAACATCTTATCATTTTCCCAAAACAAACCCCCAATTTCTAAGGTTTCCACAAAACTAGGTTTTTCCTCAATTTTGAAAGGATTTTTCCAAGACAACTTCTGTCACGACCCCATTCCGCCCCTAGTGGAATGGTGCCATGATGGCCAGTAATTCGAGATTACCAAAGGCCACATGCAAGAATCCACACGCAAAACAGAGTATACATATGGGGCTTACAAATGCGGAAGCAATAAATCAAAACTAAGTAATCCATAAGAGCAGTGCATAAGTTGAATGAAATGTCATACATCGTTACATAGCTTTAATACAACAAATGAAGTACAAAAATACATCTTGACCAAAAGGCTTCTCAGCCATCAAATACAAAATACAAGGAAATAACTAAGAAGCATGATCTTCAAGATGTTGCAAAACGTAATCCAAAACACGTCGGCAAACATATCAGCAAGAGACATCTAGGCGTCGCCGTCGTCTTGCTCATCACCTACATATATATAGAGAGGGTGAGCTTGGAGACTCAGTGAATGGTATAAATAATAAAGGGTTTACATGAATGCTATCCGAGATCTTTTAACAAAACAATACATGGAATAAATCAAGCTCATCTATCAAATCTTTCAAAGCTTCAAGGGATGCTTACTAACATCAATATAATACAAGAGATGACATTCCGGACAAACAAACCCACGCGGTAAAACCGTCAGTGGCAAGGCAAGACAAGACAAGTGAGATCTCAAAGCAATGGTGTCGTTGCATTATAGTCCCCGGACACTAAGGACTTGTGCTACAAATGCTTATAGTCCCCTAGCACATACGTACTTCCAAACTTTGTGCTACAAATGCTTATAGTCCCCTAGCACATACGGACTTCCAAACTTTGTGCTACAAATGCTTATAGTCCCCTAGCACATACGGACTTCCAAGAATGTCTTCAAAGCAAGATACAATATTTGATACGCAAAATAGGGATAATCATTCATGCTTGTAAGTAATATCCGAACAACGCAAAACAAGGTTCTATCAAAGCTTTATAACATATCTTTATTAAAATACCACTCACATAGCTCGTCGAACGTCGGGGTCAGGGCGAGTCCAAGTCCTACAAACAGATGGCAAGTCTATTGAATGTACTTTTAAACAAGCTTCACATGCATACAAAATGACCTCGGCATTTGCCAAAACTAAATCAAATCAAAACAAACACTGTTTCTCATCTCGGGGGACATGCTGGGCACCAACCAGGTCTTGGCCGAGGTTCCACACCTCCTCGCCGAGGTGAGGTCCCGTTGGCCACATGCAAGGAAAATGAAGTCGGGAAAAATCTGGGTTTCCCTCTGCTCAAGAACATAAAGAACACGAACATGAAGAGCATGGAGGAAATGAATGCAAAGATCATAACTTATTATTATAAAATCTGAGATTTCATGCTATGAGTTTGAAAACATGGACCTGGGTATCCATACTTGGAGATCTTACGAAAACAAACACAAAAGCATGTAACTTGTTGCAAACTTTCGGATCCAATGAGGCTTTTCTTCAAGAACTCATGAACACTAACTTTCTCTTTCTAAAACCGATCTTGAAATCATTGCATGGCATGCAGAACATATTCAATCGTGCAATGCAGCTAGATGATCAATAAGAATAACAAGAGTAGATTAAAATTCTAACCTCAAATCAAGAATCTAACGGTTTGAACCCTAAGAATCAAGCTTGTAATCCACTTTCTCACTCTAAAACTCCTCCTTCTTTTCCTAGAGCTTCTCTCTCCTCAAGAACAAGGATATGATACAAAATGATACATCTCTCCCTCTGCCGGCTGACTTAACACTCAGCTCGGACATGTGGCAATGGCTGGTTGGTTCAACTCCAAAAAGGTGACTGATTGAAAAGACAAGACTATGACAAGGTGTGTTCAACAAGCTAGGTGGCAAGGGACTCCGGCGAGTAATGACATCGGCTAACAACAAGACTTCGGCAAGCAAGGGAACAATGACCTCGGCCAAAAAGAACAACACTTGGCCCAGCTGTGCCACACCTTGGCCTAGATGTGCCACACCTCGGTCTAGGTCGTACCAGTCTAGGGCAAGATCACTTGGGTTCAAGGGTAACATCTCGGCCCAGAGAGTACACATCTCGGCCTTGGTAATGAACACCTCGGCCTAGATAATGATATCTCGGCCAATATGTCAGGGTGCGGGTGAAGGCCAACCAGAGAAATCCCAAGATGGTCCTAAGCGTAAGAGTATCAAAGGGGCGACCTAGGCTCAAGATGACCTCGGCTGAAACACATACACACCAAGAAGGAACATAGCATTCAAGTAACACTTAAGCAAGACAAGTCAAGATTTGAAATGCAAGCTTAATCAGAGCAAAATCATGTAAAATGCATATGAGTACGGTTAGGGCAGTGTGAGGGTCACTACAACTTCCCTTCTTAAGAATATAGTTCATACCCTCAAGAGTTTTTAGAAAACATTGAGAAATCCTCCTTTTAAAATTATCCCAAAAAAATAAAATAAAAAAATCATGAGCCAAAATCAAAGTTCAATACTACAAGAGGGAATTCCAAAATCAACATAAACTTGCAAAAATATATATATAACTTTAAGAAAACCTCTACCTCAAGCTTAGAAGAGGAAGGAGAGAAAATCCTAAAAATGGATGTTGATGAAAACTTGATTCGAACGATGAAAATGTAGCCCTCGTCCCTCTTTTCGATTTGGTGTAAAAAGCCCTCTCAAATTCTTGGTAGATCTTGCTAAATCTTGGAGAGAAGATTGAAATTTGGTGGGTTTGTAGAGAGAAGGAAGAGCAAATATGGATATATATATATATAGAGAGAGAGAGAGAGAGTTGAAAAAGTGGCCCAAACATCCTTTTGGCATCAATTTTGAGAAAAAGAGCACAAAATTTGAGATAGATGTGCCGAAATCCGCCTGAATGCTTTGAATTCTGCACGAGCGAAATTCCCAATCCACAAGAGTGGAAATTTTTTCCCTCACAAGCGGATTGCTCTAGAGAGCTGCCCAGAAATCCACTCAAAATCCGCTCAAGCGGTTTTCTACCCATAAAACTTTGAAAATTTTGAAAAACCCTGTGAGGATCCGCTTGGGTGGTTTTCAATTCCAAACAAGCAGTTTTACCTAGAAATTCAGAAGGTGATTTTGCAAACCAAGGCAAGTTCTAATGCCCAAAACTCAAAGTTTACAATCTGGAAAAATTACGAAAGGTTAAGTAAGAGTAGAATCAATAACTCAAAACGATGAACAAAACACTGAAAGAATTACAAACTACCCACTAGACAATACTATTCAAGCCCAAACCCGGGACATCACAACCTCCCCCTTTTAGGAAATTTCGCCCCGAAATTTGGCTACACCTCCCATCAACACACCCAAAGAACAAGATCAAACAAACAACCAGACTAATGAAAAAATAAATCCACAATAACAACAATTCAATTATAACATGAAGATCTCAATCTCAACAACATTTTACTATCATTATCAAAAAAAAAAATCATGGGCCAAGGCCACAATCCAACAACCACTAACATGATAACCATAAGCATGAGTTCAACAACAATTGTAACAATCCTACAATAGTTCTCATGCTCTCAAAATAATGACAATTATAACAAAAAGTGGTTTACAAATTCAACTATTTATTCTCAAACACAAGAGAGATCACAATCTAGAATAAACTAAGCGTTCTCAAACAAATTCGGATACTTGGAGCAGGCTTCCGCCACCCGTTCCCAAGTTGCCTCCCCAACTCCATGGTGCCTCCACAACCCCTTCGCTAATGGCATGGTCTTACCCCTTAACACTTGTGCTTGGGCACCTAAGATTGGAACCAATCGCTCTTCATATGAGGCATCCTTATCTACCTCCAAATCAACCAAATCAAGTACATGTGAAGGGTTCGGTTCATACTACCTAAGCATAGATATATGGAACATGTTGTGAACCACCGAAAGTTGTGGCGGTAAGGCCAAACGGTATGTCACTTGATGTCGACAGAAAGGTGCCGTATTGAGGCCACTTAAGTTACATTTATAGTCTTTGAATTTTTCTTATTTGGTAGAGATGATGTGTTTTGTGCACTTGTGTAGATTTGGCAGGCAACGTGCAAATTTAAGTAAAAAGTGATGCAAAAGCAGATTCTCTGTACAAGTAGTGAAAATTCTCAACCTGCCACCTCACTGAACATGCGGCCAAGCTCCACCGCACATGCAGCCCACCACCACTTAAGCAAAAATGAGGGGCGCTCGAGCGAACCACCTAGGGCTGTGTGCGCGTAAATTCAAGTATGTTCTGCTGGAAAGAAAAAGAAGAAAAGAGGTTGTAATTAGGGTTCAAAAATATTTCAGAGAAAAAGAGGGGCTAGGGTTTGGAAAGCTTTTTTTTTTAAGTTTCAAGGGCAATTCTCATGGAGGGTTCTTCTTCTTCTACTTCTTCCCATGCCTCCATGAGTGGCTAGGATCCTCTTTCTAGGGTTTTGATGAAACCCTAGCCAAGTAAATAGGTTTTCTTTTTGATTTTCTTTTATGTAATGGTTTGAATAATTGTATGATTCTCAAGAACTTTTCAAATATAATTTTTCATTATTTCTTCAAGCATTCTTCTTTCTGTGATTGTTGAATGCTTCCTATGCAATGGTTTCTATACTTTCATGTTCAAGGTATGAGAAGAGCCATACTATGAGGGATGAGTCGTGTTGCTATCCTAGTTTAGAGCGAACGACTCGTACTATTTTAGATGGTTTGTGCCTATACATTGAACGTGTTAATTTTCTTGATCAATGCTTTGAACTTGTAATTGCGAAGTATTATTTAGTTCAAACCATAACATAATTGAGTCTTAAAGTGAAGCCTTATTTATGTAACTAGTGGTGAATTAATTACCATAGGTTTTTTCCAAAATCAGTAACTTTATCTGTAATTATAATTGCTAGTTTATTTGCTTTATTTAATTTAATTATCATGAGGTTATGAACAACCATCTCTTTCATCAAAATTAATTTAGAAATTTTACAATTAAATTAGTTTAATTTCCCGTTTGTTCCTGTGGATTGATATCTAGACTTACCGTTATTTTAAGATATTTGGTATAGTTTAGTATTTATTTTTGGTGTGTGAAACCACCACCAAATTTTGGCGCCGTTGCTGAGAACTTCTGGAGAAATTAATTAATTTAAAGTCACATTCTTATTTTAATTTTTAGTTTAGGATTTTATACTTTTGTGTTGCTAAGTGTGCAGAGTTTTTGCAAGCGGAGCTATCATTGAAGTGCAAGGAGAGCGCAACCAAGCTTTAAAACAAACCGCAGCACTAAAGTGTTAAAAAAAAATAAATAAATAAAAAGAGAAAGACGAAGCAAATACTTGCAAGAAAACCACCAAAGTGCTAAACATAGAGAGCTCAAGTGGTGATTGGAGACCACGGTTTACACCTCAAGCTTCCGCAGGACAAGTAAAGTGTTTTCATTAAATAGCTGTGAGTATTTTCTCCTTTGATCTTTTGCTTTCATAACTTAGTGCACAAGAGTTGGAACTTAGTGTGTGTGTGTGTATGAGTGGTGTATGCCCTAAATTGTGGAGTTTGGACCTTGAACTAGAAAGGACTCTTAGGCACCTTAGAACCACTTCCTGTGTTCCTAGGCTTGAATATCTATATCCATACTTCGAACCATTAGAGATGGCGAACCCGAATGTCCCAAATGTGCCCAACCGGACCCTTAAGGATTACTTCACACCCACTGCATATACATCACCATCATGCATTCTGTTATCCAACACCACCTCTACACATTATGAAATTAAGTCCAACACCATCCTAATGCTCCCATCATTCCATGGACTAGCTCATGATGACCCTTATAAACAACTGCATGAATTTTTGAAAATTTGCTCTATGGTGAGGATCCATAATTTCACCAATGAGGCCTTAATGTTACGACCGTTCCCATTTTCACTAAAGGACAAAGCCAAACATTAGTTGTACTCCTTACCTGCTAATTCTGTCACAACATGGGACCAATTACAACAAAAATTTTTGGAGAAGTACTTTCTCATTGGTAAGATCAACCAACTCAGGCGAGCCATCACTAATTTTGCTCAAATTGTTGGCGAGAAATTTTATGAAACATAGGAAAGGCTTCGTAACCTTCTCCAACAATGTTCCGAGCACCAAGTGCCTGATTGACAACTTGTTCAAACCTTTTACTATAGCTTAACTAAGCCTCACCGCCAAATGGTGAATTCTTCTTGTGATGAGACATTCATGTCCAAAAATGTAACACCCCAAAAATATTACAATAAATCCAACTCATAAGCAGAAGAATAATAGAAATAAGATACATTCATTCATCAGAGTTCAGAGTTTGTTTACAAAGGTTAACACATGTGATATACATTCACCAATGTTCATCTTGAATCTATAGCATGTGTTAAAATGTTAAGAGAATTGAAGCTAAACATATAGTCAGATGCCTTATAGGCTTACATATTTTCAAGTCACTGCTTGGTTACACAAAAGTGAGCCTAACACAATACCATTTAAGCCCTTGGCCATACAAAAAAAATAAAACAAAATAAAGAAGCTTTTGTCTCCCAAAAGTCCCTCCAAGCTATTGCCTTGGTGGAGGCACGTCACCAGCACCTGAAAATGGTTTTTCCCAAATAGGGTGAGTCAAAACCCAGTAGGAACAATCTAACACAGTATATGAGATTTAGCAGAGATATAAGTACAATGTGCATACACAATACTTATGACAAAACATTAACATTTTTATAAGATCGTAAAGTACCAAAGTTCGTATTTCGATTCATTTTCCTTCAATTCATTTTAAGTTAATTTACCCTTTTCAATTCATGGGTCAATTCCATTATCTTTCCATAACCTAATTGAGACTACAACTCAGTGGTTTTCTAAGTCAATACAATGCCACACAGACACTTCAATCTGTCATTTTACGGAAATTTCATCCGCGGGATCGGCACCCACGTATACACAAGATTTTGAGACTTTCACCCTAGACACTCTGGCCAACTTAATTTCAATGGAGTCCGTCTCCTATCTCCTCCCAAACAATGGAGTACATCCCATTTCTCCTCTCAAACATCACACATATACAATGTATTTAAACATGGTCATATTCAATGACAACCAACAATTGATTAGTTTCAACTTACCTAATCCTCATGCAATTTCTATAGCAATCATAGCTATCCTCCACTGATAACCCAACACAGATATTTCTAAACAGATATATAATCTTCTCAATAGATAAATTAATCAAGTTTTGATAGGTGAGAGACAACACGTGTCAAACTCCACCCTTTATACCAATAATCCTCCAATTTCACATTACCAATGTCAATTTCTGTTAATTATACAAAATAACAATTTGACCCATTTAGGGCAAACTCCCCATTTTCCAAATTCAACCCAAGTACCAAAATCAATAATTTTGACACAATACAACCACATTTTCAAACTCCATAACCATTTATTTTCCATTCACCAAAAATCCCTCTTTTTATTTCACACCCAAACCCTAGGTTTGTTCAAACTACTCCCAAATCCCACCATTGTTACACAACGGCAAATAACTAAGCTAAAGACCATAGGAAAGTATAGAAAATTCCTACCTCAAGTTTAGAAGGCCAAAGCAACAAAAGAGAAACTTCAAAGACGTCGAAACCAACTTCTACTCGAATCAAAACGGAGCTCTTGAGGTGCTCTACCTCTTTCTCAATGGCACTAGAATGAAGATCTCAATAGATCTAGGTGAAATAGTAGAGAGAAGATGAGTTTTAGAGAGAGGAACTCAAGATCTAGGTTTTTGGAAAGTTTTAGAGAGAGAGAGAGAGAGAGAGAGAGAGAGAGGAGTGAAAAAGTGATGAAAAAGTCATCCTTACGATTTGTTATACACACAGTCCGCTCGAGCGTGAAAAGTGACGCTCAAGCGTCAGACACATAGTTCCTCTCAAGCGTCAGACACATAGTTCCTCTCAAGCGCAAGAAGTGACGCTCGAGTGCAGAATGCACACTTCCAGAAGTTTTGCAGACGAAGGACATCGCTCGAGCTCAAGATTGGACGCTCAAACGTCCACTCTCTCGAGCGTAGGAAATGCCGCTTGAGCATAGAATACACTCTTCCAATATTTGCAGGTCTGTAAAAATACTGATAGTTTGCAAATTTCGCTTAAGCGCAAGAATGGCCGCTCGAGCGGATAAGAAAAATTGCAAAGCTCACTCGAGCACAATAATGGCCGCTCAAGCGGAGGAGCAAAAATCTGGGCAACAAAGGTTTGGAAAAACAAGCAACTAACATGTTCCAAACACACAATTACAATTTAAATGACCAATCCAAGGAACCACAACGGGAAAAGAGATGAACAACAACATTGAACCACAAAACCCGAGTTCGGAACATAATAAATAGTTGGTTCAAAATCGGAGTCGCTATAAAAAATGACAGCGATGCACGACAATTATTTTAAAACCTAAGTGATAATTCCCTTCACCATGTCTCCGCAGCCTGGCAAGTCCAATAATCGGTAGTTGGAGCCCCGAAAAGAGGGGGTATTTATGAGTTAAGGCAAAACCTAGAGTTAGCCCAACAAGTAGATGCATTGTCCCACAAAATGGACCAATTATTAGCTTCGGGACATGCCCCTACACAGCAACCACAGCCTCAATTTTACAAGGCATGTGTTATTTGTGCGAGCCTTACTCCAGACTTGAGTGAGTGCCCTTCGGCATCACAATTTCCTTAATTAGTCCAAGAGCATGTGAATGCGGCTCAAGGATTCTCCAAACCGAGTAATGACCCATATTCCAACACATATAACTCGAGATGGAGAAATCATCCTAATTTTTCATGGAGACCTCCTTCATAAGGCACTTTGTACAACCCTCCATAACCAAGGCAGAATTTTAATAATTTTGCCAACCAATCTTCCCACCGCCCACCACAACCTTACCGGTAACCACAAACCCCGCTGTAACAATCCAGAATCTTTTCCTCCGCTCGAGCGGGGGAGTTGACACTCGAGCGGACTTGTGAGGCTCCCAATATCTCGTGTGTTTGTAGGCGGGCCGCTCGAGCGTGGAAAGCGACACTCGAGCGTGGAAAGCGACACTCGAGCGTGGAAAGTGAGATTGCCCTTGGCATTTTATTAGTGTATTTGGAACCCCCTTGTTTTATTTTGGGACAATGATCGAAGTGGTAACATAATGGTAAAGTAAGAGTAAACCAAGAATTTAATTTGGGTAATTTTTCCTATGAACAGCCGTCACTCTTTTGCCCTTTTCTTTTTTTCACATTTTGAATTTGGGTGTGAGGCTAGAACCATTGGAAATCTTATTTCTGGGGCTTCAATTTGGATACAAGAACGACCTAGAACGGAGTCCAAATGAGAGAGTTATACCCGTTTGAAGTTTTCATATCTATATTGGAAGCAGGTACGCTCGAGCTTAGAAAGCGACGCTCGAGCGAATTGCGCTGTAGCTCGACTTTTTTCGCGCCCCCCCTTTCGGAAGGTTTGAAAAGAAAGCCCTACAGTTCGGACTCTTGTGGTTCTGAATCTAGTCTCACAAGTGCAATGTAAAACTGATAAACACCAAAGAGTCCAAATCCGGCAAATCTTTTGAAAACTTGATTTTAAATCAAATAATGCCAAAATTGGACTGCTTTTCCAGATACAGAGTCGCCACCTAAATATTTTATTTTGAAAAAATTTAGGAAACCCTGACTCATGCCAAAGGCCACGTGTTTGTTATCACCAAAGTTGCCTCAGCTCGGGAACTTGGGTACAAGAGGGGAAGGTCCTGAAATGAGCACCCCCGCTTGCCCGATCAAAGATCGGCCTCTACTAATCATGATATGCTTTTTATAAACATTATGTGTTCTTGTTCCGATTTTTATTCTAACCTTACTATGTGATGCGTACAAGCAAATATAGACTAATTTGCTCAATTTGAAACAATTCAACTCATGTTTGTTTTCGAAAATGGCTTGAATTTGCCACCTCAAGTGGGCTTAAAGTTGTGGATTTTCCACCAAACATAATGGGCTTAAAACATGATTTGCCACTCAACAAAGTGGGCTTAAAACTTACATTCGTTGAATCGTTCCAATTCAAACAACAAGCCTATTTAGCATTTAAGCGCATAGCCTCATGGCAAGCATGCTAATCATGGCAACATTCACACTTATGCAAATATGCTAAAGCATAAAAACTTACCTAGTACTCCAAGCAAGAAAAATATGAGTTAGAAAAATATGCATGATTCCTAACTATACAAGATGTCTAATGCAACACATGCAATATGCAATTAATAGGCTCGACTACTAATATGGCATATGATCGATTCGAACAACATGCGATTAAACACGTATTCAAAGAAGTTATTGAAATAGTAATGTAGTTTGAATGATGTGCCGAGCCTCGGTGCATGTAATACAAATGAATGGATGCAAACATGCAAGCATAATGTATGCTAATTGAAAATGTCCCTAATCTAACCATCAAAAGCGATTATATAAAAGAGAGAAAGACGTGGGGTTGGAAAACATACACACACGCACGCACACTTATTACAATATTACACCCTCGTGAAGGAGGGTCCGAATGAAACCAGCCAACTAGCTATGCTAATTAAACTAACTATTACAAAACAAATTAGCTAATTAAATATTACAAAACAAATTAGCTAGCTAAACACTTAACTAACTAATTACAAAGCAATTAAACTAATTAATTACAGCACGAATTAATTATCTAATCTACTTAAATAATTACAATATTTACAAGCCTTAGCTATAACTAATTAACTAAGCAAAGCAACTAAAAGGCCTCAGGAAACAAGAGATGCATGCATGCTCGGTTTCTCCACCCAAAAAACCATCGTTTTGTTGCTGCATGTCTTTGTTTGCACACTTGAACACCAAAGAAGCTGTCCACTTCCAGAACACCTCTGCGCCACCTCAGGAACACACTGTGCAAATTTCATTGGTGGCCCACAGGGGGCCTGTCGGCTACCAATGGTGGCCAATCGGCTACCATTGGTGGTGGCCGGTCGGCCACCGATGACATGAACTTCTCTTTTTGCTGCAACAGAGAGCAGATAGAGCAAAATAGTGTATTCTCACAGATTATTTGCACACTTTGCCTCTCATTTTCATGGGAAAATCAAAGGAGGGACAAAATTTGATTTACAAACCATCAATCAAGCAATTTCATTAAATGATGGCTTGTGAAACCAATTGTGCAAGTTCAGTAAATGCAAAATGAGACCAAAGGACCATCACTCTATCATGCATGATCAAGGGCAATGAAGACCAAGGAAAATAGCACATTTCATCACTTTTGACTATGAAATGTCCCGCTTTCCTTGTGTTCAAATTAACGTCCAATTTGAACACATGCAATGCAACATAAAAGAATGCTTATCTTGCCTTTTTACTTGTCCATTTTGTTTACACATTTTAAATTACCAAATCATTCTTTACTTGATTTGTCCATTGGTGAGTGTCCTCTAACAGAAAGAAAGCTCAAACCAAAGGTTGTTTTAGGCATGAAAGAGACCTCATGCCGTTGGTAATGAATCCCCAAAGGGATTAAACCATTAAGCACAAACATCTCAATTCCATGCTTTAAACAAGCAAATGGTTTAAACCACTTTCAAAACAAAAATAAAACCAAGAAAGGAGGGAGGTTGCAGATATGATTAGGTGCTGAAAATGAGTACAAAAAGCACTAAAACATGCAACCAACTCAAAACAACGATAGTTAAAGCCCTAAAACACTAAGCTAGTGAAGGAATTAACACTACAACCATGCAATACACGACTCAAATGAATTAACCAGTCCAAAACAGAGCTAAAACAGGTTATTTCAGAGGCTAAAACATGTCGGACTTATGCTAAGTTAAACTAGAAAAACATACTAACATGTGAAGCTAGCTAGGCATGCAAACAATTCACAAAGAGGGGAGGCTAACCCCTCCAATTTTGGACTTCAAAATAAGGTTTTTGCCACTGAAAAATCTCTGAGATTTAGTGGTTAAAAGGCCCAAAAAGTTTGATTTGAAAGTGATGGATAATAGCACAAAAAGCTTAACAAACAAAGGAGCAAGAAGGGTGGACAACCCCTTAACTCAAAAGGGCTCAAACCACCACTTTTAAGCCACAAAACGGAGGTTTTTACAGTTCAAAACCAGCCTCAAAACAGTTGAAATAGATGAGAAAATAAGCATACAAAACAAGTAGAAACAAGGCAAGTGTTATACCTTTGAAGCAAAGCACAAACTAGCCAATAATCCAAGCTGAAACCACCTTCTAGAGCTCAAAGAAGGTCCTAAGTAATCTCAGCTCAAAGGTGAGGGTATTTGGTTAAGGGTTGGCATGCAAAAGCTAAGGATTTATGAACCAATGTGTACAAAATAACAAGAGAGAGAGAGAGAGAGAGAGAGAGAGAGAGAGATTTTTGCTCTAAATTTTCTAACCCTAAAAAATAGTGGAGAAACCCCCCTATTTATAGAAAAACACCCCTTGAGCTTAGAAACATCCTACCATACACGTGTAGGGAGATGCAACTCAGTGTGCAACAACTGGCACAGCTGTCAATAAATATCTGGAAAAAGGCACTGATGGCTATCGGCTACCACTGATAGCTGACCGAACATCACTGGTGGCCGACCGATCACACCCACGGCCGACAAAAACATCCCATGGCCGACAGCCCTGGATGGTGGCCGATAGGTCACCAAGAGGTCTAGACACCAAGTTTTGGTCCAAAACAAGGCACATAAAGAACAAGGTTTAGAGATTCAAAGACAGGGCATTCCGCAGAGGACTTCGGACGCTCAAAACAAACACAAACATACACAATCATCGAGTGCACGAGCGATGACGTCTAAGTCTTGAGGACGGTCAAAAATGGGGTATCTACAGTTGCCCTTCTTTGATAGAACTCGAAAGTCATGAAATGACAGGAGTGAATGTCAAAGCCCAGAGACGACCTATTTTTGACAAGACCGAAGACTTGGACAAACAAACAAGCAAAACAAAGAACGGTTGTGCCCGCAGGCTGCCTACGTATCCTTTTGCAAGGAATCAAACCAGCGTAGTTTTGGGGCAAGATGCAAATGATATGCACAATGCAGAACATAACTTATGACCATGCAATGAGGCTGTAATGAAACATCTAGATGCAAATGTTATGCAAAGAAATGCTACATTTTAAACAAACTGAAACAAGGCACAGCAATCTCATACATGAAAAGAAATAAGTAAACACGCTACGCGTGGGAAACACGAACCAGACCACATTTCCTGCAGAAAGGACGTAAGAAAATTATGCGAGCTTAACTATGCATCATGCAGGAAAGGCAAAGAACAACACAACCATCGGGCACACCCGAGGCATCAAACAAGATCCTAACGCGTCGCACGCGTGGGGAGAAAAGGATGGTGTGAACACCGGAACGCACCCGAATGTTTCTAACCAAAGCGTCCTAACGCGTCACATGCGAGAGGAGAAGGGGGCAGTGGTGAACACTGGGACGCACCCGCGTGTTCGAAACCGAAGCGTCCTAACGCACCACACGCGAGAGGAGAAAATGGTGGTGAACCCCGGGACACACCCGTGCATTCAAAATTGAAGCGTCCTAGCGTGCCACATGCGAGAGGAGAAAAGGGTGGTGAACTCCGGGACACACCCGCGTGTTCGAAACCGAAGCATCCTAACGCGCCGTACGCAGGAGGGGAAGAAGTGGTTCAAACACCGAGACGCACCCGCGTGTTCAAAACCAAAGCGTCCTAACACGCCACACTCGAGAGGAGAAGAGGTAGTTCAAACACCAGGACACACCCGCGTGTTCGAAATCGAAGCGTCCTAACGCGCCGCATGCGAGAGCAGAAGAGGTAGTTCAAACACTGGGACACACCTGCGTGTTGAAAACTAAAGCATCCTAGCGCGCCCGCACGCGAGAGGAGAAGAGATAGTTCAAACACCAGGACACACCCTCGTGTTCGAAGCCGAAGCGTCCTAACACACCGCACGCGGAGGAGAAGAGGTAGTTCAAACATCGGGACACACCTGCATGCTCGAAACTGAAGTGTCCTAACCCGTCGCACGCGAGAGGAGAAAAGGTGGCGGTGATAAACATCGGGACGCACCTACGTGTTCGAAACTAAGGCGTCCTAATGAGCCGCACGCGAGAGGAGAAGAGGTAGTTCAAACATCGGGACGCACCTACGTGTTCGAAACTAAGGCGTCCTAATGAGCCGCACGCGAGAGGAGAAGAGGTAGTTCAAACACCGGGACGCACCCATGTGTTTGAAACCGAAGCATCCTAACGCGTCGCATGCAAGAGGAGAAGAGGTGGTGGTGATAAACATCGGGACGCACCTAAACGTTTTTAAACAAAGTAAGAAGTGGTTCGAAGGACAAGAATGATTTCACTTGGAACTCATCTTAATGAACCATACATACAATATCGTGCCTGTATAAGAAAAAGAGACTTAACAGATACAACATAGTAAGGGTACATGTTCTATGCACAATAAACAAGGCATGTTCTATGGAAATGTAATGACAGCATGTTCTATGCTATAATAGAGAAGTGCATGTTCTATGCAATAATGGAGAAGTGCATGTTCTATGCAAGAATGGTGAGATGCATGTTCTATGCAACAATGAATTAAATAGCAACTTCCGATTTACCTCTCGGAAGAGTTACAACAAGTTAAAAAAAGGATACACCTCATTCGTATTGATTAGTGATGAACATCATGCACCGAAGACACGGTTTGGAGCTTCAACAGAGGCAATTTGAACTCAACAGTGAACTTTTCTTGCACTTCTCGAGAAATAAGGACACAAAACAGTATCAAGACTCAAAGGAGGAGCATGGGCACTGGACGGCCACCAAGGGAGGCGTTGGCCACTTGTTGGCCAGCCCTAAGCACTGTTGGCCACCAATGGGGCCTCTCGGCCACTAGTGGTGGCCGACCGGCCATCGATGGCAGCTCGGCCCTTTTTGGTCTTTTCACCCGTGGGTCTTTAAGTATAGGTCATGGGGGATTATTTCCTCCATACCCCATGATCGAAATTATTCCCTCTCTCTCTCTAGACCTTCCTTCTCTCTAGATCCGAGCTTTATACGATTTTTCCAACGCCCCATGCGAAGTTGATTTGCTAAAACCTTTTGATTTCCTTCATTTTGAACCGATTAAAATTTGATGTCGATGTTTTTTTCTTCATGTTCACCACTTGAGGCTCATTCCCCTCGAGTTTCTCTTGGGTTTGGTGGCTTTTCCCGGGCTTTGACTTTTTCTTCTATTTTCTCTCCTAGGGTTGATGCACCAATGGATCTCTTACTGAGGGAGCCAGATTCCCATCTTTCAACTGTTGTCGTTAAGGTACGAACTCTATGCACTTGCACATCTAATGTTCTTTACTTGCATTTCTTGCACCAGCCCTTATCTGATTGTATTTGCATCAATACGATTGCATTTATTTTGTACTTCCTTTTCATCGAACTGTATTTACACTGATTCACCTGTCCTCTACCACAGGGTGATGCCTGCGTATACAGGGCTATGGGGCCACGACGGCTAGAGATTGGTATGATGAGCTCCCTGCCAGAGTACGAGCCATTGTTGACGAGGCAGGCTTCGGCCTATTCTGCTCTGGATTGATAGGAGTCATAGCGAGCTGTCAACTTCTTGGGGCACTAGTGGAGAGATGTGGGACACCACCAACTCTCTCCATCTTTCCACTATCGGAGAGATGACGATGACTCCATACAACTTCGCCATGATCATAGGCCTAGGTGTAGGGGGTGATCAGATTCCTCTCGACCCTGATATGGGGGAGTGGGAGGCTGTGTGGATTGAGAGTTTCTAGGGACGTGCCCACCTTTGTTTCGAACAGCCCAGGTCAGATACAGCTGGTTTGAGGAGCAATTTCAGAGGACCGTGCCAGAGACAATAGAAGAGATAGAGCACTACGCTCTGGGTTTCTTGATGTTCCTCTTCGGTACCACCTTGTTTGCGAACATAGCGAACACCGTAGGGTTATACTTATTGAACGCACTGGTGGTCCTTCCTCGAGTGAGCTTCTATGATTGGGGTGGGCTGGCCTCGCCACCCTGTACGGCTGTATGAGCTCGACCTCCCTCAGGAGTGGACACTTAATTGGAGGCTACTGGCGAGCCTAAGAGGTACACAGCTTAGTTCCCGTTTTACACTTTGCATTTTCTATTCAGCATTTCTTGCTTTACATCTGTTCAACACAAGTACTTTCTGCTTTGCATTTTCTATATTTGTTCATGCACTGTATGCTTTCTGCTTTGCATTTTCTATATCTATTTATGCACTGTATGCTTTATGCTTTGCATTTTCTGCATCTGTTCAAATTGTATTGATCACATATCCCTGTGCTTTTTCCACAACTATGGGTGTATGCATACTTCCTGACTCTTGCCTAAGAGCCAGAGGTGGAGATTCCATTGACAATCCCCTATTCACGAGTGTACGATGGTCAGCTTCGCCGCTGGACTCGCGAGCCCTTTATGTTTTTCTGTCAGTACTTTGACACAGTAGCGGCACACGAGGTAACCTAAAACACAGTCATCATTTGCTTTCATACTGTTCCGATTCACATTGTAGCCACTGGCAGCAACTGACAATCTATATAACTTCCATTTGTAGATCACATAGCAGCCAGGGGCCACGATACCGAGAGGAGTTGTAGGCCGGTATAATGCGGCCTGGGGCATTTCTCGTTATCGCATTCTGTTTGAGGTTCCGGTCTGCCGGGCCTGGTGCCTAAGCGAGAGAGTCGTATGCCAATCTCTAGGTATACCTGCTCTGTTCATACCGATGACGCCGCCCGAGCCTATGAGATCAACGGACAACCTATCTATTGACAGAGTTATCCAGTTCATGGTGGGCTTAGAGGCAGAATACTTCCGAGTTGAGGGTGATTATGCAGTCTTCATTCAGACACATCTCATGCCACCTCTGACCAGTGTTCGCGGAGGTGAGGGAACGAGAGCTCCTGTTGCAAGGACAGGGCCTACAGCGACCAGGGCAGCTAGGGCCTATGGCAGAACGGCTTCTCAGGCGAGGCAGAGGACCGGGTGGCTAGAGCAGCCTACTGCACTCACCTGTTGGCGGTATACTGGGAAGGCATATCAAATTCCTATTGAGCCTGCGGCAGTTGGGCACAGATACGTCAGAGCTCATGACACGCCCCCGGTATGTACCATATTTTTAGTTTTCTCATCTCTTTCTGATATTTGTTCCTTCTAAAAATTAATCATTCCCAAATGCATTTTTAGGCACCCCCAGGATACACCGAGGATCTGTTGGAGCTACTAGCCTCTCGAGACTGAGATAGCTGGCGCTAATTTTCTATATTTTTGCTTAGTTTCTTTTTGCTAGTAGTTTAGCACTTTGTACAGCTTTGGACAGGTTTTATTTGCTTTAAAAAAACTTGTACTCTTTTTGTAAAAAGTAACCATGATGGGAATGAAAACCAGTCTTTTGTATAAAAAAGTGTTGCATTTTGCATTCTGAGCACCACACGAGCACTGCACTTGCATAAAAACGAGATTGAACTTGATTGATGGAAATTGAACATTGTATTGGCACTTTCTTAATTAGGTAATGAACCGACCAACACTTAACAAATAGAGTAAAACAACTCCATAAACAACTAACAATAACAACTTGATAAACAAAACAACACAAATACAATTCGATAAACAACACAACAACTCGATAAACAAAATAACACGAATACAAGCAAAACAAGATGAATATAACTCAATGAGCATGCTCAAGCCCGAAGGGACTCCAAACAAGACCTTGGAATGCGTAAAAAGAAGAACAAAACACAGGTTCTCAGCACTCTCAACATATAGGTGGACCACTAGACAGACTAGAAGGCCGTCGACCAAAAATAGAGGTTGTCGGCCACCAGTGGTGGCCGGTCGGCCATCAGTGTAAGGGGCCTTTAGATTGTTGCCACTTGTCTTCCACTCAGTGCCTTATCTTCTACAAAAGTTGGAACTTCGTAGTTTCTTCATTCCAGCTCTGTTTTTGCCACCAATGGAGCCATTCTTTACCGAAAAACTCTCAAATTGGATTGTAACTTTAGATGGCTCGGAAAAAGTAAATTTCTGGGGTTTCGGGATAAATGCACTATTCCCGCTAAGTCGCTCTCCATTGTGTTTTCCGTTCTTTTATGTCGCAACTAGATGTTGGAACTCGATCACACATGTTTTTAGCTTTGGGGGGCAAGAGATATGCCCTACAATTGAAAAATTCTAAGTTTTGATGGAATCCCATCGTGATGAGAAAATCTTACCTCAGTCCCGTTTTGGTCACATCCAAGCTTTAGGAAGGATGTATAAGCACACTTCTCATGAGCCTCGATCTTTGGTTCACAACGGAGAGCTGGATATTCCCAGCCTCATTCATCGATTTCCTAATGCCGGCGACTGTCTTTGGCAGAGTTTTCGGCAGTATGCCCTTTGTTTGTGTATGTTGGCTCATTTTCTTCTTGCCTCGAGTTTCGAAGGATCTAACATTCGCTTGATTGATGTATCCCAAGGTTCGAAGGAGGGCAAGAGTTGCATCGGCTTGACACTGGCTGAGACTTTGATAGGCTTAGACACCTTCCACAGACGAGAGACACACAAATTTGCAGGAAGTCCACTACTTTTGCAGGTAATGTTTCCCACCCTCTTAAGTTTGTGTTTCTCACATCACTCGGCACTCAAGCTTTGTTTTTCTCTCAAAGCCCTTTTCTCGCTTTTTCTCTCAGCGCACATCTCTCTATTCTTTAACCTTTCTTATTTTTCATCCCTCCCCAGATATGGCTAATAGACAGGTTGAAAGTAGTGAACTCTTGCCCTGTATATTCAGCACGAGGATATTTCTTTCGCCAGCGGCTAGTTAATTTCCCAAGCGAGGGATGGTTAGGCCATTGGATGTGCAACAGGTCTGCTGTTGATATTGCTTGGCGTTGCCCTTGGTTTGATCTGCCCGAGATGAGCTACAGTATGACTTAGCAACCTGGCATTCAGCTGATTGGCTTGACACACTATGTATTCTACTTCCTATTCTGGTTTAGGCGTCGGTTTGGACATGACCAGATTTGCCCCGAAGAAGGGATTGAGTACCCGGCTTCATTCCCAATCCGAGGTTCACAATTGGCTCGATACCCCACTGCTTGGAGGACAAGAGTGCTTCTGGCTCCTACCCCTAGTTTTAGTTGCGCACTTTCTGGCGAGTGCTTAATTTGGCTTGAAGATGAGGCACAAATCGGGCATACTTTAGCATCTGAAGCTTCCACAAGCATAGGGAGGGGACGCAGGAATACCTGATTCATCTATGCCGCAAGTTTATTGCTTTAATATGTACTTTCAAGTTTTCCTTTTGAATGTAATAAAAAGTAACTTTGATTTGCATCGAGAGTTGGAGAACTTCGTATTGAAATCAATGAAATTGAAGTCGTGAACACTTAAAGTTTTCCTCTCGGTCGAAAAATGGTCTAAGTTGTAAAAAGATTAATTTGAACAAAATCAACTTTTATTAAAACTTTTCAAAATCATTTTCAATGAGGATCACAACCTGACACACATGGAATCTATCCTCGAGATGTACAACCCCAAATCCAAAAACAATGGAAAATTGCCCCTTGTCTGAAATAGCACTGAACTGTACTGTAACCAGCTCTCAAAATGAAGATCACAAACGAACTCTCGGATACAGAAAAGACAAAGATGACCTGATCAATGTCATGGACAGAACAATTGAGTTGGAAGTGTTTACAGCTGAACTTTATAATGAAGTTGCCTACGTATCCTGAAGATGGGAATCAAGCCTTACGTAGTTTGCTTCGGGTTCACTCGGGTATTAACACTCTACTTTTACACTCTAACTTTTGCCAAGGCCACCATTTCTGGGTTTTCAACCTTGCGAGCTCAGTTTTTCTTTTTTTCAATTTTTTGTGCTCTAACTTTTTCCTAGGTCACCCTTCTGGGTTTTCGACCTAGTGAGCCTCTCAAAGATAGTATTTCTTCAACTTGTCCGTGTTGATTGGTTGGGAAAATTCTAGGCCATCAAGGTCCATAAGAATGACAGCTCCACCCGACCAAATTGATTTGATGATATAAGGACCAGTCCAATTAGGTCTAAACTTGCCCCTACGCTCATGGATGGGAGCTCGGTTGTCTTTGAGCACTAAATCCCCTTCTTTCAGATTCCTGGACTTAACTTTCTTGTTGAAAGCCTTGGCAATTCTGCATTGATAACCCTAAACATGGTACAGTGCTTTTAGCTTTCTCTCATCAAACAGCATTAGTTCTTCGAACCTACTCTGCTGCTAGTCCGCTTCTGTTATCTAGCACTCAGCCATAACCCACAGCGACGGAACCTCTATTTTGATCGGCAGAACAGCCTCCATCCCATAAACTAGAGAATACAGCCCCTAGTAGATGTCCGAATTGAAGTTCTATAGCCTTAAAGAGCAAATGACAATTTGTCTGGCCAATCCCTGTAGGTTTCCACCATCTTTTGTAGAATGTGCTTAATGTTCTTGTTGGCAGCCTCAACAGCACCGTTGGTTTGTGGCCGATATGTAGATGACTTATGAAAGGCCATGTTGTATTTCTCCAACAAGTCTATCACTTCCTTCTTGAAGTGAGAACCATTATCTGAAATAATCTCGTTTGGGACCGCATAACGACAAATGATGTTATTCCTGATGAATTTGGCTACATGCGATGCTTTTAGCACTGCATAGGATTGGGCTTCCACCCACTTTGTAAAATAGTCAATTGCCACTAGGATATACTCATGCCCATTCGAACCCTTCGACGTAACTGCTCCAATGACATCTATTCCCCAAACTGAAAAAGGCCATGGTGAAGTCGTGTTGTACAGCTTCGACGGCGGAATGTTCATGTGATTGGCATGAATCTGGCATTTATGACATCGCCAAACAAAACCAATACAATCCTCCTCCATGGTAGACCAATAATAACCTTGTCGGAGAATCTTCCGGGCTAGCATTACCCACTCATGTGTGATCCGCACTCCCCTCCATGGATGGCCTCCATTAAGCACTTTGACTCCTTTGCGTCAACGCACAGCTTGTGCATTCCCAGATGACCTCGTTTGTACAACTTACCCCTGCAGATGATAAACTAAATGGCCATCCGCCGTATTGCCCTTTTATCTTTGGCATTTGCCCTTGATGGATACACCTTCTTTTCCAAGAAGTTCCAGATATCAAAATACCAGGGGTTTTGATCTTGTACTTCATCTATTGCGGCAATAAACTCGTAGGCTTGCGTATATCTCTATTCAATGATGATTGGATGCATTCGAACTCCCAAAGGGATGTCTATCATTGATGATAGAGTTGATAAGGCGTCAGCGAACCTGTTGTTCTCTCTTAGAAGATGAGTGAAGGTTAGCTTCTCAAATCGATGAATCAGAATGTCTAGGGTCTGGTGATAGATTTTCATTTTCTCTTCTTTGACTTTCCAGTCGCTGTTTGCTTGAGAAACAACCAAATTTGAGTCCTCGATGACATCCAACCTTTTTGCCCCCAGTTCCAGGGCGGCTTCCAAACTAGCGATACACGCCTCGTATTCTGCTTCATTATTGGATACTTTGAGTCAGAGTTTGAAAGCTAAGGGTGTATGGGAATTGTCGGGTGCTATTAGCAACACACCTATTCCATACCCATATTGATTAGACGTTCCGTCAGAGTACATCGTCCAGGTTTCTTTCTTGACTTGCAGAATAGCTTCATTTGGGAATAGGTATTTTACTTCTTCATCCCCTTCCACTAGGTGATCTGCCAAGAACTCAGCTACCGTTCTCCCCTTGACAGACTTGCGAGTGACATACTTCAAATCAAATTCGGAAAAGAGAAGCAACCAACGGGCTAGCCTACCCATAAGTGTTGGATTCTCAAAGAGATATTTAATGGGATCTAATCTCGAAACTAGAATCACGGAGTGAGCTAACAAGCAGTGCCTCAACTTCCTGGTAGCCCATACCAAGGCTAAGCAAGCCTTCTCCAAAGGGGTGTAACGGGTTTCATATTCTAGTATTTTCTTACTCAGGTAATAGATGGCTTTCTCCACCCTGCCTTCAGACTCTTGCACAAGCATGCATCCCATTGTTGTGTCCGTTACTGACAAATACAAAATCAACAGCTTTCCCAGCTCTGGCGGCGACAACACAGGCGGATTCTATAGATACTGCTTGATCTACTCGAAAGCGAATTGACATCGGTCATCCCATTAGAATTTATTTCCTTTCTTTAGGAGACCAAATAGTGGTTCACAAGTCAAGGCTAATTATGTAATAAACCGTCTTATGAATTGCACTTTACCTAGAAAGCCTCGCACCTTCTTTTCAGTCCTTGGTGGTGGCATTTCAAAGATGGCCTTGATTTTGGAAGGATCAACCTTGATGCCCCTCTGTGTGATCAAGAATCCCAGCATTTTCCCTATTATTACACCGAATGTACACTTATGTGGATTCAACCTCAATCTGTACTCTCTGATCCATTGAAAGAATTTTTCTAAGGCGGTGTAATGGCCATTTCTTTCTTTAGACTTGACAAACATGTCGTCCACGTACACCTCAACCTCTTTGCGGATCATGTCATGCAGAATTGTGGTTGCAGCCCATTGATAGGTAGCCCCAGCATTCTTCAGCCCAAACGGCATCACCCTGTAGCAGTAGGTTCCCCACAGCATAATGAAGGTAGTCTTCTCTCTATCCTCGGGTGCCATCAAAATCTGGTTATACCCAGAAAATCCATCCATGAAAAAGAGTAGTGCATGGCCTGCGATGAAGTCCACTAATTCATCGATGTATGGCAGAGGAAAGTCGTACTTTAGACTAGCTCTGTTGAGATCTCTGAAATCCACACACACCCGAATTCTGCCATCTTTCTTCAGCACTGGGATGACATTGGCCAACCAGGTTGGGTACTCAGACACTAGCAGAAACCCTACATCTATTTGTTTGGTGACCTCCTCTTTAATCTTCAAAGCCCAATCTAGGTGAATTCTCTTAAGCTTCTGCTTGATGGGTTGGGCCTCGGGTCAAGAGGGATCCGATGCATTACAATCTCAGGATTGATTCTAGGCATGTCTTCGTAGGACCACGCGAACACATCTTTGAAATCTTTTAATAAAGCGACTAAGCGCTCGCGTTCCTCCGAAGATAATGTGGACCCGATCTGGACTAGATGCGGATCCTTCTCAGTACCCATATTAATTGCAATGATTTCATCAACACGGGATTTTACAAACCTCTCCTCCTCTCAATTAATAAATGTTTCAAAACCAGAGGAATTCCTTTCTCATTGATTTTATCAAAATTATGAAAATCATGATCAATGCAATACACAAGAGGCACGGAGAAGTACTCAGAATCTGCTGCAGCATTCTCATTCAAAAGGTCTAGCTCATCCAATTCCTCAGTTACAACCGACTCAAAAGAAAAAGAAAAGGACAACCTGGACAACACCTCGGCATTCGGGTTATCAACCCCAGGAATACCGGACTCAGACTCAGAGGAACCAGAATCTGATTCCAACTCCACAGACTCTGTGGAATCAGATTCTGGTTCACTACCTGATTCAGAACTACTGGATAAGAAGCCCTTCTCTAGCTACCAAATGAGAGATGGTGCGTCAGATACATCTAGGATTCCGCTAGAAGGGTTCACACCCGATTGGTCTTCGATCATAGAAACGGTCAGGTCATCTCCCAAGCAGGTCTTCGATCATAGAAATGGTCAAGTCAATTAATCTGAGGATCTCAAAGGGGACATCCCAGTGCAGCTCCTATCTCGAACTCGCTGCTGTCGGAATTACTTTCTGTGCTCTTTGCAACTTCAACAGTAGATTCAACCTTTTCCTTTGTGGCTTCATCTTCTTATAGTTGTAGATCGAAGAAGATCTCAAAGCCGGGAACACGCTGCTCCTCTGAATTAAACTGTGGCTCAGGAAAACCACAAAATGGAAAGTCTTCTCCTTCCCAGACAAAACGGCCATTCAGAGTTCCCTAAATTGGTCTATGCACAAGCTCATCCTGCATCCTAGTTTATTTAGCTTTGGCTCTTCCTGCCATTTCTTTCCCCTTCCTTACCCAGTCATCTTTGGTAGGCGTATAGCCAAGCCCAAAGGTATATGGGTTATATGGCACTTCAGCCAATGAGGTGATTCCCTTTTGGCCGCTCCTTCCTAATCCCATCCCGGACACGTGTTGTCACTTATTCATGAGATATACAGATTGTGCACTGACATACATGCCCTCATCAACAGCTACGATATTCTGCACTACCTAGGCTTCAGCCAAGGTAAATCCGGAAAGGAATACATCCTCTTCGTCATGTACACTCTCCAATACAGGTGTAGTAACCTCTGGCGGAGGATGAATGGATGAATTGCCGAACACAATGGCCACCCCTTTATCGTGGGGCTATTTTAGCATTTGGTGGAGAGCAGAGGAGACAGCTTTCACTTGGTGCAACCACAGTCGCCCAAGTAGGAGGTTGAAAGTGGCAGACACATCTAATACATGAAATTCAATGTCCTGTTGAGCTGGTCTAACCTGAACCCTGATCTGCACTGTCCCTATCACTTCTCTACTAGTGTTGCCGTACGCTCGAATCACCTGGGCCATAGGTACAAACTCTGCCGACTTCAGGCCAATAACATAGGCCGTGCGACACAAACAGACATTAATTGCTAACCTAGTATCAATCAGTACCACTGGTATCCACTTCTCTCGGCATTCCAACGATATGTATAGAGGCCTGTTGTGCGCAAAGCCTTCCAACGACAATTCCTTATCCGAGAAGGTCAAAGTCGGCGAAGCACCTCCCGGGAAGACAAGTCCCACTAGTTGTTCTGGCGTAGTGTCGATAGACAGTTTGGCTTTATCCATTGCCGACAGTACAGCTTGCCTGTGTACTCGTGAAGCCATAAGAAAACCCTAGATGGATATGTCAGCACAGATCTTCTTTAGCTGCTTCAGTACAACTTCTTCCTCCAACTATCTTTCTTTTTGTTTCTCAATTTCTCTGTCCTGTCCGGACGCCTTAGGTTAGTCTAAGTGTGGGGGCTTGAAGTACCTCCCACTCCTAGTTATATGGCCTACCTCCTCAGAGTACCAGGTATCGTCTGGCAGACCTTGACCCCAATCCTTATCAGTGTGGGCGAGATATAGATCATTATCTTCCCACCATATTCCTTCGGTAACCGACAAGCAATTGTCCGATTCTGTGGTAATCACTCTCACATCATAATCATCCCCCGCAGGGTGTTGGGCTGTTCCAACTTTCCAGTTGTTCTTATCCCGTTCCCGTTCAAACCGCTTCAGTACGGCTTCTTGCTCTGTATCAGCAGTACTAACAATGCCCGACTCTTGAGCTAAATTCTTGATACCGGTGCTCTCCGGCAACCTTCCCTTGTCCTCAGCTGTGTAGGCCATTGTAGCTGTTGTTGTTTCCTTTTCTTCAGGTTTCAGTTGAAGTCCCTCATCTATATCAGATTCATCACTTAGCTGCCCAGAATTGTCTGTCGACCCATTCAGATCGAACCAATCAATAAGCACATTACCCTGGTCTTGTTCATCGTAGAACTGCAAATTGTCCAAGTCCTCTTCCAGGTCGGCTAGATCATATAATTCCTAGTTTGGACCATCCTCTCGAACCACACAGACCTCCATCTCAGTCAGCAGCACCACTTCTGGCTTTGCTTGATTGATTGGCACAATATAGCAACGAGTTGTACACCCGCTCATCAGATAAGTCGTCAGAGCCCTCGGGCATCGGATTGAAATTCTCCACCAAGGCTGACCTCTCTTCATCTACCACTGTCACCACCACATGCTAGGGTTGGGATGTGGACGCGTTCATCATGCACAATCTGTGCTCTTCGGGATAAACAGCGCCGGTTTAGGTAGGTAGGTAGGGGTGATATATATACTGGGGTCGTAAGGGATGGCCAATGTATGGATGAGGTTTATATGCTGGGGTGGAGGGACTTGATTATGTGGTGGAAGAGGATTTGTAGTGACGTTGGGCTTTTGAGGAGGCGCTATCACCTTATTGTCAATGAGATCTTGAATCTCATGATGCAATCTAAAGCACTGAACAGTATCATGACCATGCTGTTGGCGAAAAGCACAATATTTGGCCGGGTTGTGTTTCGAAGGGAGAGGATCAGGCAGTGGGTATTGTTCTAACGGCTTAAGATAGCCTTTTTTGATTAGGACCCCTAAGGCTTTGAATAAAGTCATGTAGAGCGAGATGAAGACCCTTTGGCCTCGAGCCTGATGGCTTGAGGCTTTGGGAGGTTAGATTGGATGTACCGGCAAAAGGGTTGGCAGTCTTAGGTGTGGTGGTGACCACGCTCACATCCGATGACCTTGCAGCTGTGCTTCCACTTGTGGTCGCATTGGAACTGCGTGTGAAAGGCCTCTTGGGGTATTCCTTCTTGTCATTTATCAAACCTTGTCTCATTGCATCCTTAATGTGAACTCCTATCTCGTGGAGATCAGCGAATGTGAATAAGGGCAAGACAATCATCTTCAGCAGCCTTGTTACAAAATCTGGGAAGCCCTCATTCGGCTCCTGACGAGTTGCTTCGAGATCACGAGTTGTGACCTCGATTTGGGTGTTGTAAGAGTACTGCGCTACAAAGGCCTCGGCCATCTCGTCCCAGCTACGTTTCACAGAGTCTTCCAGCTTCGCGTAGCAAATAACCACTTTACCCGACAGGGTCTGGCCAAAGAGTGAGACCTTCTGAAGTCTAGATAGGCCCATAGGCCGCAAAATATCTGAGAAGAGGCGTAAGTGGACCATAAGATCCCCTGAACCGTCAAACCAGTCTATATACAGCATCTTGAATCTGTCCGGCAAGGTTACTGCTACATCAGTGTAGCCATCCTCTATATCCGGGATTGTGTTCATTCCATGTGCCCGTTTGAAGAGCTTTTCTAGCTTGCTGACTTTCAAAGCAGTAGGGTCAACCTCAAACTCAAATGGCGCCTCTGTCTGGTTCACTGGTGCCTTGGAGGTTTGGGGTCGAATCGGATCCACTTGAATGTCTGCATTTTCCTGGACATTAGCTGAGGGAGCGGTAGCTCTGTGTGCCGGGATGTTTATAGGAGGGGGATAGGATGCAGAGGCTGCCGCTTGTTGCGGCTATTGTTGCTGCAGCCTATTGATCAACTCAGCCTGTTGGGCTGCAATTTTCGTTTGACGGGCAACATCTAACTGCATGTTTTCAATGGTCTGCTGGAGGTAAGCAAGTCTTCCATGCCAGCATGATACTGAGCCATTTGAACAGATGAATACTCTTTTACTGGAGTGGAAGCAGAAGACTGCTCTTTACTGAATGTAAATGATTGCTGTACTGGTGAGTTATGCCCAACCCTCCTCCGTCTTGTAACTGGTGGAAGTGAAGCAAGCACTGGTTGTCCCTTGACAAGATCCCCGGATCTGTAAAGTCTCCTTACTCGGGTCCAGAGTGCTTGGAGGGTAACGAAATTGTCTAAAGCAATGGTGAAAATCTACCTTGCAAAAGAAAAAAAAAAAAAAAAGGCAAAAAGAAAACAAAAATCAGAAACCGCACAGCACCTCAGCTCAAATACAAACAACACACAGTTGCAATTAGAAGCTGTAGAACTGCACTCAACACTGAATTTCCGCCTCCCAAAAACTGATACCTAGACTTGCAACTAATACATACGTTCCTGTAGAGTTTCACTCTAAAAGCACGTATCAAGCAAATAAGAGCCAAAACACCCCTATGACTATGATGTGGTAGGGTTACCCTGTCCTAGTTTTGTCAAGAACTAGGGATAACTATTCAAACAAAGTGGTTTCACCATAATCCTGCATTCGTGCAAGCAACCCGTCCTAATTTGGAATAGTCTTTATGGTTTTCGATATGTAACTAGGTCGATTAGTTGAAAGGGTACCTCAGCAGGACCACCTAATATACCTCTCACACCTAACACCGAGAAGTGAAAGAAGGATCAAACGGTACAGCGGTAGTCCAGATCCAAGGGTTGTGTTCCCATCGTGGCAGAGCCCGCAACCAGTCAGCCTTATGGCAATCTTTTCAAGCGAGCCTCTGGAAAACCGTTCAGGAATAGCAGATAGCAAACATTGTGACTTAGGCGCACCAATGCAAATACAAAAAAATACATAAGTTTAGATAAAATGTCATATCATGATTTTCAAGTCAAGTTCTCTAAATCCCCAGTAGAGTCGCCAAAAACTGTAGCTCGACTTTTTTCACGCCCCTCCCCCCTTTTGAAAGGTTTGAAAAAAAAGCCCTACAGTTCGGATTCCCGTGGTTTTGAATCTACTCTCACAAGTGCAATGTGAAACTGATAAACACCAAAGAGTCCAAATATGGAAAATATTTTGGAAAATCGATTTTAAATCAAATAATGCCAAAATTGGACTGCTTTGCCAAATACAGAATCGCCACCTAAATATTTTATTTTGGGAAAATTAAGGAAACCCTGACTTGTGCCAAAGGCCACGTGTCCATCATCACCAAAGTTGCCTCGGCTCGGGAACTTGGGTACGAGAGGGGAAGGCCCTGAAATGAGCACCCCTGCTCACCCGATCAAAAATCGTCCTCTACTAATCATGATATGCTTTTTATAAACATTATGTGTTCTTGGTCCGGTTTTTATTCTAACCTTACTATGTGATGCGCACAAGCAAGTATAGACTAGTTTGCTCAATTTGGAACAATTCAACTCATGTTTGTTTTCGAAAATGGTTTGAATTTGCCACCTCAAGTGGGCTTAAAGTTGCAGATTTGCCACCAAACATAGCGGGCTTAAAATATAATTTGCCACTCAACAAAGTGGACTTAAAACTTACATTCGTTAAATCGCTCCAATTCAAACAACAAGCCTTCATCCACAGGCATCCAAGCAGTTTAGCATTTAAGCACATAGCCTCATGGCAAGTATGCTAATCATGGAAACATTCATACTTATGCAAATATGCTAAAGCGTAAAAACTTACCTAGTACTCCAAGCTAAGAAAATATGAGTTAGAAAAATATGCATGATTCCTAACTATACAAGATGCCTAATGCAACACATGCAATATGCAACTAATAGGCTCGGCTACTAATATGACATATGATCGATTCGAACAACATGCGATTAAACACGTATTCAAAGAAGATATTGAAATAGCAATCATCTTGCTTGGTTCCATTTTTTCAAAAAGCACTTTTCAAAAAATTCTACTTTCTTGTTTTCCGCATTTTTTTGTTTTTACTAAATTTTTTTAATATTTTAAGCATTTTTTTTTTTACTTTTTAAACATATCTAACATAAATATACCTAAAAAGTAAAAAAAAAAATTGTGAAAAAAATCTTTTAAAACTTCACTAAATACCAAAAATACAAAAAAGAAATACGAGAATTCAGTTCATTTTTTGTATTTTTATGTATTTATTAATTTTTTAAAATATTTTTTCATAAATTTTTTATTTTTAGATACATCTAAGTAAGGTGCATATAAAAAAGTAAAATTTTTTAAAATTTTTTTAAAAATATTCACTAAAAACAAAAAAACACGAAAACCAAAAAAAACTCAATTTTCAAAAAACTTGATCCAGAAAACTCAAACCAAACACACTGAATGTAGTTTGAATGATGCGCCGAGCCTCGGTGCATCCAATACAAATCAATGGATGCAAACATGCAAGCATAAGGTATGCTAATTGAAAATGTCCCTAATCTAACCATCAAAAGCGATTAAATAAAAGGGAGAAAGACGTGGGATTGAAAAACATGCACACACGTACGCACACTTATTACAACATTACGCCCTCGCGAAGGAGGGTTTGAATGAAACTAGCCAACTAGCTACGCTAATTAAGCTAACTATTACAACACAATATTTAACTAACTATTCCAAGCTAATTAAATATTACAAAACAAATTAGCTAGCTAAACACTTAACTAACTAATTACAAAGCAATTCAGCTAATTAATTACAACATGAATTAATTAACTAATCTACTTAAATAATTACAATATTTGCAAGCCTTAGCTACAACTAATTAACTAAGCAAAGCAACTAAAAGGCCTCGGGAAACGAGGGATGCATGCACACTCGGTTTCTCCACCCGAAAAGCCACCGTTTTGCTGCTGCATGTCTTTGTTTACACACTTGAACACCAAAGAAGCTATCCACTTCCAGAACACCTCTACTCCACCTCAGGAACACACTGTGCAAACTTCATTGGTGGCCGACAGGGTGCCTGTCGGCTACCAATGGTGGGCGGTCGGTGTAGACGTCCCCAAACGTCCCAGGGGAGATCCCCCCGTTTCCTTCATTGGGCTCACTACGGTTCGGACTCGACGTCACGGTTCTGAATCTAATCTTACAAAGTGCAATGCAAGATCGATAAATCACCAAAGAATCCAAATCCGATAAATCGTTTTGAAAAACTGATTTTAGAAAGAAGTGCCATACAAGGACTGCTTTGCCAGATACAGAGTCGCCACCTAAATATTTTATTTTGGGGGGATTTAGGAAACCCTGACTCGTGCCTAAGGCCACGTGTCCGTCATCACCAAAGTTGCCTCGGCTCGGGAACTTGGGTACGATTGGGAAAGGTTATTTCATGAGCACCCCCGCCTGCCCGATCAAAGATCGGCCACTACTAAGCATGATATCTTGTTTTTGAAAACACATGTGCTCTTATTCTGGTTATTAACCTAGAATTACTATGTGTAACAGCGCCCGCGGGGGACCTCGATGCTACAGTTCGGACTCCCCTTTTTTGTTTGTTGCGGTTCGTAATCTGAACCAAAGAGTCCAACTCTGGCAAATCGTTTTAAGAAAAACAGATTTTGAAAAGAAGTGCCAAACATGGACTGCTTCGCCAGATACAGAGTCGCCACCTAAATATTTTTAAAATGGGAAATTTACGAAACCTTGACTCGGTGCCGAAGGCCACGTGTCCGTCATCACCAAAGTTGTCTTGGCTCGGGAGCTTAGGTACGATCGGGGAAGGTCAGCTATGAGCACCCCCTTTTGCCCGGTCCGAAGACCGGCCTCTACTAACCATGATATCCGATTTTGAAAACGTTATGTGTTCTTGTTCCAATTATTAGCCTAGAATTACTATGTTATGCGCACAGCAAACAAGTATAGACTAGATTGCCTAATTTGGAAATAAGCATTGCATATCCGTTTGTTTTGAAAGTGCTTTGGAATTTGCTACTTGCAAGTAGGCTAAAACATGGATTTTAACGAGTTTTTCCAACTCAAGCAATCCAACCTCCACCCACAGGCATTCAAACAGTTTATCTCATATAAGCACTTAGCCACATGGTAAGCATACTGTCATGTTAACATTCACACGCATGCGATATGCTAAAGCATAAATACTTACATTGTACTCCGTGCCAAACAAGAAACTAGTTAGCAAACATGCATGTCCTAGTTCATGTTAAGTGGCTAATGCAACACATACAGAGATGCAGTTTAGGATAGGCTCAGCTACCCCTAAAATGGCATGTGAAATGCAATCATTCGGTGCACGTATTCAAGTTAGATTTAAAGATACAATGCGGTTTGTATGATGTACCGAGCCCGGTGCATGTAAGACAAATGTATGGATGCACGCATGCATTGCATAAGGTATGCTAAAATAAACGTGCCCTAATCTACCATCGTAAGCGAGTAAATAAAAGGGAAGAAAGACGTGGGGTTGGGAGACATACACACACCCACGCACACTTATTACAAAATTTGCCCTCACACGGAGAGACCGAATAAATAATACAAATTAATTAACTACGCAAGCTAATTAAATATTACAAATTGCCTAATCAGTTAACGAACTAACTAAACTAGGAGAAAACAGTAAATCGCCTCGGGGAGAGGGCTCAATGTATGCGCGCTCGGATTCCGCACGGAATTGCACTGCCATGCATAGTTTGCCCCTGTTTCCCCTGCTTTGCTCCTCTGAAGACTGCCAAAGTTTCAAGGATGCCTTTCTGGACACTGGAAAGTACCACCGGCTGAATAGAATCACCACCGGCAGTTAATTGTGGTCACCGGCACAGAATTCATCCATCGGCTGTTGATTTACTGCTGGCCGGCAGAAAATGTTGCCGGTCGGCAGAAACTACCTGCAGAACCTGCAACTCACAGCAGCAGAGGGCAAAACTTGCATGGCAATGCTATTCAAGCTATGTATGCACCAATCACACTCCTTATCATGTTAATGACTCAACGGAGGATGTGCCTCGATTCTCGAACCACCAATCACGCATTTCCATGCATGATGGCCCAAAGATATCAAGTGTGCACTTCAATTTCAAATGAAATGCAAACCAAACAAATAAAGGGGCCCAATTCCCATCACCAAATCAAGGGACGAGGCATGCATGTCTATGTGTGCAATCCTAGGCATGTCAACTAGTATGCAACATGGGATGCAAACAAGAATGCTAGTATGCAAACGCACATACAAGGCAAGCATGCAAACCAAGCAAAGGGGTGGACTTAAACATGACTTAGGCAACTCCAATTAGGCCCAAAATCAGTAGCCAAAACCAAGGAAGTGAAGGCCAAAGTGCACACACACATGCAAGCACTCATGGTCCAGTACTTAAAACATAATGGGGCAACTTTTAAACACATTTAAAAGGGCACAAATATGAACAATTAACATGCAAGTTAAGCTCCGAAATCATGTTAGAAGAGGTGCCAAACCAACTCAAACAAGACAAACAAAAGCATGCAAATGGCCTAAGTATTTAAGGCAAGTCAAAAGGCATTGAACTACACTTGTCAAGACCTATCATGGCAAGAATTAAGCAACTAAAATCAGAGGTTTAGCACACAAAATCAGGCCCAAAGGACTACTTAGATGGCATCTAAATGGTTTGAATTCAAAGGCATGCACAATGATCAAAACATAAGGCATACAACACATGCTCTCAAAGCAATAAAGAGGCAATTAAGGCAAGCATATGAGCATGCCAAAGGGACTGAAATTACATGTTGGATGGTTCCAAACCACCAAAATGATGCAAGCAACACATGCTACACATTCACATACTTGAGGCCTACAAGCCTGACAAGCCATAAATGCAAAGGAGCTATACTAAGCATGCCGAAATCAATCCAAACAATTATGGACAGACCTAAAGCATGGCAAAATAAGCACGAAACATTCATAAGTCTAAGCCTAAATCATGCTCAAACAAAGGCTAACAACCTAAGGCATGTTAAGGGATCAAGGGGGCATTACATGGCAACTATACTAAACATGCATGGAGTACCGAAACCAACTTAATACAAAGTTATAACATGGCCATATAAGCATAAAATACAGCCATGGCATGCTCAACACGCACTTGAACAAAGACTTCCTTAAGAGACCAAAAATGGCCCCTTTCAAGGACAACAAGGAGAGGGGGTGGCCATCCCTTTTTAGAGACTTCAAGGCACCATCTCCACCACTGAAATCCCTCAAGATTTCAGTGGTGAAGAGGCCCAAACACCAAAGTCTCGAAACTTGCACAAAATAGCACAAAATGGGGCCTTTCAAGGCCTAAGGGGGGGTCAAAATTCCCCAAAGCACAAAACACTCTTAATAAACTATCAAGAGGGCCTAAAAACATAACTTTTTTATGTTATACACTAAACACAAAAACAGCTCTAAGATGGGTAGAAATAGGATGCAAAAATGGGGTAAAAAGTACTAGTTTCTTACCCTTGTTGACCTTCTTCACGAAGGGTGCTCTTGTTGCCTCCTTAAGCTCCAATCCAGTCAAAAATATCAAGAACCAGCCCTTAGAACCTCAGTAGCCCAAGGAAGGTGAAGCACTAGGTGCTTGTGTGCAATAGTGTGGACTAAAACACACACAAGGCGACAAAGAGGGGAAGGTATAGATATAGGATAAATATATTTCCTAAAGCTAAAACCAGAGCTCTTCTCCCTCTCCTCTCCAATTTTTCTAACCCTAGAACAAGGGAGAGAAGGCCTCCTCTTATAGAGGAGGCAATCTTGTAATGCTTAGCAAGTAAGCAAACAAGAGGGGCATCCCTCCATACACGTGTATGGAGGGGAAGAAAATGCCATCCAGCTGTTTCAAAATATCTCCAAAAGCAGCTGAACAGTAGTCGGCCGGCCAAAAAAGTCATGTTGACAAAATTTACTGCCGGCCGGCAATAAAGAGTGCCGACCGGCAACATACATTGCCGGCGGCAACAAAAACCAGCCGGTGGCCTCTAGCCACTGCCGGTGGTGTGTGGGGATGCCTCACAAGGCATTCCCTGCCCCTCCAAGGCAAAACACAGGTGTTTGGTGCAAAACCAAACACAAAACGGTCGAGTTCGGAGATCCTGAGGCAGGGCACGTAGCCGAGACCTCCTGGAACTCCAAACGAACACAAACATGGATCATCACCGAGTGTTCAAACGGTGACGTCCAAGTCTTGAGGACGGTCAAAAATGGGGTGTCTACACTATGTGATGTGCACAGCATACAAGTATAGACTAGATTGCCTAAATTGGAACAAAGCATCGCATATCCGTTTGTTTTGAAAATGGATTGAAGTTTGCTACTCGCAAGCAAGCTAAAACATGGGTTTCGACGAATTATTCCAATTCAAACAACCCAACCTTCACCCACAGGCATTCAGACAGTTTATATCACATAAGCACATAGCCTCATGGTAAGCATGCTATCATGGCAGTCACTCACATGTATGCAAGGATGCTTAAGCATAAACACTTACCGAGTACTCCAAGCCAAAAAGGAAGCTAATTAGAAAACATGCATAAATCCTAACTATGCTGAGATGCCTAATGCAACACATGCAAGAATGCAACTAAGATAGACTCGGCTATTCTAAGATGGCATATGAGATGCTACAGGTAACATGTATTCAACTTGGAATTGAAATACGATGTAGTTAGTATGATGCACCGAGCCCGGTGCATGCAAAACAGATGAATGGATGCAAACATGCGAACATAAGTATGCTAATTGAAACATGCCCTAAAACTAACCATCATAAGCTGGTAAATGAAAGGGAGAAAGACGTGGGGTTGGAAGACATACATCACACACACGCACACTTATTACAACATTGCCCTCTCTCGAAGGGTCCGAATAAATAATACAGAATCGAATTAACTAATTATTACACAACACTAGCTAATTAACAAATTAACTAAACTAGCATGCAAACTATGTAAAATGGGCTGCCTCAGCTCTGCTTTGAATGATAAAGGATGCATGCATGCTCGAGTCGCCTCGTCGGGAAATCCATCGCGATGCCCCGGCTCGCCTTTGTTTGCAATTGATTTGAGAAACTTGCACAATGCTCTAAGGAGATGAAACTCTACCCTAGGAATCTAGGGGGAGGCTGCCGACCAGCTATAGGCATTGGAGACCACCTACCAACCACCGTTGGTGGTGAAAACCAGAAAAGGTGGTCGGCCTGCCAGAAACCCTGGTCGGCCGACCAGTTTCTTCTCTTGGTTTCTGCATTTTCTGCAACAAAGGCAAGAGAGAGAGAAAGCAAGGTATTTGCAACACATGTGTGCACAATCACTCTCCCCATCATTGCATAAGCTCTAGGGAGTGTAGTCCTTGATCCTCGGGCCACCAATCACGCATCTCGATGCATGATGGCCGAGGAGTTGGATTGCACGACTCAATGTGAAATGAATGCACATATAAACACATAAATGCCTAAACTCCATCACGTGTTAGTCAAGAGTGTCGGCGATCGAGAATCGAGGTACGTTTCATCACTTGCAGTATGAAACGTCCCTTGTTTCCCGTGTATGGACTAACTCCTATTCCAAACACAATGCAACAAGTAGAATGGCATGCACAATGCGACCTCAAGCATGCAATCCTAAGGCGATGCAACCAAGTCATGCAAACATGCAGAGGATGACGTGCAAACATGCAAACTAGCATACGCAATGCTACGAACTAACAATGGCATACTCAATGCACATGTGAAGACTATCATACATAATGAAGTGAACAAGGCATGCGCAATGCAATGATCAAACATGCGACAACGCAGCATACTCAATGCTATGAACTACAATGGCATACTCGATGCAAAATGGACTTAAACCAAAATGAATGGGCCTCAGCCACACCCAAATCAGTAGCCATACATGATGAAAATGAGGCAACAAAACACATGTAAACATGCAAGATGCAAGGGCCCAAAGCCAAGGCCACAAGATATAACTGTATGAAAGCATGGAAAGGATGAAATATGGCATACAACAACACAAGTTCCAGCTCTGAAATGGCATACAAAATGGTCTCGAATCATGCAAACAACTCATGTTATGCATGTTGAATGGCTCAAATACCGAAACTAGTGAAGTGCATTACACTAGAGGTATGCAAAGCAATGCCCAAATGAACAAACCAACCCCAATCAGTCCCTATGCAGGCCCAAAATAGTGGCAAAATGGACTAAGATGACGGCTTGAAACAAAAATGAAGCTCATGCAATGGCCCATAAATGAGGTATACAAGCACAACTCTCAAACGCATTTAAAGAGTGGAAAATATGGGAACATGGCACAAGTATAGGCTCTAAAATAACATGCTCAATGATACCAAGACATGGAAACACCTCAAGTTAAGCATGCAAGAGGGCTCCAAAACTCAAGACTAGGCAAGAATATTACACTACAAGTATGCATAGCAAGCATCATTCGACCAAAAGGCATCAAAATAGAGCTAAGGTAGCCCAAAATATGAACAAAATCAGTTTGAAGTATGGCCAAAATATGCTAGAATCAATGGCCAAAACAACATGCAATGTAAGCTAGTGAGCATGGTTTACACTACAAGCTTGTGAAGCATTCAAGAGGCCACTAAACCAGCCAAAGAAAGAGCTATGATATGCCAAAGAATGACCAAAAACCCACTGAAACATGACCAATACATGCAAGAATGACATGCTCCTTTGATAGGCTATGAAGAGGATTATTCTACACATGCAAGAGGCAAACATGAGGTGACCAAACCAGCCCTAGACAGAGTCTAGGCAGGTCCTAAAAGTCACTAAAAAGGGCCTGAACCAAGCTTTGAAAATATGCAAATGTATGCTCCTTTGATAGGCCAAAAATGCTAGTAAACAAGACAACAAGAGAGAGGGTCACCCCTCTTTGATTTAGGACCTCAAAACCACATAGCAACCACTGAAAATCCATTGGATTTCAGTGGTTAAAAGGCCAAGTAAGAACTAGCTCGAAGGCTTTATGGCATGGCACAAAACAAGGCTAAAACAAGCATGCAAGAGTGGAAATGACCTTCATCAGGAAAATGGCCTTAAACAAACATGAATAATGCTTAAAAATAAAGCTTTTTTCAGTTGACAACAAACCTCAAATAAGCATGCAAATGAGGCTAAGAGAAGGATCAAAATAATGCTTAAAAGGGGAGAAAATGAGTTACCCTTGAAGCTCAGCAAAAACCAGCAACTTCTCCAGCCCAAAACCAACTCTTTGAGACCTCTCAAGACCCTCCAAGAACCTTAGAACAATGGTGGAGGTGTGTGGCTATGAGGTATGGTGTAATAGGTTAAGAGCAAGACCCTTTTGAACCCAAAATATAGAGATATAGAGATATAGAGATATGTATTGGAGCCTTAGACCAATTTCTCAACCTGGTATGAGGAGAGGAAGGCCCTCTCTTATAGAGAAATCAAAGGGTTCAAGCTTCTTGGAGAAGCTAAACAAGGGTGCATATCCTCCATACACGTGTATGGAGGATACAGTCTGTGCCTTCCAGCTGGCACAGCTAGCATGCACTCAATCAGACAAAACCAGCAGGAACCTGCCGACCAAAAAAGGTGGTCAGCCGACCACTTCCCCTAGTCGGCCGACCAAGGTAAGTGGTCTCCCACAGTAAAAAGTGGTCGGCAGCTCCATTTGGTGGTCTCCACACTGAAAGCAAGCTAGTGGTGGTATGGGAGACCAGTAAATGTGGCTCAAAGACCAAGAAAACCAGTTTCCTGACAAGAAAATCGGCTGGCGGAAAGAGAAGTGGTCTCCAAAGAGAAAAAGTGGTCTCCCACCCTTGTACCACCTTCCAAACAATGAAAACAAGGTTCATGCCAAAAATGAACAAACACCGATGCAAAACGAGGGTTCGAGGGGCAAAACGCGCGGCCGGGTGCCCCGAAAACAGGCTGTTAAGCACCAAAAGTGGCGTGCGACCACAAAGGTCGTCTCCCAGGCCGCAGTGTCCCTCTAGATAGAGGAAACAAGGTGTGTGCCAAAAACCGTGCCAAACGGAGAATGTTAAGCGGTCCCGAACCGGGGCGCGCGGCCAACGGCTCCGAAAATCGGAAACTGGTCTCCAAACGGGAACAGTGGCTTGCGACCACGAAAAGTAGCCTACGGCCACTGAGAGATGGTCTACAAGACCTCTCCCTCCCTTCGGGAAGAGAAAGCAAGACCTGGTCCGTAAACCGAGGCAAAGCATAAAAGGGTCACGAGGCCCGGGGGTAAGGACCTCAGCCGAAACTCCGAAACCTCAGAACGAGCACAACATGCGCAATCACCGAGCGCTCAATCGATGACGTCTGAGTCTTAAGGTCGGTCAAAAATGGGGTGTCTACAGTTGTCCCTCTTTGACAGAACTTGAAAGTCATAAGCGACGGGGGTGAATGTCAAAGCCCAGAGACGACCAATTTTTGACAAGGCCGAAGACTTAGACAAACAGGTGAGATAAACAAAGAGATGTGCCCGCAGGCAGGGGCAAAATGCAAAGGGGTATGCAAGATGCCGAACATAACTTATGATCATGCAAAGAAAACTGTAATGAAGCAAATATACACAATAAATGCAACAGTTTAAGCAGGCGAATTCAAACCAAACTACATTACATGCAAAAAGGATGTAAGAAAATTATGTAATTCTCATGAACATGTGCGATAGATATACAAAGGTGAACGAAGTGTGATAGATACACTAAGTGGACAAGCATGTGTGATAGATACACATAGTGAAGAGAGTGTGATGGATACGCTTATATGAATAAAGTGTGATTGATGCACTAAGTGAAGCAAAGTGTGATAGATACACAAAGCAAAACGAGTGTGATGGATACACTAAGCAAATATGTAATAGATACACTAAGCGAATGTGTGTGGTGAATACACAAAGGGAACGTGTGATAGATACACAAAGTGAACGTGTGTTAGATACACAAAGCGAGCATAGTGTGATAGATACACAAAATGAAGCAAGTGTGATGGATACACTATATGAAGCAAAGTGTGATAGATGCACTAAGTGAACAAGTATGATAGCTACACTAAAGGTGAACACAAAGTGTGATAGATGCACTAAGTGAACAAAGTATGATAGATACACTAAAGGTGAACAAAAAGTGTGATAGATGCACTGAGTGAACACGTATGATAGATACACTAGAGGTGAACACAAAGTGTGATAGATCCACTGAGTGAACAAGTATGATAGATACACTAAAGATGAACACAAAGTGTGATAGATGCATTGAGTGAACAAAGTGTGATGGATACACTAAAGGTGAACACAAAGTGTAATAGATGCACTGAGTGAACAAGTATGATAGATACACTAAAGGTGAACACAAAGTGTGATAGATGCACTGAGTGAACAAAGTGTGATGGATACACAAAAGGTGAACACAGAGTGTGATAGATGCACTGAGTGAACAACTATGATAAATACACTAAAGGTGAACACAAAGTGTGATAGATGCACTGAGTGAACAAGGTGTAATGGATACACTAAAGGTGAACACAAAGTGTGATAGATGCACTGAGTGAACAAGTATGATAGATACACTAAAGGTGAACACAAAGTGTGATAGATGCACTGAGTGAACAAAGTGTGATGGATACACAAAAGGTGAACACATTGTGTGATAGTTGCACTGAGTGAACAACTATAATAGATACACTAAAGGTGAACACAAAGTGTGATAAATGCACTGAGTGAACAAGGTGTAATGGATGCACTAAAGGTGAACACAAAGTGTGATAGATGCACTGAGTGAACAAAGTGTAATGGATACACTAAAGGTGAACACAAAGCGTAATAGATGCACTGAGTGAACAAAGTGTAATGGATACACAAAAGGTGAACACAAAGTGTGATAGATGCAGTAAGTGAGCAAAGTGTGATGGATACACTAAAGGTGAACACAAAGTGTGATAGATGCACTGAGTGAACAAAGTGTAATGTATACACAAAAGGTGAACAAAGTGTGATAGATACACAAAGTGAACAAAGTGTGATGGATACACAAAATGTGAACGAAGTGTGATAGATACACAAAGTGAACAAAGTGTGATGGATACACAAAAGGTGAAGAGAGTGTGATAGATACACTATACAAAATCAATCTTAAACGAAACTTCTCTGAATGAACCGCACATCCATTATCGCCTGGTTGCGCCAGCTTCAAATGAACCGTACATACAATATCGTGCATGGATGAGAAAAAAACTTGATAGGTACAATGCATGATGTTAAAGAATGCAATAAACAGACATAGCGGCGCTTTGGAAAGCACCTCACGGGGTGAGTGGCGATGAACCGCTCTACTCTTGATGGGTATCTCCCCTTGTGTTCTTCGAACACTTACCTTCAACTCACAGTACAAAGGTTCTGAAATGCTGACAAGGGGTAACTTCTGCATGTAGAAACCACAAATGCCGTTTTCCTTCCCGATCATATTCAAAACTTTCCCTATTCTCCAACGGGGTGACAGACTAGGTTAGTTCAGTATCCAGAATTGAGGTGCATACGCGCTATCTCAACCTATGGGGCTTCCATATAGATTTCAAGCCAGGGACACGCCCCTGGGTATTTAAACTAGACTTTAGTCTTGGAAATCCTGAACCTTTACGTTCTAGGCATCAGTCATTCGAACTCTAGTTTCCACCGTCGCAGTTGATCTCCTAGGAACTTATTGCAAACACAACCAAGATGCCCCTGGTATGGAACAGTACTCAGGGAGAGCACTTCTGATCGCCATTCTGGCTTTGAAGCAAGGTTGATCTTGAGCTTGAGGTAGAGGCACTCACATACTTCAGAGCACTGACAAGACCTGAGGAGGTACATCCGGAATACAATCCTGGAATTTGAAACAAACTCAGATGCTCCGATTTTTCCTCTTTTCTTTTGCTTTGTAGTCCGGAACCTATATAGCTTTAGATAGATCCTGGTTTTACTGTTCTCACATGACCTGGGTTGAACCCTGTAGTTTTACGAAAGAACAAATCCTTTTTGCACATATGTGGAGAATGGCACAGCACTCTGAGCACAAAACGATTTGAAATTGAGAAATAAGAAAAAGGATTCTCAACTGGGTATTGAGCCTACAACTGACCACAGCCAAAACGACTCAACAAAGGAAAAGACAACGTAAAACAACCTAAAAACATCTATTGACACACGAAACGACTCAAAACAAGAATCGAGACAAGCAAAACACAACAAAACACAAGACTCAAATGTGCACAGGGAGCTTGTTTTTTCAGGTATTGTTTCCCACCCTTTCTTATTTGTGATTCTCACATCACTCGGCCCTCAAGCTCTGTTTTTCTGAAAAGCCCCTTTCTCACTTTTTCTCTCAGCGCATATCTCTCTATTTTTCAATCTCTCATTTTTTATCCCTCCCCCAGGTGGTTGATGGATAAACAAGAAGTTGCAGGCTCTTGCACCTGGTAATCTACCAGATTCTCATTCTTGTTCACAACAGTGAGTTCCTCCCACAAAGGGGCTACGCTACAACTGGGTGTGTAGCAAATCTGCAACTGGCATCGGTTGACGACGCTTTGCTGGGGAGTTTGGACATGATCAGATTTGTCCAGATGAGGGAGTGGAATATCTTGCCCCATTCCAGTTCGTGCTTCGCACTTGGCTTGATACCTCGTTGCTTGGAGGATGTGAGTGCTTTCTGCCCTTTTGCGGTTAGCTTCAGTGGTGCCCTTTTCCGGTAGGTATGATGCCCTTTCTGGCAAGTGCGTTGATAAAGGGAAAAAGACAGAAAACCTTACTCAACTGTGCCCCTAGTTTATCATTTTGACCATTTTTTTTTTTGTTTTTGGCTTCTGCTAAAACAATTTTAACCAAAATGAGAGTTAGATTAACATGCTTGTTCGATTTTCTAATTTGAAATCATGCAAGTCAGGTTATGAGCACTGAAAATTTTCCTTTTTTGGGTCCAAGAAATGGTTCAATTTTAGAAAAATGGAATAATTTTCGAGAGAATTAGTCGTTAAAAATTCTCAAAAACTATTTTTGCAAATAGCCATTGTTTGACCAATGCAGAATTTACTCTTGAGATGCACAACTTCAGATCCAAAACAAATGGAAAATTGCCCCTTGTCTGAACGGCACTGCATGGCAACTGAAAGTTGCCCCTAGTCTGAATAGCACCGCAGCACTGCACGGCAACTGAAAGTTGCCCCTAGTCTGAATAGCGCCGCAGCATGTGGCAACCAGTCCACACAGTGACAATTACAACCAAATTCTCAGATACAGAGAAGACAAAGATGACCAGAACCATCACATGGACATAGTCGAATTTGAAGTGTTTTACGACTGGACTTCATAATAAAGTTGCCTACGTATCCCAAAGATGGGAATCAAGCCTTACGTAGTTCAGGGTTAAGGTACACTCGGGTATTAACCTCTCCTTTTACGCTCTAACTTTTGCCAAGGCCGCCCTTCTGGGTTTTCAACCTTGCGAGCTCTGTTTTTCTTTTCTTCTCATTTTTTCATTTTCTTTCTCTTTGCATTTTTTTTTCTTTTTCTTTTCATTTCTTTTTTTTTTTTAGATTTTTTTTTTGTTCTTTTCATTTTTGTTCTTTTTTTTTCTTTTTTTTTCTTTTTTCTTGCTCTAACTTTTGCCTGGGTTGCCCTTCCAGGTTTTCGACCCAGCGAGCCTCTCAAGGGTAAAAAGTGTAACAAGTCCATGTTGAATGGTCGTAGGATCTCGAATCCATCCGAATCCAAGAGAATGGCCGCTATTCGCTGATGATGTAAAAGTCCATCCAATGGGGGCTGGATTGCCCCCAGTGTTGTGGATAGAAACTCAATTGTCCTTCAGCAATACTTTCTTCTTTCCTCCCTTCTGGGATTTGGCATTCTTGCCGATCTTCATTAGCTTGAGCAATGTCCTAATTTTTGACTCTTCGAGCACATCTGACATTTTTGGCCCCTAGTCCGTGGGGTGCTTCTGATCAAGCTTTGCAAGCTTCTTTTGACGACGTCTGACCTTCTTGATCTGACTCTCTTGCCCCTAGTTCGAGGGCTACTTCAAATCTGGCCACACAGGCCTTACATTGTGTTTGACCGTTGAACATTCTGAATCCAAGTTCAAGGTTTGAAAGCAAAAGGGGTCGAGTCTCGAGGCTGAGAGCGATCCTAGGCTGCACAATCTCACGAGCGATTCCACAATGTAGACACCCCATTTTTGACCGACCTTAAGACTCAGACGTCACCGATTGAGCGCTTGGTGATGTTGCATATCATGCTCGCTCAGAAGTTTCAGAGTCTCGGCCGTGAGCCTTACCTCCGGACTTCCGGGCTTTTCGGTACTTTGCCTCGGTTTGTGAACCAGGTTCGGCTTTCTCTGTTTCTCTTCTCGAAGGGAGGGAGAGGTCTTGTAGATCATCTCTCAGTGGCCGTAGGCTACGTTTCGTGGTCGTAGGCCACTTTTCCCGTTTGGAGCCCGGTTTCCGATTTTTCGGGGCCGTTGGCCGTGTGCCTCGGTTCGGGACCGCTTAACCACCTCCGTTTGCTCCGGTTTTTGGTACATACCTTATTTCCTCCCTTTTGAGGGACACTGTGGTCCGAGAGACCGACTTCGTGGTCGAACGCCACTTCCGGTGCCTAACAGCCTATTTTCGGGGCCCCGAACTGCGTGTTTTTGCCCCCGAACCTTCGTTTTGCATCCGTCTTGGTCCGTTTTTGGCAGGGACCTTATTTTCATTGTTAGAAAGCTTGTAGGAGGGTGGGAGGCCAGCAATTTTGCTGAGAAGCCAACTTCTTTTTGGTCAAAAGTGGTTCAGCATGAATCCGGGGAGGAGAAAAGTCTGCGCGGCTTCACCGAAATGGGCGTAACTCTTTGCATAAGAGGAATTAAGACATGAGGCCACCACCATTGGAAAGCTTACTTCGGGGGCTTCATTTTGCACTGAAGAATCTCCTAAGTCCAAATCCGGGGGGAGGAGATATGGTTGGTTGAAGTCCGGTTGGACCGAATCTGCGCGGCTTCACGGAAACTGGCATAACTTTTTTCACAGGAGGAATTTTGATGCAAGGTTTGCGGCATTGGAAAGCTAACTTCTGGGGCTTCATCCTATGGGGTGGCCGGCCACTTTTCTCCCTTTCGACCTGGTCGGCCGGCCACTTTTTCTAGCCGGCCGGCCACCTATTTGGTGAATGGTTTTTTTTGCTTTTTTTAACTAGCCGGCCATAACCCCCTCCCCAAGTGTGTCCTGGAAATGAATTTTGTTTTCCACTACACCCATGACCGAGGGTTTGGCACTTTTGGGGGGAAACTTGAATTGTTTTCCCCCCCATTTTTCCCCCTCTTTTTCCACCCCTTTTGCCTATATATACAGCCCCCCCCCCCTTCAGATTTAAGGGTTAGAAAAGTTGGTTTAAGCCTCTTGGATTATATCTCTCTCTCTCTATATTCCAACCATCAAAACCCTAAGTTTCCTACACCATTTCTACACCACCTCATAGCACAAGGCCTCCATCCTCCATTCCAACACTTGGAGCTGGTTTTCCAGAGGCAAGAAGCTCCCAAACTTGAGCCAAGAGGTTGCCAAAGATTGGTCTTCAAGGGTAAGCATCATTTCCCCCTTTTCTAGCTCATTTTTGTACCATTTCTTAGCCCCTTTTTCTTGCTGTTTTGAGCTCCGACCAAAACTGAAAGTGGCATTTTTTTGAGCTCTATTTCATCTTTCATTAAGGGTCTTACCCTGTTTGGGACCCCCATTTTGCATTTGCTTCATTACGCCTTTGTATGCCATAATTTTGCATGATATTGTGGCCTATATATAATCTGTTTTGAGGCATGATATAAACTGTTAGTAGGCTTATTTTGAGCCCTTCTTCAACATTGAAGAAGGGCTCAACACTGTTTGGGACCTCCATATATCACTTGTCATTGTACCCCTCTTAGGTCCCCTTTTTTGCATGATTTATTAGGCTATTGTGTCTCTATTTTTGGACCTTGGTCTGAACTGAAAATGGCCCTAAAATGATCCCCTCTTCATGTTTCATTAAGGGTCTAGGGCTGTTTGAGATATCCTTGGTATACTTCATGTTATAGCCCTCTTGTGGCCTTAATTTTGCATGGCATTTTGAGCATATTTCTACACTGTTTTGGGCTTGATCATCTACTGTAAAAAGCCATATTTTGGGCCCCTCTTCAACATTGTTGAAGGGCCCTAACCTGTTTGGGGCCAGCATATATCAGTTACTTCTTTGCCCTTTGTTGGCCCATTTCTTGCATGAGTTGTTTGCCATACTTGTATCTGTTTTTGGGGTTTGTCATCAACTGTGAAAGGTCATATTTTTGGTCCCTCTTCAATGTTGTAGAAGGCCTTTTCTCTGTTTGGGGCCAGCATTTGTGGGTTGTCTCATACTCCTCTCTTGGCCCCCCTTTTTGCATGCTAATTTAGCCCCACTTGTGCTTGCTGTTTGGCCATGTTTAAAACTGTAAAAATGCTTGTCTTGGGACTGTCTTGAATCTGTCTTAACACTTCATGATCAAATTATGCATGCATTGCATAGCTATAGGCCATCTCATGCATCAAAATTCATGTTTCGGGACTCGTTCCATGCATCGGGTTTCATTTTGCCATGATTCGGGGCTGTTTTGCATCTCATTTTGCCTCTGAAATTTGCATGCTTGTATGCCATATTCCATGTCTTGCCATGTCTTGTTAGAGTGGCATTTTGGTGCCTTAGGGTCGGTCCTCGGTTTGCGTGCACGTGTGCACGCATTTCGAGTTGTCTCATTTTCATCTTATGGCCTCCTATGTGAGTGTGGCTGAGGTCCACTTGTGTTGGTGTAAGTCCATATTGCATTGTGTATGCCATTTCATTTCATAGCATTGTGTATGCTAGGATGTACGTTAGAGCATTGTGTATGCCATATTACCTCGTGCATCGTGTATGCCATCTCATAGCATTATGTATGCTAGGTCGTATCTTAGATTGCATTCATGCATGTCATGCATATTGCATTGTGTTTGGGATAGGAGTTAGCCCGAGCACGGGAAACAAGGTACGTTTCGTACTCCGAGTGACGGAACGTGTTTCAATTCCCTAGTCGCCGACACTCCGGATTATCCGTGATGGAGTTAGGTTTTAGTTGAGTTTTCATGTGCATTCATCTCATATTGAGTTGTGCAATTCGGCTCCTCGGCCATCATGCATCGATATGCGTGATTGGTGGCACGAGGATCGAGGCATGCATACATTTGTGAAAATACATTGCTATGTCCCTTTCCTGCTCTCTGTTGCAGCAAAATGAAGAATTAGCAACTTTTTGAAGTTTGGCACGCATTTCAAGAACAGGTGCAAACAGAGGCTAATTGGGGCATCGTCATGGATTTCCGCGCAAAGGCAACCCGGGCATGCATCATTCATCATCCGGAATGGAATCAAGGCAGTCCCTGGCTTGCATGCCAGTTTATTTATTTTCTTAGTTAATTTGTTAATTAATTAGAAATTTGTACATATTTGGACTGTAATATTTATTTGGACTGTACTATTCTTTTATTCGGGACTGTATATTTATTTGGACCCTCTGCGCGAGGGCATAATTGTAATAAGTGTGCGTGAGTGTGATGTATGTCTTCCAACCCCCACATCTTTCTTCCCTTTTATTTACCTGCTTATGATGGTTAGATTAGGGCATATTTCAATTAGCATACAGTATGATAGCATGTTTGCATTCATTCATCTGTTTTGCATGCACCGGGCTCGGCGCACCATACAAACTGCATTCGTATTTCAATTCCAAATTGAATACTTGTTAGCTGTTGCATCTCATATGCTATGTTTAGAATAGCCGAGCCTGCTATAGTTGCATCTTGCATGTGTTGCATTAGGCATTTCAACATAGTTAGGATTCATGCATGGATTTCTAATGAGCTTCTGTTTTGGCTTGGAGTACTCGGTGAGTTTTATGCTTTAGCATCCTTGCATGCGTGTGAGTGACTGCCATGAATAGCATGCTTACCATGAGGCTAACTGCTTATGTGATATAACTGCCTTGAATGCCTGTGGGTGAAGGTTGGATTATTTGAATTGGAACAATGCGTCGATTGTTTGTTTTAAGCCCACTAGATAGTGGCAAAATCATGTTTTCTAAAGCCCACCTGAGGGTAGCAAATTCACGTCTTAGCCTACTTGCGAGTAGCACCATCAAACCATTTTCAAAAACAAACATGAAATGTTTTGTTCCAATTCAGGCGACCCAGTCTATACTTGTATGCTGTGCGCATCACATAGTAAATCTAGGCTAATAACCGGAATAAGAACACATAATGTTTTCAAAACTTGATATCATGGTTAGTAGAGGCCGGTCTTTGACCGGGCGAGCGGGGGTGCTCACGAAGTGACCTTCCCCAATCGTACCCAAGTTCCCGAGCCGAGGCAACTTTGGTGATGATGGACACGTGGCCTTTGGCACCGAGTCAGGGTTTCCTAAATTTCCCCATAAAAAATATTTAGGTGGCGACTCTGTATCTGGCAAAGCAGTCCATGTTTGGCACTTCTTTCTAAAAATCTGTTTTCTCAAAAAGATTTGCCGGATTTGGACTCTTTGGTTCAAGATTTAGAACCGTGACATTTGAGTCCTCGAACTGTAGTGAACCCAAATGAACAGAACGGGACTTAACCCTCCCGGGGCATTCGGGGACGTCTACACACATAGGTCTTCGCAGGACAGCACAAAACATTTTTTTGAAATTTTTTTTTTTTAAGAAAGAGACTAGTCGCTCGTGCTGAAGACAATGTAGAACCAATCTGGATCAAGCCAGGATCCTTCTCAGTACTCACATTAACAAAAATGATCTCAATCATTAAGGGCTTAGCACGCCTCTCTTTCTCTCAGTTTGATCAAATTTTGCAAAACCCGAGGAATTCCTTCCTCTTTGTTTTCATCACAATGTTCAAAAGGTTTTGAAAAACTTAGGTCAATGCAATGATTTCAAGGCACAGAAGAGTAGGTGAAAAGCACTGCCGTTTCATACAAGTTAGCTGGCACAACAGGCTCAAAGCAGAAACGATCATGAAAGCATGAAAACCACAGCTGTTTCATTCAGATCTTCTGGTATAACTGGCTCCATGGTAGAAACAAACTCAAAAGAAAGCGAAAAGACAAACACAAAACAAAATAGTGATATCCGAGGTAACGCCCCCAGGATCACCCGACTCTAACAAAACAGGACTGACTCGATACAACAAGACAGACCCAACTGACTTAGTATGAAAAGACTGACTCTATACAACGAGACAGACTCTAAACGACATAACAAAACTGACTCAATACCTGAGTCAGAAAGTACAAAAACCAGCATTCACAAATGCTCAAAACAATGCATGCCATACGCCACATCAGGAGTAAACTGAGTGCCGCCCGCAGGTGGTTCATCCCCTGATCACATATTCGTACTACCCCCCAAGTTCACTAATTCAGTGGCGATAGACTTTGCTGAGCTAGTGCGGCGATGACCTTGTTATCAAACAGATCTTGCACATCATGGCGAAGACGAAAGCAACTGTCAGTGTCATGACCGGTTTGTTGATGGTAGGCACAGTATTTAGTCTGGTCATGCTTTGAAGAGATAAGATCGAGTAGAGGCTGTTGTTCCAACGGTTTCAGATATCCTTTCCAGAGTAAGACCTCTAGAGCCTTTGACAAAGGCATATAAAG